>OX401908.1:4520806-4558306 GCA_947859195.1 Drymonia ruficornis | reverse complement strand
TAAGTCAAGTATATTTGTGTACGGACATAATCAGCACCAATTTCAGTATGTAATCAAAAGAACAAAAGAATAAACCAACGGATCGTATTGTTCTATTTCCTAATTCGTACAACAATACGTCTTTCTTATAAAAAGGTTCAATAGGTATTATACCTACCTACTTACTTACACTAACCTAAAAGAAACAAACCACATTCTAAAGCTCCACAGAGATTCATAATTAAACGAGTCGACCACAAGCAATGGTTACATATACGTACGTAGAACGGTAACGAACTAAGCTCACGGTAATAAATTATTAAGAAAAACAACACACTCTGTAAGCTAAGCGCCGTCGTGGGAAACTTCTCCGTGACAGTGGCGCCTCTGGCGGTGGAAAAGTGTAATTATTTCCTACTTATTAAAATATTCTAAGAAGCAAGAACATCCCATATTATTTTAGTAAACTTATTTTCCCTAAAACTGAATATTGGGAAAGATTGAAATTAAATTGTATTTCGAAGTTTTGCGAAGAGCATTTAGTGGCGCCTCTGGCGAGGAAAATGAAAATTAGGTACATAATAAATTATTTTCATAATACATATTCAATAAATTGTATCGATAATAGAATCACTAAATTAATTTTGCTGTCAGATAGATTGTGAACTTACCTAAGTACATTTTTGTATTGGCTAAATAAATATAAGGCTGTTTTCAGCGCCATTTGTATCTCAAGAGTTTGGTTTCGGAGAAAATGTACCTTTTGCCAAATGTTTCAACCTCCGAAGAGGGTTGCTTGAGTGAGGGCGCTACCCCTGTTGAAGTTCTTCTTATAACAGCGAGATGGCGCTGTCTTCAATATTATAATCATCTCTACATCTTTTGTTTACTATAAGGGCGGAAACCCACCGCGGTGCACCCTACGCACGCTACGCACGAAAGACGTCAATGATGATAATTATACTTAGGGCGAAAACCCACCGCGGTGCACGGAGAGAGAGGCTACGCACGAAATGACGTTATTGACGTCATTGTCGAACAAAATTATTATTATTGACGTCTTTCGTGCGTAGCGTGCGTAGGGTGCAGCGCGGTGGGTTTCCGCCCTAAGTATACAAGCTTTTCATTCTCTAAATGCTTAGCAAAAAAATCTGATTACATTAAGGACCGTTAAATTAATCGTATTGATAGATCTCGGAGTCAATTTAAACTCTCTCCCGTGACTATAAGTAGGTACAATAATTGATCTTACGTATGGCCCTAAGTAAGTAGGTATCACATAACTAGGTAGGTACTTACCTGCATAGTTATTTACCTAAACAAAGTACCTAAATAGTAGGTAATGTAACTAAACCTAAGTCAATGGGCGCGTACAAATGCCCCGAGCTGCCGCGCGCGAGTCATCAGTCGTGACATTATGTCTTGCGTTCCGACGTCAAGACTGACCACTTGGGCGCGCCGCTCGCCTCTTGTAAACGCAGCTATTAAATCATATTATAAAACATACGGTAGGATCACTGTATTACACCTACTTACCTGGTCCCTCCTGGTTATGGTGGGTCCCTCTCTATAATTGTTTACTTACCTTCTGTTTAAAATGTCACATGGAACGAGTTTTTTAAATTAACTTTGTAATTCATGTAAGTCGTACTCAATTAATATAGCTGTTCACGTAGGCAGCTCATCTCTGTGCTAAGCTCTACCCGGAAACCCGTACCATAATACGGAATTCTTCAAACAAATCGGGACAAACAAAATAAATCAATCAAATTCTAACGGGTAAACAGAATGGCTGTCCAAAGGCAACGCGTTTAGTTCTCGTTAGTTAGCTGACCCGACGGGCGCCCCCTGCCGCATTCCACCCGGAACTATTCTCTCAGTATTTATTTACGAAGCAAATCAAGTATTTATTTATTGGCCGATCGCTTTGATCGTGGACGCTGGGCAAACAGGCGATTGTCATTGGAAAGGGTAATGTTAGATTAGTATGGATACGTACTCCTGTTAAGGCCCTGCTTCCCGGCCGTGCGTTTTGGCCGTCTGGATTGGTCGAGAGCGCACAAACCCCGCCCACTTTTGTTGCGAAAATATCGAAAATCATTAATTGTGACGTGAAAAACAATTGCATCACCAAAATCTAACTAATTTTTTTTAGGTATTATCTTTCTCCATCTTTTGGTGAAAAAATAATTAAAAATTCCAAGCCGTTTAGAAGGAGATAGAAATTTTAAGACGAAAAAAGCTTCACTTTGTTTTTTTTTTTCACATAGTAAAAGAGCATAGCACTTTTTTCGTGCTTATTTTTAAATATGAGGGATCTATAAATACGGTGATATTTTTTTCAAAAAAATTATTATACTCGTCTAAGAGGAAATAGCCTTCAAACATGCCTCGTTAGATGCCTGTCCAGTCTGAAGCTTTAATTTTGAACTCTGAATCTAATTCTGAAATATTTTTTTAAATGTGCTTATGACTGATTTAAAATGTATACTTTCTGGGCCCTAAGTCGCTTAGCCATTGTACTGCCATTGCCATTGAGCTACTATTGTGATCGACGCTCTGATTGGTCGGTTAATTCTGACCGACCGGCGACCAATCAGTGTCGGTTCATGAAATTACCAAATTTGTTAGTAATAAATCTACCTACTAAGTTGCAATATTAAAGTTTGGTCATTCTGTCTACGCAGTCAGTCGTCAAAACTAACCAAAAATCGAGACTATCAAGCAAAACTAATTTTCCTGTAACCGCTGTCATCCCGCTGTAACCCTGCTAAAAATACAACAAAAAAAAACAATAATATATGATCTGGAAGTGCCACAGATAATTATTAAACCTATAACCTCCCTTTGCGTCACATCAGGCTGATAAAAAAAAATGTTTCTTATTTAATTCAATGTGCACCATATCCACACATCACCTTTCGTCCAGCAAAAAGGGTTTTCTTTCCACGGGCCGCGCCCGCCCCGTCCGGCCGGGTGACTCTACCATCTCATTCTTGTAAGAATTAATGTCTTTACTTAGGGTGAATTCTCGTGTGTCCTCAATGTAATGCTAGCTTAACATTCCTACGTGACTGATCGTTTTTTTACAAGGGTTGATTTAGGTATTGGAATAAATACTAAGTTTTACTAAAATTGAGATGTGATGTGTGTTTATCGATATTATATTAGGAAGATTATATGTTCAAGTGGTTGTCGACATAGAATATACCTCTCACTCATGAGGATATCTCCAAAATTGTCATAGAACCGATAAAACTGAAATACGAAACTACCGCTAAATGTAGATATCACTTTTACAGGGTTATTGGTAAAACACTAACAACCTTGCAGGACTGTATTATTAACATCATAAACAATAAATCTTTTTCTATGACTTTTTCCTAAAAATAATACACTCAACAAAAAATTACGCTCTAAAAAGTATGAAACAAGAAAATATTCTCATCGCATAGCCGAGATCCGTGGTCACATGCCACTTTGCCCTAAACTATACTTACCTAAGTATTTATGATGTATATATTAAAGTTATCATTAGTATCTAAATCCTCATTTTATTTATATAGAGATGTAATCGCGTAGTGTTATTTTTACACGATAAATTTCCCGTTAATCTGGCGAGTGTTAAGTGATTAAGCGCTCGGCGGGCGGTCTGAGGGCCGGTCTCTTACGCACCGATTTGTTAAACAGTTATAAACACTCGGCATTTAGTGTTGGGATTCATATCGATAACCTGGTAATAATGAAAGTCTGGAAATTTAAACATACGTCTCGTAGCGTCTACGAGCTTCGTAGCTGCTACGAGCGTAGGCCATTGCGAAATATTGAATGTAGGTCCTACTTAATTATTTTAGTGGTTGATTGAATTTTAATGATCATAGGAGGCATATTAGTAAGAAATCAAGCTATAGTTACATACATACTGGCTATATTTTTAAACTACGTAGCGCACGCAGTTATCATTGTTGTATAATTTATAATTTACCTATATTTTTTACTATTGAAGTAGGTACCTACCCATTTTTCAGTCATCCAAATTCTCGGTACATTAAATAAAAATTCACTATATTGAAAAACAATATGGACGATATTATTTATCTATACGTCTCGTACTTTCTCGTATTCAAATATTTTTATCGATACGATGCCAGAGTAGTGACCGCATCACTATCCGGAACAAATACAGTGGGTGTTGACGGCGATATTTCTTTCCGTCGTCCAGCTCGCGCCTTCCCGCCGGTAATTTACCGCTCTGCCCGGTAATTTACTACTCACCCGGTAAAGTACCCCTCCTCCCGGTGTACCGCCGGCCGATTGAAACCTTACGACTAATTGTTATTTATTGCTTCCAAAACGACGGGGATATTATATTTTTAGGTTGGCACCTACTGATTTACAATTATTTTACCTATAATTGGATCTTCGAAAAAATTTAATTATCTTGTTCATCTCAGGTTGGTAACGTACAAGCAGCCTAAGTGCCGCTTAACATCCAGGCGGGCTGTACCATTGTTTGCTGCCTTTGTTGTATAAAAAGTACGTAATGGGTTGACATCGCCCGAAAGCTTTAAGTTTTGTTTTGAAAACATGATATTAAAACGCAAAACGCTTAGGTACCTAGTATTCTTGTTTGTATGTAATTCTTTATAGGCCGTTGCTCAACAGCTAGAACACTGACACATACACAAAACAAAACACAATCAATTACACGTCGTGCCACATAAACAGTGCCTCGGAGCAATACGTCAGGATCGCGCGTATATCGTGCCGGATATTGTTCCCGCGCGGGCACTTGCCGGTAAACGCCACTAACGTGTGCCGATCACGGCAATGTAACGCGCTTGGCAACGCCGATTGCCAATTTTTCGAACTAAATACCTACGGATGTGTTTGTTTTAGGTTAAATTTTGGATTGTGTAGGCAAAATATCTGAAGGAAAAGAATAAGGATTTTTCTGACGATCATATTATGTTGACCTGTAATATTTAAGGCCTATTTCACAATTCTCAGATAAAATTAATTCCCCAAATAAAAAAACCACACAACACATCTGCTTATAGTCTTTGACTGATCGCAGATAAGCTAAAACAACAAAAAATGCCATTTTGACAGGTAATCTATGAAAAAAATCAAAATGACCAATTTCTTTGGAAATGTGTGTCATTTGTGGAACCAATATGGAACTAACTACTTACTGAATTATTCAAGACTACTAAAACGGATCCAAATTGAAATAAATAACTCATCCTTATGTTTGCCTCCTGTCTAAATTACTAACCAAAACGAATAGGAAACTCTTAATATCTCATTACATATCTTATGAAAATAAGTTGAATGACGCTCTGATTACTCTACTCAATCTACTCAATGAACTTCTGGTAACGCTATCAAATAAATACTAACGTTATTGTAACTGTACATAACATTACAACAATGACACTATTTGTAAATATAGTTAAACACCCCGCGACATGACAGCGCACTACAAAGTTCCTTGTAACATTTTGTGTTGGAGCCGGCGCATAGGACGTGACCCAGCGCCGCAGAACGCAACCACCTAACGAGTTTTTGAGAGCACCCCCGTCAGGGAAGCCATCTTAAAGGGATTTGCACTTTGTAACTATATTGTCTTAGAGAAACAGATATGAACAGTAGAAAAAATGCAATCTGACGACCGCTAGGTTAATTTCCGGGTGGTTGCGGGTTCGATTCCCGCCAGAGGCAAATTTTAGAAACGGCCTTTCGTAATTTTCTCTGGTCTGGGTGTCACTGGGATCGCCCCCAGTTCATTGTACGGTACCCATAGTACAAGGGTACAACAAGCTTTGCTTAGTTTAGGACCAAAACGGCCCGGCCACGACATCGCGCTTCAACGACGGGCGACAGCGCGGGGCCAGCAAAATGTTGCATCACGCCATGAGCTGCGGCCGAGAGCGACAACGCGCGCGATGCAACATTTTAGCACCCCCGCGCTGTCGCCCTTCGCTGAAGCGCGAAGTCGTGGCTGGGCCGTAAGATTGGTGTGTTTTTCTGGCGATATTTATTTATTTAATCTAAAGAGGAAAGAAATAAGTGGATTGATGTATACGCGTCATATAGCGTCTCATTCAGTCTTACCTGCGTCTATTCGTAATTATCTGCAAAAGATTCACCATGAAAATTATTTTGAAGTAGCTCAATAATAACGGTAACAGATTAGAACATAGTAGTTTCGATTAGAAAACCATACGTAGGGCATATATCCATACTTTACGAGATTACTCGTACCCGTTACCCATTCTTCTAACACGTCAGTGAACCATACAATATTACTAACAGACAATCCGTCTCAATCCAGCGATGATCCGTCCATTAAGTATTCATCTCGCGACATTAGTGGCTGCCGTTATTAAAACCACCTGTAAATCCCATACTCCTTGCGACTTGTCGACTCTCCACACGTACGAGGGGGACGGGGGGGTCGAGGGGGGTGAGGGGAGAGGTTGGTCCCTTCCGCCCCGTGACTTTTGTCTCGAATCTCAGCACGTCTTGGACATCGGGGACACGTCTTACAGAATTAATAATAAGCCAAGAAACCGGGTGCGGTTTGGGCCACGATGTGCCGAAATTTCTAACCCTCATTAAGGGCCTTCTGCACTCACCGCGCGCGCCAAGTTTCGGCGTTCGCGCTGCGTTCCCGTTTGTTTATCGGTGTTGCCAACATCTTGCTTGTAGCGGGTTTTAATAGGCGAATTAAGAATGTTCTAGGTCGTTGCGGTGGCTGAGGTGATTCGTTTTACTTTGTCCGCGATGGGTTGAAATTTAAATGATTGTGATTGCTTGAATTTAACAGCTTTTATGTTATGTTTATTCTTACAGTTATTGATGTAAGGAACATACATTGTTTGAACCACTTTAAATGAAACTTTTTAAATTACCTACTTCCTTACGTTTTTTTTTTTTATTGGACTGCGGTGGCAAAAAAGCGTACGGTCCGCCTGATGTTAAGCAGTTACTGTAGCCTATAGATGCTTACAATACCAAAGGCATTGCTCTCACATTGCCGACCTGAAGGGGAGTGGGATGGAGGGAGGGGGAGGGGGGGGGGGGTGGGCTTACGGCTCTCTCACTCATCGTACGAAACGCAGCTGTAATAGCTGCTTTACGCCGATCTTCTGTGAGAGGGTGGTACTACCCCGGTCGAGCCAGCCCGTTTATGAGCTGCAGTCAATTGAATACAGCTTGGCTCTACGTTTAGTTCCACACGAGTTTAGCCAAAAAGTATTTAGTAAATAAAAACGGATTCTTGCTATACTGCTATGCTAATCTATGTTTGCAAATTAACAGTTTTTTATACTGATATAATGTAACTTGTTTCTCCGTTAGCTTCTCCAACTATGCTAAATACTAGTCTTAACAGTGGAATCAACCCCAAGCCCTTTTGCTTGGAATTTTTTTCATTAGCCGCGTTTACAAGACCCGAGCCGCCGCAGCCGAGCCATCAGTTAAAACATTGTTTCTGTGTGTCCATACGTCAAAACTGACTGCTCGGATGTGCCGCTCGCTGCTTGTAGACGCAGAATATGGCATTACGTTCACGTGGTCAGTCGTCAAATCTGTCGGACAAGCCGCTCTGCTCATGTAGACGCACCTATTGACCGTCATATAGACGCTCAGTTGTAGAGACGCAATACATATTTATTATAACCAGTAAACAGATGTCTTACAAGTTTGTTAACAAGTATCAGAGTCCCGGGAAGGGTTCGTTGACAAGGTCCTGACAGCCCGAGCCTCGGGCCATGATAGTTGAGGGAATACCCGACTAACACTTGCAATGACAGATAACAGGGAACAACCAAATAGAAATAGATACATTTATGTATTATAGTAGCAGATATGGATCTCCTAACCATTGCAATCACCATGTCCCAAATTAAGCAACACTTTTGAGCTATGGGTACCGAACAATAGACTGGGGGCGATCCCAGTGATATTCAGACCAGTGGGGCTAACTCGATCACAAAAATGAATCACTTTATGATCATAATATGATTCACCGAAATCGTAAGATGGTTACTCCCAAGCAATTCATATTATGAATCGCAATTCATCTATTTGACAGTTATATGAAATTGGTAATATGGTCCACGAAGAAAGATGAATTGCAATGTTGCAAATTGTCAATGTCAATTTAATGACAAATAGGTCAGAGAGAAACTTATATATAGGAAATAGGTACCATACCTATTTATCATAACCTATGAAGATGTTTATTGTTTTTTATGTATTACGAAATATTACTTAACATGAACATCAAGAGTCTCCACGACGACCCCTCAACATGCCAACGCAGGTGCCTAAGAATCCGGCACCGCTGGGAGAAAAGCACGAGCTTTCGCGAGTTTATCCGCGGGATTACGAGCCATCGGGTCCACGAAAACTCCAGGGCAGGACGGAATTCCGAATCGGTGGTTCCGTACGCGATACGTCCATACATTGATGGATGGATGACATGAATTTACTGCGTTTGGAACCACCGATTCGATATTTCGAAACGGGATTCCGATTCGGAATTCCGTATGTATGAGACCGGCCTAAGTCACAAAGGTATAGTCAAAGGTGACGAGCTCTCAGTGATATCTACCTACTGAGGGAGGTTTGCATAGTCCATTCCGCCTTTTTGTCATCATTGCACAAACTGGACTACGCAGGCAAGACGGAGCGTCTGGCTGGCCGGACTTAACAGGAAAACCAGCTCAGTCAGAGTGGGAGGCTTGAAGTCCTACCTACTGCGTCTCTATCGTGAATCATATAGCGCAGCGGATACCGTCAAGTAGGTACCTAATAGGTGCCATTTCGAACTACAAAAACCATTAAACGTGAATCAACAAAAAAAAATTGCCCGATTTTCAATAATTTTAAAGATGTTACTATACCTTATAATGTATTTTATGTACGTATCTAATTAATGTTTTTACAAAAGCAATTATTCTTAATAAAATAAGATCAAAATAAATTCAACCATAACTTTATGGATTTTATCGTTTTTCTATAGCAACCTTGAATACCATGGCTCTAAAGGGCTTGTATCTAGGGCAGTAAAACAAATTTAAAAAAAAAAGGATTCAGATATGAAATTGTCTATGGAGCAGAATTGCTCGTGAATCGCGGTTCATCTGTGCCCATATTACCGAAATTAGATGAAATGCAAAACGGTTCATTTGATGAATTGGAATTGCAATTCATAAGCAATATTGCATAGTGACGCAGTTAGACCCGCAGGACAAATTACGAGAAGGCCGTTTCCGAATTTTACCTGTTGCGGGAAATGATGCATTTTTTGCCTATTAAACGTCCCTCGGCTGGGCAAGGACCTTAACTTTGTGTCTCCAAAGATCCCGATTCTGGATTTGTAGTGGCCACGTTTTACCTTCAAAGGTATTCAAATCGTCGCAACATCTTGGGCGACAAGGAGGTCTAATAGCGCCGATATGCAATATTGCTAGAATCAGCTAAATTTCCGTTAAATGGTCACTATTTTGTAGAAATTTTGCAGAATTGCTAGAAAATCAGAAAATAATTGCATTGGCAATGTTGCATAGTGGCGCTATTGGACCCCCAATTGCCCACTTTTGCGGATCCATCCATTCATCCAACATGAAAATCTAATAAACTTAAGTAAATACTTTACGTAATTTTACCTAATACATAACTTTCGCTTAATCCTTTTTCTTTTCCCAAATATCCATCCAAGTTTCCAGAAGTCCGTTTACTCAATCCTTTGCATACACGTTTTAGGCAAAATGATAATATTTATCCAAGTAAAATTTTCTGGGCCGTATGAAAAGGGCACCCATTTATTCGAAGATGTGTTCATCTCGTATGGAATGGAAATTAAATTAATACGGCTTTGAAAAGATCTTACGAGTACATTCATTTTAGGGTTAGCGACGTTGAAATGTATTTTTTCACTTTACAGCGAAAATTTTCAGATTTTGCTTGCTATGATAGGCTTTGATTTGTATTTTATTGACTTATTTATTTGATAGGTTGGTACCTAGATATACATTTTTTCACGTGTTAGTTATCCGGTGAGTGGGGTGAAAAATAACAGAGGAAAGAGCACTGAAAATTATATACCTAACTAATGATAGATTAAAGATTATCTTAAACATACATTACAAAACCTTTAATAAAACAGTCGCGGTGGATATATTTTCATGATTTCCCAAGGAAAACGAGGGTGGAATTATTTCGTAAAATCCAAAGTTCGTTTGAAATTTCAATTACTTATTCGTTCGATGCGTGTGCCGCGCGCGGCGCCCTTAGGAAATGAAATAACACTTAAACTTGATTTACGATAGAAAATATATTGTAATACGGATGAGACGTTGTTTTCTTGGCTAAATGAAGGTATTTTGTATGCACGTGTATGAGCTTTGATGAATGGCGGTGCGGCAATTGTTGGTGAAGGAAATAAATTATCATTTATTAGAATTTGCTTGCTCTTTATTACGTGTGCTTGATATATAATACCAGAGATTTGTATAGTAAGTAAAATTATGGATAAATCATTGGTGGCATTATATATCATTTATCTTTAGCAGATATATACCTTCTATAATCGCAATTACAAATTTGTGCTCAGCGCACCACTACATGTAGCGAAATTCACACATCTGTTAGCGTTTTGACAATTCGACAATTAACTTATCAAATTCATAACAAGGCATTTTTCATCAGAAGATGAGCTGTATTGGCAATACCGACATGATTTCACCATTAATTTACCCGAGCCACTGAGTCGTAGGTACTGGGTCCATGGACTCCATTTAGTAGGACAAACTATTTTGGACTCCCCCTTTCTTGGTATGTCTTTGGGCAGTATTGTTTTTCTTATAATATTGTGGGTTGGTTTATTAATCCCTAATAACAATCATCCATACTGTAACATTTCGCTATTGTAAAGTCATTTTATATTCAGAAAATTACCAAGTTACTTTTAAACTTGTTGAAATCTTAACGCGTTATTATAAAGCACCTACGGCCTCGGCGCGGCTGCATAACAAATTTTATTTCCTCACGAAGGTCCGAACAAAAACAGAACACGAAAGTTGGGCGTACCTCCCGGCCTCCGCCGTGAATTTATATCGTTCACCAACAAGAAAACAAAAGTGGAGTCGCGCCAAAGGTACATTATCTTAACAAAGTACGGCAATTAGGTACACGTTCTACATCTGACTCTAATAATTTAAATATGATAAAACAAAGTAAGACGCCAGCGAGAATGGCGGCCCCGCTCTTAACTTATTTATAAATTCTTCCTGTATTCCTGAGACGTTTTGGCGCGGCGAGGGCAACCCTTCCCCTGTATAATGCAATAAAGGGGCACTCATATAGGTATCAGAGTGATAAAGGCTAATCCGGGCTCTTCAGGAAACCAGTGATCTTTATTTATTCGATTACGTCTTGCGTGCTCTGACAGTTTTCCGACAACTTGGGACGACCAGATAATTAGTTTTCTTTTTGAAACTGTTTATAAGCTTAGGATCTTCTGGCGGATTGATTGTAGTAGTAATACAGTTAGCATCAACAGTATCTTGATGGTATCTGAATTGTCCAAAAGAGTGACATTGTACAACACGTCATAATAGTATGAAATCTGAAGGTCTCTTAAGTATACGATCACCTTAAAAAATATATTATGATCATTATACTTTAATTAGAGACCTTCCATGTCAATGTGTTCTGTGACAATCTGGTGTCAGACTATTATGACGTGTTGTACATTAGGATTATTATTTTGGACATTTCAGACTTCAAGCTACTTTTGATACCTACGTAATAAAATAAATTTTGTGCGATATCATGGGCAATTTAAATAATAAAATGTTTCGTATACATTTCTCTATCTACTGCAAGTAGGTACATCGTCTCTTGGCAACTCTTGGCAAATGGATCAAACGCAGCTTTGTACAACAGTTCCTCGGTACTAACTCGAACAAAAACAAGACAAGAGGAGATCAATAGGCCACAATCCACCACCGTCACCGGAGCTAGGGGCGGCCTCAAAGCTATAAAATTACAGATCAAAACTCTATCGAGACGGTGGCCTTTATTCGAAACCAACAGAGCGCGCTATCAAAGAAAGTCTACTTAGGAGTTAGCGTCTTAGGGTCGACAAGTTTGTTGGCAAGGGTTACGGATGCGGGCGCGCGGTGCGGGCCACGTTTTTGAATGTAAATAGTGGGTGCGTATGAATTAAATTTAAGTAATTAATGGGCGCTGTTTGGGCAGGGTTTGCGAGTTTTAGATAGTACATTGGTCGGTAGTTTGGGTGGCGAAGAATGATTTTGTTTATCACTGAAAACATGTAGGTACCTACTAGAAATAAAAATAGGTCAGTCAAACAACAAAATCGTTAAAAATTTATTTATGTTAAAACTAGCTGACACATCACTTTCCGTTTTTCCCAAATTTTCCGTGCAACTATTTTCAGCATATAAAAAATGCCCAAATCGGTCCAGCCGCTCTCAAGGGATGCGCGCACCAACGTACAGAATTTTATTTTTATTTTTGTTAAGATGAAATGATAGCGGTCCAATCAACCCCTAAAAGACACGAACAACTCCTTTTTAGTTATAGAACAATATTGTCGCAGCCAATATCAAGTCTAAATAATCAACACTATGATTATGTGTAGGTATTTCTAACCATACAAACTTCGCGCACTAATTTCATATTAATCTAGTGCGGTCTAAGGGGCCGTGTGGGTCATTTATTAATTACAACGGTTGGTACCTCGTGTGGGGTCGGGGGGTCGAAGAAAGGGTCCCTATATTTTAAGACGTCGCCGTCATCTGGCCGAGGAATGTGCTTTGTTGGCGTTACTAAGAGAAGGCTGATATTTATTACTGTGTGTATGAGCTGTGGGTTATCTTACGCAAATGTTACATGGGAGAGTTATTTGTTAGTTAATTTGTTTCCTAAATTATACTTTTTGATAGACCTTGAGTTAAAGTAGAGTCCGTCAGAGGTAGTAGAGTCTGATAACCTGCTTCATAAATTAGAAATTGCTGAAATTCAGCTCCTTAGATTTCAATACAAAGATACAGGTCTACCTAGTATAATACTGTAAAATTAGCGGTAGCTTATAAAACCTAATAATTTCTGGTTCAAATGTTTTCGATAATTGAACTCGCAGTATCCACTCATGTATTCACTTCTATAAACCATTAATACCCACGGTCCTTAATTAGTTACATTTTCAAAGCTAATCTCCAAAGTATATGATTGTAGAGTTAAGCCCCTTAACCTTAACAGGTCAATTTAAGAGAATGCAATATAATCCTGCTCAATTTACCAAACGGTAGCGCCTCAAGCAAGCGGATGCCTCTCAAAGGTAGATACGTCGATCGGACGGCGACTTGATCAAAGCGCTCTAGTTCCTGACTGTAATCGATAACGCTAAACTCTAACGATAATGGTCTTTCAGATTGACTAGACATTACGGACGGTTTTTGTTTCTTGTTAGTTCTTGACTACTTCAAATTATTTATAGACTTCAAACGAATGGGCTGTCATGAAAACGTCCTCTAAGACCTTGGCCGCACTGGAAAGACGATTGCGAAAGGACGGCAATTAAAAAAATATATATATATATTATAAGGGTTTGATCTCTTTCGCATCGCGGTCGCCTTACCAGTGCGGCCTTGGCCTAACTAAAGTAAAAAAATACTTTACGGATCTGGGAGGACTTGAAAACTTCGCTAATTTATTTCCATTGCCTACACTCTTGCACTTCTATAAACAAACGCTAATATTTTCAGCAATATTATTTTAAAGTCAAAACCGGTACCTATTTTTTCAATTATATTGTTTTGAACAATTTTGACAATCATAATGTATGTCGCAGCTACGCAATCAATATGAAACACCATTCGTTTCGTGTTAAATATTCAAAGAACAAGTCGGGTTCGTAAGTCTCCGGGGTCGAAAAGACCCCGTTCGGGCGCAAGTCGGGGTTAACCCGGCGGCGCTCATGCGTCCCTAATTTCCGATTTGTCGACTAAAGGGTTGACTGATTAGCATCTGACTTGTCACAACGCATCACAGCACCATTGTTGATGACGTCGGGCACTGAATCGGCTTTGATTCCTGCTATTTGGAATGTGAAATTATTGATGAGTGGATAAAACGTTTTGTGCAGAACATTAGTCGTTTTGGCAAGTAGCTATTTTTGTTGTTTTTGGCTATTACCACAAATCTTATTGACATGTCAATACTATTCAGCAATTAGGTAGTTGTCTTATTGTAAAATGTTGTCATCAAAAATATTGTAAGCAGATTGAAATATGTCAGCCCGCCTCATTCTTTGTCACAATGTCTTCCTTGAATTTATTTAGGTACGTTTCAAAAGGTTACTTCAAACGAAAACATGTCCTAAAAATTTTGATCCCATTACTTCGTAAACTACAAGCGTACATTTGGCAACTTCTCTGGTAGAATAAATTCGAAAAATTATGTACACATAGGTTTCCGCAAGATATCCGAGCATATGCAGTGCATTTACTAGAAAACAAAGCCATTCCAGCAGGTATTTTCCATTGGCAACACACGTGAAACTTTTCAACTTATTAGCCATCCGATAGCAGCACGGACAATTGAATATTTCAATGTATATAAGTTTATTTTCGGAGATCTAACATTTTATTCTGGCCTTGTGATTTTTATATTTTACATTGTCGCATGGATTTTGGGTACCCCACGCAAGGACAATCTTGGACTTAGTTCAAACGTAGTCAAAGAGTACATTCTTTATCGAATAAGTGGATTCTACAGCTCCATCAATCAATTGGGGAATAATCCCACCAAAAACAATTCATATAAAAATAAGCCAAGTCTCATAATGGTAAAGCAACTCTAATAGAGCCAATTCCAATACAAGCAATTGTATTTTTTTGAAATAAACAATCAGCTTGCCGCAGGGGCAAAGATGAGGTGAACGGTGGAGAACCCAGAAGAAGCCTTAGTTATTTCACTAATACTTTTTCAGAAAAGAAAACTTATTGTCGTAGTATTTGACATAAACGTATTTATTTAGCCTCAAATATTCCCGTCATTACTCACATATTTTCCCAGTAATACCACCGTATCATCATACAGGGGTCGTGTTTCTGCGGCATTAGTCCGCCAGCGACACGTGCGTGCAGGACACCTCATGAATCTGTCATTTATCATCGCTGAGCCTCTTGTGAGCCTTGTCATTGCTGTTTATCTGTTGTATTCTTCTGTGAAGTCCGGGAGGATTGGCGTTTATGGAATGATTTTTCATATTATGGCTGCTGTAATGAAATTGAATTCAGTCTGATATAATTTGATTTATAATCGTATAAGAGTTTGATTCCGATACCTATTCAGACTGTCGGTTTAAAAAAACATGCACTGTTTTTCGACTTCAAAAAGGTGGAGGTTCTGAATTCGACTGTATGTTTTTTTTTTCTAAACCATCTGAAGGCATTGAATTATTTCCACCAAGTCATCTTAAAAGCCTCTTAGGCAACCTCTTTCTCGTAAAAAAGTAACTTGCGATTGCGACACCACTATATCAGGATTACTATTTATTGAACCCAAAAATAATGCTGGGATAGTTTTGAAAATGTTGCTTCGCTACCACTACTGTTTCGCAATACATCTCTCATCCGGCACCAGTGTCCATCCAACAATGGATGTCCGAAATTTAAATAGCCGCTCCGGCTTGGCGACGTATCGGCTGTCACATTACGGCCCCGGCGCGGCGCTGCTGGTGTTATTATCAAACTTTTTGAAGGGTCTCTGGTCGCCGGCGCGACGCCGACCCGGCCTGCTTCGGAGGACATGGATAAGAGAATGTGGAATAGGCTTTTCATTAAAACCAATGTCCATTTTGTTTAGATTATTTTGACATTAGAGACAGAGAGATAAATTATTGATAATAACATACAAGCATCATTACTATTGTACCTCCTATTAAAAACTTCTGGTTTTTAAGGACCGTCTGTTTTTATCATTTGAAATACACTAACCATGAGCTGCATTAGTATTTGAAAAAAAAATAATTCAAATTTAATTACGAATCCAAAAAATGGATGTATAGTAAGTAGTATCTATAAGCGACATAGATAGATAGATAGATAGATAACTCTTTATTAATCCACCACTAGAAAATTAAACATTTATAGATAATTACACAATTTACACAGAAAGTGGAAAATGGGCGGCCTTATCACTAATAGTGATCTCTACCAGGCAACCTTTGGATGGAGAGGATCTAAAGAAAAAATAATACGGGGGTGTACTTACATAAATAGATACATAGATGAAAGCTTAAGCTTTTACGATACCTATATATAGACAGAACTTTGGAGCTTTAACTCTTGCGGCTTGTTTTTGTACCTACTCGACATTTAAGACGTTTCATTAGTTGGTCGTTGCAGTGTTCTTCCACAGTAATTTTCTGAGCCCTTCTAGTATGGAGTGCTATTAACTTTTTGTTATGCGCCCCAACTCAATCTTCCATTGATACTTTAGTACTTATCGCATTTCATAAGTAAAAAAATCCGACTCCATACTCTCACGCCATGTCCAGTCCGCAGTCTAGGAGGCGCATATGGTAATTCCTTATTCCGATAGGAAATAGAGGCGGTCACTCGCAATAATCCATCACGGGCCGCGGCGGTTATTTGTTTGTGCCCAGCGGACATGTTTTATGTCATTTTACGTATTCCTTGCAGGTTTTTGATAAATATTTGTTCTCCAGTTCGGACATGTCTAGGAATTGAATATCCGGAGCGAGTGTCGTCCGTGATTGGCGTGGGTTGGAGAATGTTTTTGATGTTTATATAATTCTAAGGTAGAATCAGAATCCAGAAACAGAATCCTTGAAAGTCACTCGCGTGTCAGCCTCTCAAAGCATATATTCTACTTATGTTTAGGTATCAGCATGGATGTATGAAAAAATCGCGCACGCGCTTTTTACTAGAGCGCAGGCTCTATCTGGTCGGAACGCCTTCGATACCGATAATTATTCTGAGGTTATCTTTTTCAAAGTAGGTAGACAACATTTCTAGATTCTACAATGAGCAATTGTAGAGAAAACAAAACTTTATTCCGAATATCTCGTACCAGTAACACCAGCACTGGTAGCACAGCCAGCCGTGGCAAGAAAAAACTCAAGACAATGAGATTTTGTCTCATTCTCCTATGCATAAAGTAAGATAGAGAGCGACTGCGTGCGACATAATGCGTGACAAAAGTCTTGTCTTGCCGCGTGTGCTAGCCCTGCAGGCTGTGAGTGTAGAGGCGTAAGTAATCGCCTTCATTTGTCAAGCAGCACATGCCGCGGTAGGCTGCCGGATTATCTTATCTTTTATTTTATTCTTAAAAAGAAAACATTTGTTAACGGGTTTAGCTATGTTGATGTTTGCATAAATATTCTTGTTAAATAAAATTAATGCGTTATTTTTTCGCTTGAAACTTTTTTAAGCTTAATAGTATATTTACCGTACTCCGCTTCGATAACGTAGATTTTCAGGCAATAGTATGTTTTTAGGGGTTTTTTATGGGACTAGGCCCGCCACACACTCCCACCACTGTTAGGTACTCAGAAGGGCTAGACAACTAGCTGACGTCTACAAGCGTTCGTTTAAATCGCTACGCTTCATATATGGAAATGACAAGTCACGTCATAGCAACTAGTTGTTGATCTACATATCGACGTTTGACATTTCCATACATTGTGAAGTCTATTCTATTCGATTAGCGTTCATGCCACTTGGCTAGCCCCTCAGGTTCCAAAGGTGACGCCAAGTATTGACCCTCGACGAGTCCCGGGGAAAAGCTAAGTTGTGTTTGTATTTAGGTATAGTATACACTGCCAAATATCAACCATCTCTAGGTATTATGGTGTATAGCACCCATAAAATATTCGCATTCATATTCATGGCTCGCCCACATATCTGGTAGCATCGCGACCGGCGAATAAAAAACAGTAATAGAATCAGAGAACAAAATCCATCAGAGTGACGTGTGTGACGTGGATACATGCGGGACATCGCCACTTGGACATATACAGCGGGCTCCATAAATACATTTAATTTAAAAATAATCTTACCTCCAAATTTATAGAGATTTTTGCCACTTTAAAATAGTTTTGTGTAAAGTGATGTATAGTGCCAAGTCCATCATAACTTTCTATAAATTTGGGGGTTAATCTATAATTACTTGATAAAAAAACGCAGTATTTTTGGAATTTTTAAGTGTTTGGGACTAGTTAATCGGAATGAAGATTAAAATTAAACAATATTCAATACGTACTTACAATATTTGTATGTACCTGTTGTATTACACTCCATAACTTAGTGTCAAAATAAAAATAATCTTAAGCAATGTCTTAAAAAAAAACATACAATCCAACGAAAGCCCGAAATAGTAACAATCATAATATACATTGTATAGTAATTGGGGACACGATGTCTGACGGTATAATTTACTTAAGGTCTGGTTCAGAATTGTCAGATAAAGTTTTGTCTCCAAATTTTGACGTCTTAACAGTTTTTACTTTTATGAGGTCCAATAAAAAGTCTAAACTTCGGCTTGATTATGTATTTGATCGGTTTTGGTTAGTAATGCCTGTTATATGCACACATATTTTATGTAGATCGTTTTTTACCTACTAGTAGAGCAGCCTGTAGATATCATTTGTCGTCTACACGGGCATTGCAATATTTTGCCCACCTTTGGGGTCTCCACATTATGCATAACTGATAAGCCCGATTCTGTATGCATGCGATCCTTGGCCCGAGAGTCTGGTATAATGACGTCACACCCGCGGGACTAGTGAACAACGCAGTTTTTGGGTTTATGTTTATGTCTTAACTGTGTACATTATGGAGCTTGATTAGTTATGTTTTCGAAATTGGACTTACACACACACACACTTACTTTCGCATTTATAATATTAGTAGGAAGTAGGTTGAATGCAGTTTTTCTCATCTTCGAAATCGATGACATGGTTCTTTAATATACGCAGCTGATTGTATCACCGTAAACCTGTCGATATAACGCTGCACCCTTGTCTCAGATCGGTTTCCAATTAACACCGGCTCAGTTCGCTCTCATTATATTTTTAATTTGGGGGCGGAATCCTAAATTAAACCGGGCGCCGTCAAAGGACATCTTCGGTACCTATTAGAGCTAAATAATTAAAGAATCCGACCGTCTCCGTCGTTAGTCGACATTAAGAGACCGTTCACTGTTAACTTCGCAATTTTGATTCGGCTAACGGCCGGTCTCAATAACCTATCTATCCCTTACTAGAAGTTAAAATAGCTACCATTGGTATCTATCGGCGAATTTATCTGTTTCAATAAACAAAGATAGATAGAAAATATCTATCCATGACATTGATCTATCTTTGGGAGGGCCTATCGCTTACCATAGATAAGTTGTTCATAGAAAAAAAAAGCAAAGTGTTTCAATATCGCTTTGGTAGCTACTGTCGATAGGCCAAATTACCAACTATCAGAGTTTTGCCTTATCGCTCGATTTTGAAGGATTAGAAGTGAATTTTTCGTATTTTAAAGTTGATTTATCATGGATTTGTTCAGTGACGACAGTGATAATGAACTATATGAAACCGGCGTATTTGATTTCAACTCGGGTGTTGGAGAATCCGAGGTTCGCCGCCGGCCTAAAGCACGAATAAATTACATGGTTGAACTTTTAGAAGGAGAATTTGTATACAGATTCAGATTAAGCAAAACGGCGGTAAATGAGTTATTACTGAAAATAACTCCAGCCTTAAGAGTGACTTCCTCTCGGTAAGTTTTTAGGTTATGTTCTGATGTTACCTTTGATAGCTAAACAATGTTAACTATCTACGTTAGGTAATCATGACTAATGATAATCTAAACATTTCAGGAATAATGGTGCATCACCGTTGCACCAATTGCT
Source organism: Drymonia ruficornis (assembly GCA_947859195.1). Taxonomy (NCBI): domain Eukaryota; kingdom Metazoa; phylum Arthropoda; class Insecta; order Lepidoptera; family Notodontidae; genus Drymonia; species Drymonia ruficornis. Next base: position 4,538,356 of record OX401908.1, on the reverse strand, counting down.
AATGACATTGAGATTTTACGCACTGGGTACAATGCTTTTATCAGTAGCGGACTTCATCGGTGTTTCGAAAGCTTCAGCCAGCCGAATTGTGGCGGATGTGTCTCGAGCTATAGCTGGGTTGTACTCCCAATATGTAAGGGCACTAGAAAATACTCAAAGTGGTTTTCATGAAATTGCTGGATTTCCAAGGACTTATGGTGCTATTGACTGTACACATATTCCTATACAATCACCAGGTGATTTATTTATATTCTACCTAATTTACTTGTTTGGATTCTGTAAAACCTTGTTCACACGACAATGCACATCACATTTTAGTTTTACAGTAATAAGTACCTAGTGGTACACACAGCATTGTTTATTAAACCGTTCACACATCATTTGTACTGCAATAGAGGCAAGTGTAAACAAGTCCTGTACTCAATGTATGCGCTATTACTTATTCCTGCAAAAAAAATGTGCTACACTTTGTCATATGAACCAGGTGCAAGGTGTTTTTGCATAATAAAGTTACCCAGCATTGCATTTTATACTTACCTTCTATTCATGTAATGTAACTATTAATGTCAATTAAAATGTATTTTCAGATTCCAATATAGGAGAAGAGTTTAGGAATAGAAAAGGCATATTTTCTATGAATGTGCAAGGAGTCTGCAATGCACACTTGTTATTAATGAATGTTGTGGCACGCTGGCCTGGGTCTGCTCATGATGCAACTATATTTAACAACTCTCAGCTGAAAGGTAAGTTCCTAGAGAGGTATATTATAAGGCACATAGTATTATGGTGAGGTTTCTTAATAGGTATATATTTTCAGTACAATGTGAGGAAGGGCTGTTTGGTAACAGATGGCTCATTGGTGACAGTGCATATCCCTGCACATCATATCTGTTGACACCGCTGCTTAACCCGTCATCACCTGCAGAGCATCGTTACAATGAAGCACATATAAAGACTAGAAATACTATAGAAAGGTATTACTTAACTCCTTGTTTACTTTTATGTGCTCCATCTATCCAAGGACTAACCAAACTGAGTGTTAATTTGCTAGCCCAACCTGTTCACCCCTAGGCTATAGTCAGATGATTTGTTTTGTTTTCAGATGTTTTGGTGTTTGGAAGAGACGGTTTCCCGTGCTATCATTAAAAATCAGGCTAGCTTTGCGCACAACACAAACTATAATTATTGCCACTTCTGTGTTACACAACATCTGCAGGTTACATAATATTAGTGATGTGGAACCTGAAGTTGAGATGCCGGAAGAATCAGCTGATATTCCCTATGCTGAGGGAGGCGGTCAGCATAATCATACTGTCAGACAAGAACTGATTCATAATTATTTTAATGTTTAATTTAGGCTCGTCCACATTAGCATAGAATAAATAAGCATTAGGTAACAGTATAAAATTGTAATATTTAATAAATATACCTAGTTATAAAACAAAGTTATCTTTTACTTCTTTATTATTGTAACTAATCAGTATTTTCAACCCCCGATGAAAAAATAAGGGTGTTATAAGTTTGTAAGTGTCTGTCTTTCTGTGGCATCATAGCTCCTATACGGATGAACCGATTTTGGATTAGTTTTTCTTTTGTTTGAAAGGTATAAGGCAGGTATAGAAGGTATCTATCTACCTTGTGTGTTGGGCCCATACGATTTTTTGTCGAGCACATGATAATACAAGCTGGGTGTATAGGTTCATAATTAACAGGTAAATACCAAATATAAACACTTTTGTTTAAATATTAGTTTTATTTTTGAGCAGTTCGATCTCATGTCTTAATTTTATATTTTCGAGCTCGACTTTCTCAGCTTTGGCTCGAAAATAAGCCCCCATAGCCAGCTCCTTGTCCCGCTGAGCTATCTGGATCTCCTCCAACAGCTTTCTTCGCTTGTTGGCTATAAAGAAAAGAAACAGTTTAGGTATGCTATCAACACAATAAGTATAACCCTAAATATTATCTAATAATTATTATTCACCAGTTAAATTACTTATGGTTATTAAAATGTAAATACTATATGAAAACAATAATAATAAAAAATAGAAGTGCTCTGCGGTTTCACCCGAGTAGAAGTGGTTGAAAAGTACATAATTACATAGCGAGATTTGAACCTTTTATAAACAAAAAAAAATAAAAATTACACAGATGAAACTGTGTTGACACAGCTAGATATTATAATATGAAAAATTACTTACAGGAGTTATTAGGGGTGTTAAAAATAAATCTATTTGTTTTAAAATTTGTCTCTCTCCCACCACCACCATCACACTCTAAATTACTACCACCACCGTCTATACCACCACCCGATACCAAAACAATGCTGGCCTCTTCTGCTTGTGGAAGTTCTGGCAATGGTTGTAGGTCTTGAATATCCACAACAGCATTTGATGAAGATGGTATTAGCAATGACTCGTTGCCGTCCCCACCAAACTCCACAGTGAAGCCACTGCATGTGGCACCTAGCATAGATGCCACACGGTCTAGCGCTTCATCTGGAGGAATGTACGTTTTGCCACCACCAGTCTGAAATAATTTTTTTAATTAAAACAATACCTGGTTATAAGATACCTACACCTACATTTGCAAGAAGGCAAGTACAAACTTTTAAATTGTTTGATCGTATCATTGCAGTCCGTTTCCTCGCTGCTTTTTTTAAATTTTCCCATTTTAAACGGAGTTGCTCGGGACGTCGCGTTTCTCCTGCCATGGCCGTGAACTCCTGCGCAATTATTTTCCATGCATCCTCCTTCAGTTTATTATTGGACGCATTGGTAGCCCTTGTTGTAAGCGCTTTGTGCTTAGAGATTTGGTCCAGCAGGAAATGGACTTCGTCCTTTCCCAGTGGCCTTGCTTTCACCTGAAAAGAAAGTGAATACAAATAACATATATTTTGGCGCGAAATTGCAGCGAACAGTATTTCATTTGATAAAGGATACCTAGTCATTTTTTTACTATAAAACAGTACACAATACTTACGATACATTGCTGAGCCATTCTTTTACCAACACAATACTAACAAAACAAACGAAACCTAAAAATATTTTTATTGACGACGCGACGCTGAGCACTTGAGATTATTATGTTTGTAGATGCCGAGACGCTGTGTTAACTGTCACCGGCAGTCAGTGCCGGCCGAATGTCAAATTATGCGTTTTGTTGATATTAAAGCATTGTAAGAAGTTATCGTTTTCTATTATTTCTAAATGAGATAATGCATAAATTATAAATGTGTATTTTGAACAAATAATATTAAAGCAAATTACATAATTTTAAAACGTAAAACAAATTGATAATAATTATCTTACAACAAGACGCCATCATTCTAACAAGCAAAAATAAAACGTTTCGGAGGTCCCTCCTTACCAAAGATAAAAGTCTTATCTATCTATGATCTCAGATAAGCTTGCGAAGATTTCATTATTGAGACGGCAGTAATAGATAGATAGCGCGTAACTGTTTACCATGGATAGCTATCTGCGATTATCTGTTAGTAGATTATTGAGACCGGCCGTAAGAGACCCTAAAGTTCTTTTAACTTTGGACACGGTGACGTGACTCAGGAGATGTATTTTCAATTAAAACAGTTTATATTTATAAAACGGTGTTATACCTGTTAAGGGATAGTATAAAATCTGTAACTGACTTATTGATCTATAAATGCAAAGCCTAAACCACTGGTTTTTTTTATGTGACTATGGTGGCAAACAAGCATACGGCCCGCCTGATGTTAAGGAGTGACTATCGTCTAGATTCTTGCAATACCAAAGGCTGGTTTTAGATACATGAAATTTGGACAATAGGTATCTTTTATACCACTAAGGAAGGATTTTGGAAAATGCCACCCCGGAGGGTAAAATATGGGATGGAAGTTTGTATAGTACGTTTTTTTATACTTGTCCTATTTGGTAAGCAAAGATGGCGTCCAGCGGGGCGATCGCGCAACTTTTTTGTCAATGTTTCAATTGGTTTCGTTCAACCTGTGTCAATTATATACGAAACCAATTGAAACATTGACAAAAAGTTACGCAATCGCCCCACTGGACGCCATCTTTGCTTACCAAGTAGGACAAGTATAAAAAAACGTACTATATGTATATTCCGTTTCGAGATCAACGTAAGTGAAGTAGCGGGCCAATGCTAGTATATCCTAAGAGTAAACTACTTCTATCACAGTTTATGTATAAACTACCAAAAATTAAGAAGCCATCATCTTCAGCGAGGTACGGCGAACTACTGAACTTCGTGAATGTAAATTTCAATTTCATGTAGACGTGTGACCCGACCACGTTTGCATGCAAACGAGATTCATGAATACTGTAATAACTATAAATAAATAACGCCAGACTAACACACCAGTTGTATGGTCCCAAACTAAGCAACGCTTGTACTATGACTACCGTACAATGGACTGAAGGCGATCCCAGTGACATCCAGATCAGGGCAAATTACGAAAATGCCGTTTTAGAGATTTGCTGCTAGCGGGAATCGAACCCGGAATCACCCGATGTAGTGAGCCAAGCTGAATGCGCTCAAACCACTGCCCCAAGTGGTCGTCTAAAATAACTGATAGTGATATAAATTGTGGTTTAGTTTCGTGTTGTCCTAGTCCAGATTTTTTACTGATCGCGTATTTTCAAATTCTACTTCGAAATGGAATACTACATTTTTATCTTTTTATATATCTAAACGCTTTTCAAATGATGAGAACCATATTTAAAAGGTAGGAAACTGCTAGGCGTAGGATTCAGAATATTAGTTTCATTTCATGTTTCGTTTCTTTAACATTTCCTCAAAAAATCAAATATAATAATATCCTCATAATAAATAATGTATGCTTATTATTATCTATTTAGAAACCAATTTGTTAAATTCACACCTTGCCCTTTTAATCTAATCTAACATCTTCACGCCGTGTCATAAAACATTCAGAGGTATCGCAGAGGTGTCGTTTGCGACGCCGGGTATTCAGACGGAATAAATCCGGATTCCTGGGGTCTAGTAGACCCCGGGGAGTGATCCCGACAGAGATGACCGCTCTGGAGGTACTCGACACTTAGATTAGACGCTCTTATTATGAGTTGAGTAGACCGGCGGTTGAAACGTCGCCTTTTTAAAGAAGGAAGAGTAGGGAGAAGTGTACTGTAGTGGATCTATTTTCACCGATGGTATTTTGGTCCCCATGTAAAAGATGGTGAACCTTTTGACAATATATTCAATATTTATTATCCTTCGTTAATTGTGTCAAAGTATTCCTTATTTAGCTTATATTTTTTTATTAATTCCATAAAGCCGCTTGTACTTCTTTATTTTATTGATGTAGTAGGATATTTTAAAAACCTGTGGTAGCTTATATCGATGTGTCAGCGTTATAGGATACGATTCCGGAAAATCAAAGACTTCCCACGGTAATAAATCATTATCGAAACGCGAAGAATCGCAGCGTTTCCCCGCCCGTCTGTCCCAATGTTAATGTCACAGACAAATGACGATTCGAGCCTGCAGCTACTTGGGTAAAGGGGTGAGGGTACTGTTTACATTTTAATGTAAGAACACGGCGGCCGGGCGCTCGTTAAGAGGGTAATGTCACGTGCCCAGTGTAATAAACCCACTCTTTCTGCTTACCGTATTAATGAACTGAGGTTTCATTAAAGAAGTTTACTTGTTAACTTTTTTTAAGGTTGTAAATGACCATGGAATTTAGTATTTGTAAAATTGTTTTTCTTTAGGTTCCATACTTTAAAAATATCGAAACTTTAATATTTTGGGCTATCTATCAGATCTATTACTTCGGAAAAATATTATTTTGTTTTAATCAAAAACTGAAAAGATCGCTAGGTAGGAACTCGTAGATAGTCAAACAAAACTAAAAAGTTAAATTAAGTTGAAGGCCTAGGATATAAGCGATCAGCCTGTTTACGTCATTAGATGTGTCCATATGGCGCGCATGCCTCACCCGAGCACTCATATTATGTCATTACGTCTATGCGTTCCGACGTCAAAAGTGAGTGCTCGCGCGAGGCATGCGCCTGATGAAGACGCCGCCATTGAACATAATTCTGACACAGCCATCTTCATTTACGAGTGTCGAATTCGATAACTTAAACTCTTTCGGTTAGGGGCAGTAAAAATATTAAATCTACGCAATAAAGGGGCAATAACAATTTCAGTTAATATTAATCGTTTTTCTTTGCGGACCCTTCCGGAGTACCGATTTGCTTTATTTTCTCTTTTATTCGTCCCCGGGGAGGTCTATGATATATTTATTATTGCAACAAGCCTCCGAAGACACTCGTGAGATGTATTAAGTGGTAGTTATTGGAGGCAATAACGCTTATTGTTAGTTTTGTACGTATTGGTAATATTTTTACGTTATCAGTTTAATCAAGTAATAATAAAATTGAGTCTGGGTTGAATCTTAGAAAGTGAGCTACCTGTGACAAAAGCGTACATATAGCTTTACATTAGCTTTTGCCAGTGACTTTGTCCTCGTGGATCGAATCTAGTTTTCATACAATATTCCATCCCATATTTTACCACCTTCGCGCCGCCATACACGCGACTGCAAAAATGCAGTCCGTGTGCAGTCGCGTGCCGTCGACTGCAACCAACTGCAATAGAGCTGTCACTTCCGACTGCAAAAGTGCAGTCCGCGTGCAGTCGCGTGCCGTCGACTGCAACCAAACTGCAAAATTGCAGTCTGTGTATGTTAGCGCTTAGGGGAATAGTTTTCAAAAATCCTTTGTGGTACACGCTATAAAAAAGTAAGTATACCTCCTGTAAAATTATCATTTTCCTAACCCCAGCTATTAAGGACTTGCGATGATACATCAGTCATTCAGTAAGTATCACCTTTAAACAGATTATAAAAAAAAAATCGAAGGAAGAGGGAACTCATCAAAAATAAAAGTGTGAATCAGCAAATTCTATAGATGCAATATCAGTTACAGGCTGTCAAAAGTCCGCGTTCGATCCACGAAGCCCATTCAAAACGGAGACTGATAAACTCACGCTCGCCATCTACAAAAATCGAAGCAAACGAAACCTTACGCGAAACATCCCGCTAACGACCAAACTGCGTCCTAATCACGGCACGTCAAAAATGGATATTGGAAATTGAATTCGCAAGCCGATATTCTTTTTTTTCGCGATCGCAAAGGGCGAGGGTACGTACAAATGGCCAGATCAACTCAATAAGGGGTACGGTGACGTGTTTACCCGGTACCCGCAACAGTGCGGGCGCTTTTTTACATTTTTCCAAAACGTTATTTGCCCGGTGTCGCAAAGGCATTGTATGGCCGGACAATGGTTGGGGATATGCCGCGATTTTTCGAGCGCGCAATTTTTGTTCTTTGCTGGAGTGTCGGCATTGTTGCGGAGAGTTTCGATTTTTGAATTGATATCAGGTTGTATTGATTTTGTTAAATGTATCATTAGGTAAATTTACTATTCGTTTAAAAAAATACTCCCCCCCTTCCCCTCATAAATCCAAATCCTCCCTCAATCCCACTCCCCTTCAGATCGGCAATGTGCGAGCAATGCCTTTGGTATTTCAAGCATCTATAGGCTACGGTAACTGCTTAACATCAGGCGGGCCGTACGCTTTTTTGCCACCTTACGGTTTACTGTTTCAAATGCTACTATCATACATCTGTGAGATAATTTAAATCGGTATTCGTTTATTATACTAGAATTAAAGAGTCATGAGTTTTTATTAGGTTCCTATTTGTTTATTTATTTCTATGAATATGATACTTACGGCCGAATAATTGTACGCAACTTAAATTTGAGAGCTGCTTAACTTTGACGCACCATACAAAAAATGACAGATAACGTCGTCTCTAACTCCTAAGTGGGACTTAAACATTTTAGTGGCCTTTGAGTATTCGGCCGTCAGCTGTTCAATAAGTAGGAGGTAGATACTTGCAAAATAGTTAGAGAACAATATTGTTTTAAATTTTAGCTAATTAAAGATTTTGCTTAGTGATTCCGGCCAAAACACGTCTTGAGTAATGTCACGATTTACTGTACATAAAAATGATATAAAAGTTAAAAGGTTAAATTTTTTAAATAAACGCCATCTTTAATAACCAGACCACTTAATTATGCACCCGACCGCACCTGACGTGGAAACTATTATAATATTAGCAGTTCCCTCCACAGTAGGTGCGCGGTTCTTAGACGACGGGCGCGACAACCATCGCCCTAACGTGTTTATGCAAAGCAGTCAAAGCCTATCTAGTGTTGGTAATAGTTGCACTAATGCCTACCTCGACGTGCACTCGACTTTAAACTCCAAAGTGTATTTTGATTATACGCGACTTTGCAGCCTTCGAATTTGATAGGTTTTGGGAAAATACCTTATTATGATATTCTGTGCGTAAAAGAAGTGGATGTAAGGATCACAATAGGTTCTGTAAAGTTTTAAAATTTTAATTGAATAAATAGGGCAATCAAATTTCTAATTCACTTTTAGTCGCTATACAGTCAGTAGACCTGGGGGCTTACCACAAGCTCTTATTGCGATTCAATTATAGGAACGTTTTAACGACGTTTTAATGACGTTTCTTATTGTCATGACAATAAGGTACGTCATTGCACAAAAAGTCGCTGAAACGTTAATACGTTCCTGTAATTGAATCGCAATAAGAGCTTGTGGTAAGCCCCCTGCAGCCGGTCTATGGTAACATTACCACCATAAAGTGAGCTCTCTTTATTATTGACACCCGTAATTAAGATATCTCAGCTGTTATTGAATATGTTACCTTAGACGTACAAGCGGCTTTACCTAATGTGTCTCAACGAGTAATATTCAACTATTTCATATAAAAAGCTACATGTTATTTATGTGTAGGTGTGGATATTTGGTATAGTTTGTCAGTCTGTAATCAGTCATTATTTCACGGTACATTAAACACGTACCTCACACGGGAAGGGAGCGTTTTTGTCAAAGGTATCTACGCAACGTAACGGAAAATTGAAAGTCATTGCGATGGTTGTACTAACAACAGAAAAATAATAACCAAATAAGATTAAAACACATAAACGCTACTCAGTGGCCTTGGAATAACCCACTAAAATAACTTGATTAAGTATGTATCTACTTTAACAAAAAATATTAAACTTTCATTGCTGACTGTACGCTGAGTGATGCTCATTTTGATAAAGTTTTTACGTATGTTGTCGCAAAGATGTTTGTTACTCGATTCTTTAATCATTATGTTTCTTTCAAGAAGTTGCTATATCTTTCGGACTAACCAGTAAGAATCAACAGAAAAAATGCTCTTGGCGTACTTGCTAATAATTACAGCTACGAATTTTTCGTAGCGATGCTTCGAAGTGCTACGTCGTAGGCACTCTATCCTCCCTTAGCTTTCAGCCATTACAACTCGGCTCTAATAATAAAGAAGCAATAAAGAGCTCCTTCCTTACCCGTTTTCAATAAACACCTTTATCGATTATTCAGCTCGCCGTCCATACTTACAGGCTCGGAGCTGCGCCATAGACAGAGAGTTGGCAAACTAATTCACGACACAGGCATAGCTTGCGCCGGGTGGCTAGGTGGTCGCCAGGCGATAGCCGGTGGCCGCGGGGGTGGGGGGCGAGGTGGGGGGCGTGCTCGCGGCTGGGCGGCGCCGACCAATCCCCGCGCACCACCCCTCGGACCCCGCCCACCTCACCTGCGCCACACCATTAAGCCTGCTTTCCTTATACTTTTTTCACGGACCTCGCATCCGTTCGCTGGCGCCGTCTTTATTTTATTTTCTCCTTTATGCCTCCTTCCCGGCTCGCCTCCTATTTCACGCCCGCCGCCGGCGTAGGTAGAAAAACCTTTGTGGATACGAATGCTGAGCAGGTATTACGTTCGTTAGTTACGGCTGCTGATATGTAAAGTAAATAAAGGTTCTTTAGCGTACTGCGTGGCTGGGTTTTGCAGTTATCAGAGAAAGGGTTAAAATTTTGAGCTTTGCTCGAGCTTCAATTTTACGAGCGACAGCGGTCGTAATTAAGTTTAGAGTTGGTCATCGATCCGCGAAAAGTTGGGGACGAGAGTAATCTTGGCCAACCTTGCTCCACATCGAGTAAGAGCTGCTCGCGGCTGGCCGTATGCAAGTGTCCCTTCCAGGGTGAACGATCCCCACATCGATGAACTTCAGCTGAACTTGGAAAAAACTTGGTGGAAGTTTGTTCGCGCCGCGTGATTAGGAAGACTTAGTTTTGAAGTGAGTTGGTAACTGTTTTTTTCAGTGTTTGAAACTGGGTGGCTCAGTTTATGATCCGGTGAAAGTCGGCGCGGATCGATGAACCCGGCCGGGGTCAACTCGGCTGATCAAAGTTTGCGGGACTAATAACCGAATTTAATGCGCGAAGGGCGGCCGCTGCAACTCGTCTCAACACTACTACACTGAACCCTCATATACACCTACTTACACGGGAATGGGTACCTACTACTACTACTAAATGTACTACTAAATGGGAACCTACTTACATGGGAATGGGGAATGGGAACAAGAGTAACTACGCTAAGGCACTTGGCCTTAGCGTAGTTACTCTTGTTAAAGTTGATAACAGTAGTGTGATAAAAGATACTAAAGTAAACCAGGAAAAAAAATAAAAAAATAAAAACTTACCTAATTAACTACGCTGGACAATGTCAGTCAGATGCGTGACCAGTAGCGGGTTTTCAACTGAGCGTCAGTGCTTTGAAGGGCACATAAGAGTCAGTCCCGGTTGTTGTCATGTAGACTGCAGTCGTTGAGCGATGACAAGCTTCGGACGGCTTGAACAAATATGACACCTACCAGTAACCATACCTACGTTAAATGAATGAAAAATACTCATACCTAAATAGGCGAGTTAAGGTTCATCGAAGTCCAGATAAAAACCTCGTCATTTTTTGACATCGAATAAGTCAAGAATGCGCTAAATACGTCTCATCACCAAGATAATAACGAATAACCACACTGAACCCACATTTCGCGTCATATTGAAATAGAAAACAAAAGAATAATGGTCGCAATAAGCGCGTATCTGCGACCATCGCTCTGCAAGGCAGGTCGCGTGGTCGCGGCCGCAAGATGTCGCCCTCGCATTATCGCTAACGAGCGATCGCGGTAAACATCCACGTATGGAACTTGGGGACGAGGAGTGAAAAATGCTGAAAGTTATGGAGATGGTACAATGTAGTTTAGATTATGTGCTCTAATCAGAAAAAAAGGGGTTAATGTCCGTTTTAGTATCTTCTTATTATCAGTAACAAAAAAAAAACAATTATTTAATCCATTTACAATGGGTATGCTGTAGGTAGGTACTAAATATCTTTTACGCACAAAATGCTAATGTAAATTTGGGGATTTATGTAACTTTAAGAGTCATGATATTTATGGTGGTTTGACATACCCAAAAAGAATTAGGTCACAATTTTTCTAAAATATTCTTATTTTGTTCTTATAAACATCCTTTACCCAATTTCATGGAGTCGATTTTCTGTCTAGCCCAGTTTGGTTGACAATTGAATATTTCCACATAAAACCGCATCCACATTCCATTTCTACGATCTTAGTTCCCGCCCCCGCATGAGTCAAGTGCAGCTCGGTACTTATGAAAAGTGTTCTGTAGATAAGAAAACTTGGGCGTCGCGGCGTCAGCTGATGCGTGCCTCCTCATTAGATTATAGATTACTTTTATCGCTCAACCGATGTGGTCGCCAGAATCGCCTGTTAAATGAGATCGTTTGGAATTTTGGACTGTGCAGCTTTTTTTAAGCGCTCACACAACGCTCATATTTTATTTACGCGGTTCCGTAGGTTAATCTTGCTTGATAGTGAGATGCATCTACGATGTTTTGTTTTCATCTAGTTCCGTCGGTTCATGTAGATACATGTCAGTATCGGGTTATACTATTTTTAGGGTTCCGTACCCAAAGGGTACCAACGTTACCCTATTACTAAGCCTACGCTGTCTGTCCGTCTGTCTCTCACGAACCGGTACAGGTAGAGACTTGAAATTTTCACAGAATGTGTATTTTTGTTGCTATTTTTGTTTGCTACAACAACAAATACTAAAAATAAAATAAAATTTAAAAAGAAAGGGGTCCCCATACAAGAAACTTAATATTTTTGACGTTTTTATTTTACGGTGGTACGGAACCATTCATGTGCGAGTCCGACACGCACTTGGCCAGTATTTTTTATTTATCTTTAAGTTTTATGTTACTCTTTTGTTAACGTTATTTTGAATAAGTTATTTTTTTTAATCTTTGAATAATATACGTAGTTCTATGTAACAACGATATCTGATTTGAATTCCTTTTAACAGCTCTGTCCCTTTCTTGTAGTACAAATGTAAACGCTTGTACTAATTTGAATATCGCAAGATTGTTCTGTGTGGATCTCACACCGCCTTATGAAACCTAATCAATTATTTAGAAACCTTTCATCTACATTTGTAATACAGGGCCGTATTACAATTTTATTTTTAGTACCTACAAACAACTGAACGGTGACGAAACTAAAATTCTATTAATTTTCTTGTAGGTCAAGGTTTAGTAAATTAAGGTCCGGTTTTAAGGGAAAATTATATAATAATGTTGTTTCACAAACATGATCAACAAAGATTATTTAAATTTTGATTATTTAAATAAATTTCATTTTATTCCAAACACTGAATATTGAAGTAATATTTCCATTTTACAATACGTCCCTGTATTCCCAAGACTTTCCGGTAACCATTAGGCCGGTACAAATTGTTGTTTTGAATACATTTCAATCAATTACCAGGGGCCAGGCGTGTGGACTCCGTCTCCTGTAATGCCTCGTCAGACCCTTTGAATATTCAGCCGATATCTTTGATGTCCGCCGGTAGTTTGCTGACTAAGTTATGTTTAGAATCGGTTGCTTTATAATTCGTCAGAAAGTTTTTACCTGAGCTTTTTTATTGTATTTATTTTACATTTATATTTATATTTTGTAGTCCAGACCTGCTTAAAAATTTAAAAATTATAGATGATCAATAAATTATATCCCAGACTAAAATATCAAACAGTGGGATTTTTATTATTTTTACGACATGAAAATACCTGAGGATATATGTTTTTTTATTATATGTGCTAAGGTTGTTATCATTAAGTAGGTAGCAAAGACATTCCGTTAATAATCCTATCCTATCCTATCCTACTTCCTACTTCCTATCCTATCCTACTATAAAAAAATTAAAAATAACAATTTCAGCGTTTTTGAAAATTCAACCTCTATGGGGGTAAAATAGGGGATGAAAGTTTGTATGTTATTTTGCATGGATGTTTGTCAGTTTTGAAGTTAGAATTGTGAAAATTGGTGTTTAGGTTTCTTTTTATATATGTAAAAAAATAATTTCAGGGATTTTGAAAATTCATACCCTAAGGGGGTTAAATGAGGGATGAAAGTTTGTGTGCAAGTTCGTCATTTTTCAAGTTAGAAGTATGAAAATTGGTGATTAGGTGTCTTTTATAAAATGAAAAATGTTGAAATCAGGGTTTTTGAAAATTCAACCCCTAAGGGGTTTAAATGGGGGATGAAAGTAAGAATTTTTTGATAGTTAATATTTGTTTTGGTTTCTTTAAATAAAAATAATATAAATTACAGGGTGTATGAAAATTCAACCCCTAAGGTGGTAGAATAGGGGATGAAAGTTTGTATGGGAGTTCGTCATTTTTGAAGTATGAAAATTGGTGTATTGGATATTGGGTCTGGTATCCGGAATCAAGGATTATGGGATACGGGATTCGAGATACTATGTCCGGGATCCTGGATCAGAGATACGGGATCCGGGAAACGAGATCCAGGAAACGGCATCCAGGAAACGGGATCCAGGATACGGGATCTGGGATATGGGATCCGGCAAACTGGATCTGGGATCCAGCAAACCGGATCCCGGAAACAGGATCGAGTCCGTTTTTTTTAAATTTAAATTTGCCCCGACGAAGTCGCGGGCAAGAGCTAAATAAGTGTATGTGTCTGTATGTGTGAATGTTTGTTGCCACGTCAGTATCTCCATAACTACTAAACTGATTTTAATGTGAAACGCAGATAGTGTAGGCTCTGGAATAAGACAGACTAATCATAAACATCAATTTCCACGCGGGTGAAGCCGCGGGCACAGCTAGTATAATATAATAGTCTTGTAGCTAAAAGCAAATATGTTTCTTTTATCTATTGAAGTATATACCAACAATATTCTGGAACATGAAATATCATGTTGTAAGTAATAATAACTTATATATAAATCCCACGCATTATCATCAACATATTACCTTTACACAATAACTTGTAGTTCGCCATTCATCTAATCTCTTGGAACTTGTAAATGCTCCATAAATCAGTAGGATAGTGAGGTACTTCTTATTATCCATTGTCTCGGCTCGAGAACGGTAATTAAACGTTCGACCGATAACCATTATGGCGCGGGCTGACTAGACCTTAGCAATATTGATCTAATAAATAATCTATATAGTGGTGAGATTATTGAGTAAGCTATTAAGGTGAATTGTTGAGATTACTGTGGGGAATTACATTTTGGGTGAGGTACAGGTACTATGGTAGCATCTTTTATTCTCTCAAGATCCTACTAGGGCTCAAAGCGGTGCTTTTAAGCAAAATGTTTGATGAATCCGCTGCCTTATTTGCTATATAAAGTATACGACAGTAAACCTCATATTCCATCATCAAACCACGTCCAATGGCGGATGTAGTTTTCCAAAAAAAATAAATTACTTTTTGAGTTATTCGGCCTCCGAATAACAGTTTTTGGCCGAAAATATTGTGTCATAGAAACTCTTTAAATTATGTTTATCGCATCACCCTCGTCAAACTACATCCAATGGCGGTTATAGTTTTCCAAAATATCGAAATGACTTTTTGAGTTATTTGACCTCCGAATAACAGTTTTTGGTCGAAAAATTTGGTGTCATAGAAACTCTTTAAAATATGCTTATCGCATCGCCTTCATCAAACCACGTCCAATGGCGCTTATAGTTTTCCAAAATATCGAAATGACTTTTTGAGTTATTTGACCTCCGAATAACAGTTTTTGGTCGAAAAATTTGGTGTCATAGAAACTCTTTAAAATATGCTTATCGCATCGCCCTCATCAAACTACGTCAAATAGCGGTTATAATTTTCCAAATTATCGAAATTACTTATTGAGTTAGTCGGCCTCCGAATTTGGGCGAATTTTTTTGTGCCATAGAAACTCTTTAGAATATGCTTATCATAGACAGGCCGCTGACAAGGCTTAACGACTGCTGCCTAGATCACAACAACCGGGACCGACTTTCTACATGCCCTCCGACACACGGAGATGCTCAGTTCAAATGTCACTAAATGGTCACCCATCTCTGACTGACCTTGTCAAATGTTGCTTAATCTTCGATCGTTTACCGATCAGTGATTGCAGCTGGCTATGAGGACCTCAACTCATAATTTTAATGAAATGTTGGTAAAATTAATCCACGAGTTATCTCAAAGTTTACTTGCGCCGCTCTTCACATCAAACATCTTCCCTCAAAAACCGCAGCATCCGTAAAATCTCTCATCCCAAGCAGACTGGGGATTGTAAAATTCTACATTAAAACTTACAAGACATTCCCTGCCTGGAATGTGAGCCGTCCATTCTCAAGAATTCACCACTAAATGCCCAAGATACAACGCTTTGAATCTTATGTAGAAATCCTATCCTTTGCTACGTATTTACTATATTATGTTTCAATTCCAATTTTTATATTGGTTTAATACCGTTGGCAAAGTTATAGCATTATTTTTCTTCTTCCATATATATTTTTGTTTTTCTGATTTGACTAAGGTGGCAAACTAGCACTTCCGGCTCTCTCACTCATCGTTCGAAACGCCACTAAAATAGCTGCATTACGCCAATCGCTTGTAAGAGGGCGGTACTACCCCGGTCGGGCCAGCCCGTCTATGAGCTGCAGTCAATTGGCTACACCTTGGCTCTACCACCTGTAATTAAAGTCTCCATTAGCTATATTGTGTCAATAATAATAATAATAATAAATTCATTTATTTCAGGTATGCTCCCATAGTTAATAATGATGATGATGTCAACCAGTTCTCAGTATTATGAACATTATTCGTAAGTGCTTGCTTACACAGTACTAATTGCTTTACGCGAATGCCTGGCGGTGGCCGGACACGGGACTCTACCGGACGTTTTGATGCTTAAGAGACCGGCAGGACCCTATTAGGTTCAGGGATGGCCCATTTCTTGAAGTTGTTTCTATAAATATCGCCAGACAAACACACCAATTGTATGGTCCCAAACTAACACCGTACTATATATAGAATGAACTGGAGGCGATACCAGTGCTGGCTAGGCCGTTTCCAAAATTCGCCTCTATCGGGAATTGAACCTGCAACCACCTGATGCAGTGAGCCGAGCTGTCTACTCTCGAACCACTGCTCCAAGCGATTGTCTATTCTATTTCGATTATTGGTTAGACAGGATTTTAATTACATTAATTCGACTTAAAAAAAAAAGTCGACTCGCCGAGGTGGCAACAGTTTCGATAATATTACAATGGCAATCAAGCTATTTATCTTTAAATAATCATTAGATCAGCCATTAAACACAAATACTATTCTCAGTCACGTATCTCATTATTGGATCGCTCCAATCTTCGATCGCCATCATCGAAGACACGTAAAAACTTAATTCCACAGCCCTACATGCGCCCTAAGGTCCTCACACTATAATGGGGCTCAGATTAAATGCGTTGAAGTAACATGCCCCTCTAAAAGGGAATTGTAGTCGGCAGCAATGGTTTATAATATCGTTATCCTGATGTCCAGCGTAGATTAAGAGATACTTTCGTTTGGGAGTTGCTTTTGAGAAAAGGGGGCCTCCCCCTGCACTGGTGGGGTAGTGAGGTATTAATGGAATCAGGACGCGGTCACTCCGAGCGAGGCTGGATCGCTCCGCTGATTTTAAAGGATTGCCAGGAATTTGCGCTTCGCTTTATAATACGTGTGGTGAGTTCGGACTTTGGAGCTTTGGCTAAACTTCATTTCGTATTTCGGGCTGGTGCATTTCTTCTTGTAGTATTTTTGTGTTGTGTTAAAATATTACCATAGCGGTGTGTTTTTATCTGTCAGTCTACTACTGTCTACTGTCAGTCTATCTTGAAACATAAAACAAATCTCTAAAGCTCAGCAATATTCTGATATAAATTTGATATAATTACTAAGTAGATATTGATAACTCGAACTTAACATGGATAGGTAAAATTTCACCTGTCTACTCCTTTAGGAGTATAGTTGTGATAATTATTCATACTATGCAAGTTGCGTGATAGTTATAATACACAAGCTAAACAGACTTTTAAATACAGACTACACAGTCTCTTTTTTACGCCGATCTTCTGTGAGAGGGTTGTACTACCTCGGTCGAGCCAGCCCGTATGTGAGCTGCAATATTGGCTAGCTTGAGTCTACCACCAATAAACCACCAGTATCCTCGTTATTTTAGGAAATGTAATGCAAAGAGTTAGAATGCGAGAGG
>OX401908.1:4137500-4520606 GCA_947859195.1 Drymonia ruficornis | reverse complement strand
CCATAAAGGGCTATGGTAACTAAAGAGTGCACAGTATGTGCCAGCATTCAAGTCAATATTGATAAACACATTATCTATTTGAGTATAACCCGTTGTGGTAACAACACGAGGAAGTTTTGAATTTAAACCAATATGGTCAAAATATTTTTTTAAAGGTGCATTCTCATTAGATTCCAGTAAGTCTACATTAAAATCCCCGCACACTATAGTCGGAGGCAACGGGAGTATTCTGCCATCAAATATGACACTATGAAAGCAATACAATAATTTCCAATCGATCGAAACCTAGAGATAACGCAAAACTTGTCAATAGCAGGCAAATTTTGGTCGTGACTATATTGCGATCTGAAAAACGAAACCATAGCGCGATCTAGGAGCTCATCTAGCGTCATCTAGTGGTGCGTAGCGGTACTATTATTTTATATATTATGAGGTTCTTATTTTATATTATCTTTGTTATAGCAACAATTATTTACTCTTTGCCACCTCACTCCCATAAAAAAAAACTGCTCAACATCAGGCGGGCTGTACGCTTTTTTGCCACCTCAGTCCCATAATTGTTAGTACACACCTGCAATAATCCTTAGGTACATAAAGTACACAAATAAATAAATACACATTCTGTGAAAAACTATTACAACGCCATCTATAGTTCTAATACTCTGTGCTTGAAACTCCGAATGCATTTGAAACTTGATTTACAAATATGTTTACGTACGTAAACAATGTATTTGCACAAATCAGTTTAGTGTTAACATTATTTTAATTTAAGCTGTGGGTGACAAAAAAAATGCGAATTACTCAAAAAAAAACAACTCATAGTAAGATTCGAACCTAATACCCACATACACGTGGACTAACGCCTTAACCATACGGCTAAGGTGATCTCTAGTATTGCATTCGAATTATTATACTAGTTATGACACTGTAATGCCAATGATATCATAACAATGTTAGATGGCGCTACTTTGACTGGTACTATTAATTTAAAACTTATTTATGGGTCAAAAATGTAGTTTTACATTTCTTTTTTTTGTCAACAATTTATCTAAAATATGTCATAATGATCACTTATGGTTAAAATGTTAGTTTTCTCTATATATATTGTTTAATTTATGAGTTATCAATAAAAACGCCAAAAATATCGAGTTTATTGTATGGGGACCCCCTTTATTTTTAAGTTTTATTTTATTTTTAGTATTTGTTGTTGTAGCGGCAACAGAAATACACATTCTGTGAAAATTTCATGTCTCTAGCTATTACCGTTTGTTAGATACAGCCCGCTGACAGACAGACGGACAGACAGACAGACGGACTGACAGACAGACAGACAGACAGACAGACAGACAGACAGCGTAGGCTTAGTAATAGGGTCCCGTTGGCACCCTTTGGGTACGGAACCCTAAAAAGCAGTCGTTATTATTTAGTTTTTTTGTGTTAGTAATATTACTATTCTAATGATAATAACATGTCAAACACAAATAAACAGGTGTTTTCAAGGTTAAAACATCCGATTTGTTAACTCAATTAAATAGGAAGTAGGGCAGAAAATTGTAATGTTCCACCTATTAATCTAGAACAAAAGCCTTATAGCTGGTAGTACAATCACGATTGCACATTATACTAAAGACAATTCATTATTAGAGAGCCGTTACAGAGGCCATAATCGGCCGTTATCGCCCTTTTATAGCAGATTTTATGAGCGAAACTATTCACCCAAGAAATGTACTTGTTCTTATCTGGTTAGATCCTTTTGTTGGACCTAATTACTCTCATAATACTTAGCTACTAGTGATAGCCGTGAGATATAACCAATATTTATCAACGATATAACCTATTTAAATCAATAGTAACTTAAAAAATCATGAAGTTAAGGTTGTGTCTCACTCATCTTAAAACTTTTTATTTTTTTATAAAACGAACGATAAAGCCCCATAAACATTTACCCCATTTTTCCCATTAAGTTGTAATAGTTGTTTACAACCGGCACTCGCTGTGCGTTTACAATATATTATGAGCTTGTCGGCAATAAAAAAGGGGTAAGAAAAAAAATGAATAAAGCAAGAAACGTTAAAATAAAGGCGCCCGGGAATATATACGACTTCCTGGAGGAAATAATAATGCTGTTTGCAATTCATTTGCCCCGCTACCTGGTTACCCCCGTCTTTAGAAGAAAACAACGAGTTTTTGGTATTTCGTTTTTTTTTTCAAGCTACCCTTCTCCTTGGCCCGATTTTTCGCGGAAGGGTCGCGAATTTATTTCGAACCCTTTGCTTTTCGGCGAAATCAAAGCTTAATAACGATGAATATGTACAAGGATGTAACTGCTATTTTCAAAAAGGTGTTTCTCTACAAGAGATGACTGGTTTACTTCTATAATGAATCACCTACATTAAGGTCAATCAGTTCAGTCATTATGGTACGAAGCAAAAACATTGTTTTTCAATCTGCATAAATGTAGCCTTGACAAAATTATAGCACCATTATAGTATATTGCACCTAAATTTAGTAGATAGGTGAATGATTATGATTTATTTTATCATACTCAGAATACAAATATGACCCTAACTAAAAAAATACTTAAAAACAAAATATTTTTCCCATACGCCCTTATCAAATAATACGTTAAACCGACAAATGGCGTGTCACACAAGAAAAATCAAGGCGCAACAAGGAGCCGGCTTGCTTACATTTAAAAATGTAATTGTAACTAACCGCCCCCTTTTATTAATTTACCTCATTTATTCCCGCCCGCCCCCGCCGAGTCGGTGACGTCAAAGAGTAAGATTGCTACTTTTTTCGCATCCAATAAAATATTCATGACGGAATCAGTGATGCGATTATTGTATTCGTTTCTGTGTTTTTAAGGAACTTGTTGATTTTTAGGGTTGGAAATTATTTTTAGTTATGTTATTTAAAGTGCTTACAGTTAAAATAATATTGTATAATATTGATTTAGGTAATATTTCAATCTTATTTTATGCCTCCATGCAGTTTAATAAATATCAGTAAACTCTATTATAGCAAATAACATATTCTGTAGTCTCTTTTTCTACGTCGTTAAGCTCTTGGCAGAGCGGTCGTGGTCATCATGTGGAGTTACCATGGACAGATGTTGCTCGCCTCACGAACTCTCGCCATTTGTCCCTGTTGATGCTAGTTCAGGTGCACTCATGCAAGGGTCCACCAACACAATATTTAATCTGGTCAGTCCATCGCATGGGTGTCCTTCATCGTGGCCTGATGCCCTCTATTTATCCCTGCACGTAGTAGTCCCTTTTGTAGTAGATAATATACATGTTATATAAACACTATTTAAACCTGTTACTGCGTATTTGAAGTTGGCTGGTAAAAGTCGATCATCTGTCAATGTATAAAGATCCATCGAGAATCACGGTCTGTGAATATTTAAGAAGCCCGTCGAGAGAGTCTCGAGAGACTCACGAGAGTCACTTAAAAAGCTTGATGAGCAATCAAGTTAGGGACATACAGAGGGATAGACAGGCATCGGGTTTTAGGTATATATTTAGTCGGTTTTATTTAGTAGTTACGGTCTTGGGACGTTACTAATTGTAATTGATTGAAAAACAAACAATAGATAATTACCTATTGTTTGTTTTACTACTAGTTTTTACTATTAATTGTTAGTAATTAAACCTTTCGTTTGCACTGACGAAAAATGTTCACACCGATTATGATGTTGTTCCTATTAGGTAAAGGTTGCTGATACCTAGTAATAAACTCACAGATAATTAAACCAACCAATTATTAAATACCAACCAATCTCATAACCAAATGTATAATAAACAATTTCATTTCAAATTCATCATTCTGAATTTAAAAATACGAATTAATGAAAACGAAAAATCAAAACGATTACAAAAATGAACATCGGAAGTGCCCTTTTTCAAACCGTCGAAATTCGCCGACAGCCGGGGTTCACTCCGGGACCGCTCACATTCCTTCCCGTCCCGTCTGTGACGATCCTTTTTTTAAATCCCGGTAACAAGCCAATAAATCCCAGCGCATTTTTACCCCGACCCACCCTCCGAAAAAAGGCTTACCCCGATTACATCCAAATTTACTTAACACCTACACATTAAACCGGTTAATAAGGTTATTTAATGCAATTTTCTTATCCGCTGGTTACGACCGGATATACCCGGGCCCATTTTAATCAGATAATAATTCTATAAAATTGGGTCTTGTGAGAATTATGCCAAGAGAATTGAATTTGGTGTATGATTAATATTAGGTGGGATACGGCAGACCAACGACAAATGTATGTCCAACATTTGTAAATTAAGAGGGTTGATTGGAGAGAGAACAACCAACATTGGACACTATTTGGACAGTCGATTACTTTTTACTTAAAACGGGAATAAACGACAAAGTAGTTCGTTAGTCGTACAAACATTGGCTCAGGTAAACAGCGATGGTACCGGAGTTGGCTCGAACTGGAGTACTCTTTTAATTAATTAAGTATATGGAGTGAGTTGAGCATTCGCACACATCTGCTCTGTGCTGATTAGCTGCCGAAAGGGGAGTCTGGGAGTTACTAAGCAAATTGACAATTTTGACATCAATTTAAGGTGTAAGCAGTAATTTAAGTACCTATCCTTAATTCATTTTATTTTTAATAAGTAGATACATATATTGAACTAGCTTCCGCCCGCGGCTTCGCACGCGTGGCCTACAGGAACCAAATGATATATTTTTCTTCAGAAACAAACTCAAGGGTAGAAACTGATGGCATTATCAAAAATACTGCAACAATTTTCGGCTTTCAACTTTCACCCCCTATTTAACGCCCTTAGGGTCGGAATTTCGAAAAACCCTTTCTTAGTGGATGCCTACACTTCACAAAGAACACCCCCTCCAAATTTCAAGTCTCTAGGACCAGCGGTTTACGCTGTGCGTTGATATATCAGTCAGTCAGGACTTAGAATTTTATATTTATAGATAGATGTAGAAACAATAGTTACTACGGCGAACCAGAAGAGGTATAAAATGGTAATAATGTTCGAGTTTCTGTCACCGTATCGGTCCATTTTATAAATTCGTGGTTCATTTGTATTGGAAAGCGTAGTGTTAATTAAAATTATATCAATGCAAAAAGTTACAAATACTTAACTTATTTATGAAAATAACTAGTGTCCGACCGAAGATTCGGTTTCGGTTTCGGTTTCGGCCAGTTTCGGCTCAAAAATCTAGTTTCGGCACCAGTTTCGGTTTCGGCAGAAAACCCACCGAACCTTTCGGCCGCGCCGAAACTCTGCGTTCGTGAATTATCGCGCGTCACTCGGTTGATTTCGGGAGAGTTCGTGTCTCGCGTTGCATCCGCCATCGCGCATCGTCAGCTGTCAGATCGCCGACCGGTCCGGCGTGATTGTTTTGTGATTAAGCATTGAAGTTCTTTCCGTTGAGTTATTCACTCGGATTTATGAATGATGAGAATTAAGTATGTAAAAGAAAGAGGTTATATTATATTTATTTTTATTTATTTATTTATTTATTGGTTTACCAGCGCTTAATACACACTCACTTAGACTAAATTCTTACAATATTAAAACGCAATGTGTGACAAGCAGTTAGAGGTAAACACCGCTTGCTAACTGTTAATTTGATTCACACATTTATTTATTACTTATGTTACGGTACATTTGTTTTAGGTTATTGTTGTTGGATGAGGTTTTAAATTACCCAAACAACAAACAGCTATGATTTAGCTGTGTGTGACCTTCAGATACATAATTTTTTTATTGGAAAAATTATTTGCTGTTGTCCGTATATTTTTGAGAATCGATCTGAACGTGACATACCTATCTGGTTAAGTAGAAACTGAAAACGGGGGTTTAATATATTACAATTACGATTGCCACCCTAAATTATAAAGAAATATGAAAATCCCACAAAAACCCTAAATTACCAACTGCAATTAAAATTTATAATGATCTCAATTAATGTGAAATATAGTCTTAAACATGTTGTGATTATAAACGCAATCGAAATACTCAATTTCAATTAATTAAGAATAATTGAAGATTTTCCAAGAAGATTGTTATATTGTGTTTATTTTAATCAGAGGAGTAATAATAAAAATAATAAAAATAAATAATAGTATAGTAATATTATTATTATTAATAATTATATTTTCATATACTTCAATTATTGTTTTTATTTCATTTAACATATTCTAACATTTTCAACTGTCAATATAAGGGTATGAAATACGCCAAATTTCAGTAAACAAAACATTTTTAACTTGTCTGCAAAAGTTTCGGTTTCGGTTTCGGTTTCGGCCGAACCTAAAACAGATGCCGAAGATTCGGTTTCGGTTTCGGCAGAAAATCCTGTTTCGGTCGGACACTAAAAATAACGTACCTACTAGGTACTTATTAATATTATTTTATTCAAATTGTTAATCAAATTTTTGGTTTTGTTTCGATCACCGATTGAAACCAAATTGACAATCATGAACAATGCTTTATTCAATGTTATGCGATTATTATTTTATTTTATTCATCGCTAAAGGAACCAAGATATATTTTCATTTTAAATGGCTTGCGTCAGTACGTCATGTCCCCCTCCACGGATTTATACCACGAAATCCATCTGCACATGATTGTAGGCGGTAATGGGTTGTACTTATACCGAAACCACTTACGTTATTACTGAAAATATATCATGGTAGAATGATTAACACGTGGCATGTAGCTTTGTGTTATTGTTTACCTCCTATTTTGTTATACATAACCATATAACATAGGTACTTATCACGGCGTTAACTAAAGACAACACTCTCAAAAGCGGGGAGCCCCAATCATATAACATAGGTACTTACTACGGCGTTAGCTAAATAAATAACATGCTCAAAAGTGAGAAGAATCCTCGCAACAATGACAAATTGTTTATTGGTGGTAGAGCCAAGCTGTAGCCAATAGACTGCAAAGCGTATCACGGGCTGGCTCGACCGGTGTAATACCACCCTCTGATAGAAGATCGGTGTAAAGTAGCTATTTAACTTCCATTCGTACGATGAGTGAGAGGGCCGGAAGCTCCTCCTTCCCCTCCCCCACTCCACTTCAGGTTGGCAACGCCTTTGGTATCGCAAACACCTATAGGCTACGTAAACTGCTTACAATTAGGCAGGCTGTGCGCTTGTTTGTCGCCTTAATTATAGGCATAGAAAAATAAAGCAAACCAGTGGGGTTAATACCGTCACAAAGATGAATTGCGGGAATTCTGCTAAAACAATTCGTTTTTCCAAACCTCCAGCAGAATCCCCTAAATTTCCGTGAAACTGTCACGAATGGCGTAAAATGTGTCACTATTCTACAGAAATTTAGGGGAATTGCTAAGGATTCCTCAGAAAATTGGAAAAATGAATTGCAATGCAATTCATTAGCACTAATGCATAAGGACCGTATTAGGTCCGCAGATAAACTCAATGTGAAAAGCACAGTGTAGGTACTTCTCCTTCCCATCATGTCAGCCAAAATACCTCCACTGCCTAGGCCTTCTCCTTACCTACTTATAAATTAATCCACCTGAGACAGTCCCAAATACCACTAAATAACTTGGAAGTCCTACTAAACGCCTACTCGCCTTCCAAGACGAATATCGTCAAAGTAAATAAATTATTGAGGCTGAGACAGGTCTAAGATTGTGAGGGTCCTATTACAAATTCACTTTGGTATGGTCGGCTCCAAATAATCCCGCCCATTAGCTAAATGTGTACCTTAACGTGGAGGTATCGAGTAATTACATCTCGATACTAAACGACTGTCATCGGTCACTCTGATCGGGCCGACTAATTAGGTTTTAGCGGTTCGTTTGACCAGAAACGGTCACTCGATTCGGACGATTGATTAGTGATGTCACCCAATGAGGTTTCGGCGACCCCATTTTCGGTGATTTGAATACCTTTGCTTGATATCAGCGACCGTAATCCAATGAAGAGTGAAATACATTTAAAGGTGTGGCAGAAACAAATCACAAAATTAAAATTAAATTTGACGAGCGTTTGGCCGCACGGCTTACTGCATCGGGTGGTTGCGGGTTCGATTCCCGCCAGAGGCAAATTTCGGAAACGGCCTTTTCTTAATTTTCCCTAGACTGATACCCACTGGGATCGCTCCCAGTCCATTGTAAGGTAGCAATAGTACAAGCGTTGCATAGTCTGGGACCATAATAGAGTTGCTGTGTCAGTCTGGCGATATTACTATTTACCCCGAAAAAACAAGAAATTAAAAAGCACAATATTACTACCCCGCTTTAAACTTTCCCTCCACTATTGTTCTATGACACATGTGTTGCCTCCTCTTCAATGTGACCCGCGGACCTCACAGCAATAAATTAACAATATAAATTATTCAAATTCGTCTTTGGACTCCCAGATTAATCACTACTACTCGCGACTGGCAACAGAAGGTGCCCGCGATTAGCGACACGTCACCAGTAAATATGGCAACACTTATTCTAAAATTTATATGGGGGAGAGTGGGGTAAAAGGGGGCACTCGGTAATAAATCTAGTCGAAGTGATTTGGTACAAAGCAGTGGGCCCACATCGTAAGCTCGGATCGGCCAAGAACATCCATTGTGGGCCGAGCACCGGCGGAATCCGATAATGCCTCGGAGATTGTCCCGTCTTTCCTTTAACACCTCTCAATGCCGCCGCTTATATGAACAGAGCTATTTGTATTGGGTCCTCAATATTGATTTGAGATTAAATGGGATTGTAATTAATGTAAAAATGTGAAAGATTCCTTAGGACATTAAGGGAGATGTTCGAATGTTTATTAAGTAGGCACCTTGAACTTGACGTTTTTATTAGCCCAATATTTTTTTCAAGTAGTTGGAGTAGGTACTTTATAACTCTATATTTTATTTACACTAGCATTACACAAAGATTATAAAATAAAAGAAGACTTCTACGGTGATATTTCTAACGTATATTTATGCCTGTTCATTGAAAAAATAACGTGACTAAGTACCTACAGGCGACAATATCTTTAAATAAACAATATCGATTTGAGACATATACACAAGGATGGCTTTTAATATGTCAGTGGTGTACCAGTGCGCCGCGTGTGCGACCCGAGCCTTGCCGAACTTAATCTATAAATCAAGAAGTGAAACTATTTTGTAATTAGATCGTATTTAGTACGGGCACAACACCTTCCTTCGCTTCTTGAGAATACGCCTCCCAAAGGGTCCGAAAGGTAGCTCCATTGCCTTTCAAGCACCTCTTTAACGGCTAATATCCTTGGTAAATGGATCTCAAATATTTTGCCCCATAACCATTATAGCAAAACGATGTTATCATGTTTATTGCTTTTCGGTACACCGAGTTTGGGAGCTTTTACATTATTGTTGCGCAATAAATCGTCTTTTATCAAGAATTAAGTACCCTAATAATAAATAATACATTAGCATAATGTGCTCTACATTTTTGTTTTGATTTTCAATTGTACGAAAAAATATACTTACTCGAAAAGTATCAGAGAATGCGAAAATAGAAATCCTCTTAACGAAAGCGGCATTCTTTCGTTCCGCGAAACGCTTTTGATGTTTGCGTACTTAGTGTTTAATAAGTTGATCCTATTACAATGTCCAGGTAACGCGACGTCACAATGGAGTCGCCGGGCCGCTAACAAGATTAAAACTTTATTTTGTAAATTAATAAAAAGTAGCGGGCTGTATGTCCCGCTCCGACCCCGCAATGAAGTCGCGCGTACGTTTTTTTAAAGTAATGATTTATACAAAGCATTTTAAATTGAGAATTCCGCATTTTTAGGTCTCTATTGTTTTGATGCAAAATAATTCCAAACAGGGAAAATTTTGTACGAAAATTACGTAGGACAAGTATTTTTGCGACACATTTTATTTTAATTTGATAAGACGCTAGTTATAAAAGCACTATTAGCATATTTTTTATATAAATATGCAGTCTTTAGCTAGTAATCTGCATGTAAAGCTATGGTAGTGTATGTTCTACAAAGTTTATCTATAATATTGTACCAACATCTCCACCTTGCGATATAATCCGGTGTAAATGAAACAATAAATTGTGTATTCCGCTATCGTAGAGTGTCACTTGTCCAATACGCTCCCCGCTGTAGCGTCTCTCATTAACTTAATACGCTATGGTTTGTGTAGCAATATGGACGAAATGAAATGTAGTTGCACTATACAGGTTGATGTCTTCTTTATTTTGTGTAGGTAATTGTGCTACTAAATTTCAATCTCTTGTAAAGTGTGTAGGTGTGTAGAGTTGTAGTAGTAGTAGTAAGGAGGGTACTCCTTTCTTGATTTTTCCTAATATTATTATGGTTTTGTAGGCTTAAAATAGGCAGTTAAATGGATCATTTGGTGTTTATAATTTTACATTTATATTCATCTCCTTATTTTTAAAGTTAGTTTACTCGATATCATAGACCATAATGGAAGTAAGTAATATATTTTTAGTATCATTGCAGCGGTACCAAAACAGGTATTTACCTAGTTTTATGGTGATGTATTTGTTTCAAACATAGGCAAGTAAATAAATGAATTAATGAGAGGATGGAAGTCGGAAGAGAAACAAAAAACTCATATTATTAATAATAATAATAATATCCTGGGACATTTTTTACACACGGCTACCTGATCCCAAACTAAGCAGAGCTTGTACTATGCAAACCAGATAACTGATATTACTACATATACTATGTAGTAATATTTGTAAATACATACTTAATATACATATACACCCAGACTCCGGACATACAGACATGTTCATGCACACAAATGCATGTCACGGGGAGGAATCGAACCTACGACCTGCAGCGTGAAAGTCGCCCCCGCGCCAACCACGCTAACGGGCCCGTCGGGCCCGTATTTATTTGTTAAATTTTTTCTCCACCCTGTATACAACTTATCGCTCATCCACAATATTGCATGTGTGCAAACGAGTTGTCGTCACTCTCATCAGGAGCCGACACTTGGCGTAATTTTATGAACGTCCACCCTAGGGCAGAGTGCAAGGATTTTGTTACTACGTGTAAGGAGGCTTAATACTTCTATATCTCACTGATCATATTTATCAAGGCTTACCATTATACAAAACTTGGTGGGGTTCTATATTTGATGGAAAATATCGCAAAATGTCACAAAATTGTTTGATACGAACGTACTAACGGCAACGGCCACAAGTGCCGAGCATAATAGCGCCAGAGCAATCAATTTTGACATCTGTCCACGTGGAAATAACGTCATAACTGACTTCTCGGGACTTGCGGACGCACGTAATGATTTATGAACGAAAATAAAGTAATAAAATCAATTCAAGACAATGGTCTTTGCCTACCCCTGTGGGATAGAGACGTGAGTATATGTGTTTATACTATAACGAAATAGATAGATAGATAACTCTTTACTAATCCACCACTAGAAAAATAACATTTATAAATAATTACACAATTTACACAGAAAGTGGTAAATGGGCGGCTTTATCACTAATTGTGATGGCAACCTTTGGATGGAGAGGATCTAAAGAAAAATACGGGGGTGTACTTACATAAATTACCTATATATTGTTATTAATTTAAATTAATCTACCTAGAATTTGATGGAGTAAAAATCACGCCGTTATTATGTTAAGTACGTATTTTTAAGTGCATGTCTACTTCTATCATCATCCACTTAAACCTCAAGTGCCACTATCAAGTACTCCCACATTAATATCCACGTACACGTGTCACACGGCGAACTAATCGATCAACACATGTACATTATTAGGCCCCCATCACACGAGTCTTGGGGTAATGAGCGTAATGAGCCGGGCCGAGGCATCGGACGCGACAGCCCTCCTACAAGTCACGGGATTACCCGCGTTACTGCGACTGCAGATAAGCTTTATTTTGTGTATTAGATTTTGGGAGGGAAGTCGATTTTGGTAATAATGTTTAGCTTTAGTAACTGTCTTTTGGGATAGTATACTCATCGATAAAGTTTAAAGCACATAAGATCAGTACTTTCCATAATAATCAATGGGTGCTAATAAAAGACGTCAAAACTGATTGCTCGGGCGCGCCGCTCGCCTCGCCTCTTTTAGTCGCACCCAATAAATTTTAAAGCAATTACTTTAAAATCGGTGATGGGTAACGAAGATTCTGTTACATGAGACAGTATAAAAATATTGTAACTCCAATCTCTAAACGATTTTGGAAAACATTAATTTACAAGCTGTAAGTATACCTATTGGTATTTCGCTACGCTAACTATCTTTGATTTGATCTATGTCATAGTGAAATCGTATTTTTATTCATAGATAAAAGTAGTCATACGGTCAATTTATCACCGGTCGGAATATTTCCACAGAACTTCAATTACACTCTCTTAGCTTACTGGTAGACGTACTCGAGAACATCAGAATAACAATCAAAGCAACCCAGCTGCTAACATAACTTCGTCTTATCTCAACATAGAGGACGCATTACAGCCGGCAGAAGAAGTTTCCCGCCACGAGCGGACCTTAATGACCACCGGACAATAATATACGAGTGTCGCGAGGCAGGCATGTTTGCGAGACTGATTTCCACTGCCTCGCCTCTGTCCCGTGAGACGGTGCACTAAGAGTTGAATAAATGAAGAGGGTACGGGCCATGAGGAGTTATGACGTAGTTTTTTTGCTTCATTCTTGGATACTGGTGGGCCGGGCACCGCAGACATGCTACTTTTTGTATCGCCGATCGGCGATTTTGCGACTGCATCGCGTTTGGCGACTGTCTGCAGTCGGACGCAGCGACTGCTCCGATGCTAAAAACGACTAAATCGCCGATCGCCGATGCAAAAAGTAGTAATGTAGCATGTAAGTAGCATGTCTGCGGTGTCCCTAAGATGTGTAAAGTCAGATTTGGTAAAATATTACAACCATACAGGGTATTAGGATCTACACAAGAGACGTAATCAAGCCCATGGTAATTTATGCTTACACGTAACAATAAAAAAATATTAATAAAAAAATACACTAATAATGACAGAGAAACCTTAACAAAAAGATTGCAATAAGTTTCGCACCGTGGGCCACATGCTAGCAAGCTACTATGAGCTGTCTTATCAAAGGTAATTTATTCGTGTTAACGATCTTAATCCGTTTTCTTTTTAAACTTCATTTTATTCACAATTTTTTAATTAATTCGTATTGTATTAGATAATTAGGTCAAAAATTAAGGTAATATTTTTATTTTATTTGGAATGAAAATCTAATTCCGAATACCCCCCTTCAATACGTCCCTCGTCTTGCCCTTTATAGGTAAACATAAAAGCAATCCAAATCCCTTCACCGGTCACTACACACATTAATTAAAACCGATACAATCTACCTGCTGACTGTCCTATTAGCAACCCTTGCCTAGAATTATGATTACGCCGAATCGGCAAGATAGCTCCGTATTTACTTTGATTCTCATCGTTAAAAGTTGTGGGGGCTGACGAGGGCCGTTAGGCCTCCTAATGGCCACCATTTGTCTTGTCCGGCCTGTAGTTGTACCCCGCTAATGAAATTATTGCCGTAACTATACTAAAGGTTATAAATACACCCGTAAGGCCCGGACGCCACCTTGTTTCGCCCTAATGGACCGGTCAAACTGTAAACTGTGTTATCAATGAAATTACAATTAGTGGGGGGGATAAAAATGACTGAGGGTCGGAAGTTGCATTTAGCTTTTGTTTATGGTGGAGGAAATTGGTGGGTAGTTTTGAATTTCGTGAGTGGTTTTTAAGTGGTAGAGGAGAAAATTGTTTTTGGTTTGCGTAAATTTTTGTAATGATGTAACTGAAATTACTTGATATAGCAAATGGTTGTCGTAACTCAATATCTCTACATAGGTCCAGACACTATGATGGACGATAAAAAACGAATACTTACTGTTGATCGAAGTATATATATTTCATTTAAATTTTCATTTCTTAATTCATCAATCATTAATCATTTATTTCATTTCTTAATTCATTTTTGATATGGATTTTCATTTAATTACATTTAATTTCATAATTTCGACAACGTGCATACGAGTGATGCCTTCAGCTTTGCAAGGATCCATAGGCTACGGTAACTACTTAATACCAGGCAGGCTGTAGGCTTGTTTAGTGACTTAGTAAAAAAATGCCAGGTTTGCCAGGATTACTCCTTTGTTCAAAATAATAGTAATTTTAATATAGTTGAACCATTAATTCCAACTTCAAGCTTCACATAAAATGTCATTTGCACATAACTCACACGACCGTCTCACGACCGGTCACATTGACCGCTCAAATGACGTCCGATGAGTTCACGGGTGTAAAGTTGGGCTATATGAGCACAATAAAACGCGACGGTCTCCTCAGTGATTCGCGGAATGTGTCGGCCAAGAATGCCAGCTGCCTCGGACAATCAAAACTTTGCCGCAACGGAATTTTCTGCTTAACGTCGCCGCTGTATTGGTACGGACAGCCGCGGTGACCCGCCTGTCTTGGACGTAATATGTCGGCAATATTCTCTGCGAGCTCTGTTGTGAGATAATTCGATTAAGGTTGGGTTTGGTGGTGATAAACTTTCCTATATTTAATGAATTTTAATCGCCCCGTTTAGAAAAAATACACTTGTAACTTTTTTGTATACAGAATATTCTCTACTCTAGTTCACCTCGACCCTTATTTTATATCCATCTTTTTAAAATTAAACAAATATCTTATTTCTGGAATGCCGTCAGAAAGACCTTTAAAAAGTTTGAACCACGGCGCGAATTTCTGTTAAAAAAGAACATTCAAATATAGAATCAAAGCGAATCAGACGTTCATCAAGAACAAAGTGGCCACATCAAAAAACCATTGCAAACAATGTTGGCGCACCGCAAAAAGGGATCCGTAGCTTATCGACGCTTTATTGTTCCCTTTTATTACAGTGAAAAATATACTTGGAATACCCCTAATCTTTGCACATCAAACGAACGCAGACCTTGATATTACACGCGTCATTTGAAGACTCAAAGACATTCTTGGATGGTAAAAAATTAAAATAACAGGGAGTACAATGGGCGCTCGCGGGCGGGACGCGACTCGCGACGCTGCGTCTACATCAAGCGCATGCCGCACCCGAGCACTCAGTTTTGACGTCAGAACGCATGACATAATGTCATAAAATGAGTGCTCGGGCGAGGTATGTGAGGCATCTGAACGCATCAACTGATTTGCGGGCAAAGCACACACAACGTTACCGAAGATTGTGAAATTAAAAATTCTTGAATGAATACGGTAGGTTAAATTGTTTTGGGGAATGATGATAATGTTGCATAGAGGAGATAATTATGGGAAAAATAAATCATTAATTTTATTTTTATTTTTTATATATACCTAAGAAGTTATTGTTACTACGTTGGTTCTGTATTTTTTTGAAAAAAGTGAGTGAATTTTTAATTTTGTTTAAGACGATTATTTTTTTCTAAATCTCGGGCATTTATATTTTTCATAAAAAAAACTCAATTGTTACTACACAACTGAATTGTAAATGAATTATTGTACGTACCATAAACCATCCCACCAGTGCACAAACCGCACCAAACGTGAACTAAACCCCGTGACACATGATGGATCAGCCGCGAGCGCTCTCTTTGCGCCCATTTCCGAGCGGTTACCTTCCAATACGTGCAAACACTCGCAGATTTTAAACGCATTCCGCCATTTCGTGGGCCATTAGTCGAGGTGAAAGAGCCAGTGATTATGATTGATCGCGGCCCGGCACACAATGCGGTGAGCTGACTTGTTGAATGGGACCCCTCACGTGTGCACTCACCTTATTTGATGCAGAGCCTTGGGTGATTACTTTTAAGATGGTTCTTATGGTATTGTTTTACACCCGGATCTATAGAGAAGTGCTTACTTACTTTTTCTTAAGTAAATTCTAAGCAAAAAGCTTGACTTTCTCGTTTTGACTGATTTTCCACAGAATATCTGTCAAAACAAAACGCCAAATTTATTTTAAAATTCGAATTTACTTAAGAATACTTTGAAATTACTTTAGTGTACTTAACAACAAGTAAGGACTTGTCTATAGATACAGCTGTTGAGACGAGATATCAATTCGGAGAATAGAATCTCAGATGTTTGTAACAAAAAAAATAGTAGTACCTATTTAATTGTTACCTGAAAATGTCAAAATACAGGCGAGTTTCCCTCGAAATCACATTCATTCTAGAATTGGACACTATATTCAATTTATCGATATAACCAAACTCGGTTCCGATATAAAATACGAGTGAATATTGGAACTCGATCCAGTGCATCCATTGTGTGCCGGCTCACTCGATAGCGGCTATTCGGAGTAAATCGAGAATGAACGTCGATCAACTATTGAGAACTCCGCCTTAAGATGTTAATTTCATATTGCTAGGTTTGATATTCTAGACGAAATTAAATTACTTTGACTGAGTAAATGTATCGCTGACTGCATTAGAGGAATAATAGTTCTGTATTGTAGACAGACATTGAAATGAACGCAAGTCTACAATTATAGCAAGAATTCTTGTCAAGAACTCTGAGCAAGCAAGAAATACATTTATTTGACCGCTTAAGAGCACATAGATAATGACGATGAACAAAAAATATTAATAATTATAACAAGATAGTAAGAACAGCTTATTTTACAGAAACACGCAGGAGGAGGAGGAACAAAATAGCGGGTCCACATTATTTCTTGAATTTTCATAGGTCCGATCTCGTTCTCGACATTTTTAGTGACATATTATAATACAAGAGTTGAACCGAACCATGACAACCTCAACCTTTGACTGGTAACTCTACTTAAATAAAATAAAATAAAAACCTTTTTTCCCACCGTCAAACCACCCAACAAATAACTCCAAGAAAATGTAACCTATTTGTATTGTAATTCAGAATGACGGAAGCAATTATTTTTTATCGACACGCACGGTCGCACAGGGTCTCGGCGGGGTGGGGCAGGCTGCTGGCGGGGGTGAGGGGTGCAAGGGGTGCAAAACAACGGGACACCGACGCATTGCACCCGCGGGAACCGCACAGATAGTGGCGGAGACAAAAAAGAAGGTTTGAAAGGGGAAAACTACGGAACTGGGGACTGCAGATGTAGTTTGCAAAAAAGTGGGACCGACTAGTGTTTTATACTTAAGCATAAATTAAATTTACCACAAAATTAATGAACATGTGATCAACGCGTGTCTAGTCAAATTTCGCAAGTAAAATTTGTCTTGTTACTGTTTTGCGTAGTTACACCAAAAACTTGACTGCCACAGAGAAGCACAAAGTGTCCGTATAAAAAATGTATAAAATCAACGTATTCTTATAAAACCTTACACTTTATTTACACGCAGAATAAGGTGCTGTATAGGCGAGAGGGGTCGCGTCGCTGCAACGTCTTTTTTATAATCTGTTTACTCGTCTCCATTCTTACCAGATAATCTCTTTATACAGAACACCCACTGATGTGTTTGCAAATGATTTAAAAATATACCCCATAAGCTTGTAAAATAAAGTTTTGAACTTTGAGTCGTTGTATTAGGAGTTACTGAATCGTTGATGAAGTATAAAACGTAGTTTAATTTGTATAAATTTCCAGCGTGAGAAAGTTTTGAATATACCAATGGTAGGTATTTGCATTTCTGGTTTCAAAGTTACCGTCGAATTTTTTTATTTATGTAATCTAGAGGAAGCACTTATAAATCGCCAAAATTAAGTTTGCGATTGCGATTTTAAAAGGTACCATATCTGCTAAAATAATAAATCAATGAAATTACCTAATTAATAGTACATATTTCAAAGAATAATATATAAGAAAAAGATAAATGTATGTAACCATTAAGCAGGTCGTCTGCTGACACACCGGCGACGCAGTTCAACGCAGTGCAAGGTTCTGTAACGTATTAGCAAGCACAGAGCAGCGTTCGCTGCGACGCAGGCACGTGCAACGTTTTCATAGGCCACAAAATCAGCTCTATCTCGTGCTGCGTTTTGCGCTGAACTGCATCGCCTGCGTGTCAGTGTACGCCTAGCTTTACTATGGTAACAGCCCACAGTCTCTGCCACTATCAACTCTCCATAAAAATAATGAACAGTTACATAAACATAAAAGTGTTCAAAGTACCTATTGTTACTACCTAATAATAAAACTCAATTTAATCTGCACCAATCCAATCAGAGGTACAAGAAAAACAAAATGAAGCCTTTCCATCGGAAATATACGTACCGTTTAACAAAGTTTAACTGTACATAAAATTTTATAGACCCATATATGATATAGAGAGACAATTCTGGGCCGGGCCGCCGACTCTCCCGAGTCATTAGACTCGTTTTTATTACTCGATGTCGATAAACATGTCGTAAGCTATCGACTGAAAACATTCGCGGAATTAGTTCCCCCCTCTATTCGATTATTACGATTATTGTATTCGATTATCGTGTTCTATCTGTTTATATTTTTATTAGTCGATTTTATGGTTTAATAGGCGCGGTAGCGTTATTCATTTGGCTGTAAATTTACATGTTATGGTTATTTGAGTAGATTGAATAATATCGTGCATACCTAGTTAAATCTTAATTCTTTTAATCGAATAAAATGATACCGCAAGTCAATTAAGTCATGAGCCGACGTCATACTTGTGGTGATACAACAAAAATATCATCCGTCTTTTTACAAAACATACCTTTCTCGAATTAACTTCTCACAACCGACATTAGAACAGTCTGATATTATTTATTGCACACAATTTTGCTTGCACAGGGGAAATATTGCTGTACATTTTTCCACGGCGCGCGTTTCTCGTGGAACTCCTAATTTCTAATGGGCCATTTGCCACTTTGTCAATTGCGCCAATAAATCTGGCCGAGTGGCTACGGGCGGCGGGTGAATTATTGCCACGTCTTGGACTGAATGTCGCGACATTCTTTTGTTTTGAATCGCTCCTCGCGGGCAGGAGTGACGTTTGACAGGTTTATTCTCAGGATAAAATTGAAAAAAGTATTGTTCCGAGTATCGAGCAAATTTAATCGATAAATAGTTAAACGATAACAATGATTGTAATTAGAAGGAATTGAAATGGGGACTTCGATCGAAATAATTTATTAGCCGTCCCATTCTATCCATAACAAATAGTTCCAACTGGTTGAAAGCGAAGTTCGAACATCGCATTCTATTTTCGAAATTCAACTGTTGTAACTTTTTAAATGGTGTTCGTATGAGACTGGCTGTAAATTGGGGGAATTGATGGGTGTAAAAATAAATGGTAAAAATCTACATTGAAATTAATTAAAAGTAATTGGAATCGCTAGGTACCACTTATATTAGCGCAATTTCTGTACGATCTGAATAGGTACGCACTTATGTATGAAAATATTTAAACTGTGAATGATTTTCCTAAGCTTTCTAAACTTCCCTTAATTATTTTGATAACGTTATATTTTTCGCTCGTCCGACTCTATTTACAATAATCAGACTCAGACTCCATAGCAGCTCCATTAAAATTTCGTACACAAAACTCGGAACAAACACGGCCTCACATAGCGGTTGTTTATTTAAGGTCCGCCGGCCGGAGTAATATCCCGCTCTAATTCTGGAGCTCGGCTGGTCCCTGGTCTTTGATTCGCACACATCAACTGACTACATTTGTCGGACATGTGGACGGGCCCGTTGTCTTTATACGTTGAATTTTGGATGCCGACGTCGGAGTTGGTCGGCGGTTTTCAGGTGGACAGAATACGCAACTACATTAGAATTGTAAAGTTAGTTTAGACGTTAACTAAGCGTACCGTGAATTAGGACTGTCATCCCGTTACGGTGTATCCGTGTTCAAACTTTTTTGATGGTGGAAATAGATGTTAAAATCGCCTGGTTTACACTGTAGTGGTGCAATATTGGATACGGATATTCGCATTTAAAGTTAAACATGACAGGTCGTACGTGGATGTGTTATTGCCATTTGGGTAATAATTAAGATGTCAGTTAGATTTCAGAATATGAGGAGGCTTTGGCTGAAAATCAGCACTGGAAGAGACCCCGTTCCTCTCCAGCACATGCTGAGCCAAATTTCTTTCGACACAGCTCACCCTGAAAGTAATGTTGCTCGTTGTAACTAGTCTTTCTTTTCTGCTTAGAGAAGCTATATTATGCTGTGCTAAATAAATATTTTTAATTTCCTTTCATCACTGGTATGTAGCGAGCAGGGTAGTATGAGTGCGAGTGAGATGAGACGATCTTACCGCGCACTCGCACCTAGCGCGTTGACCGGGAAACCCGCTCGCAAGCTGCTAGGAAACTGCCAGTGGGACAAGGCTCCATAGATTTATTATTAGCAGATACGAAGCTATTGTTTATGGTATACATATTTGATGCAAATATGGACCACATTAACGAAAACATATCTGTCTCATTCTTACTCGTGACAATTTAGCTATGTAAAACAGTACAGTATATGTAATATATTTCTTTTTTCTGGAAGTTTTTGGTTAGTTCCGTCAGTAAGCCGCCTCCCTGAGGGCCTTTTTGGACCGCCATATCGGGTTGTCGGCTATGGTCGGGTCACTATGGTTAGTAATTCATCTGTCATGTCAGCGTCTTATACAAATTATTTTAAATTTTACGCTGAACTGTGTGTATTTTGTGACTCTTTATTATATTATTTAGGATTATTAAGGAAAAATCAATATAGTTTAGTGTTGCGTTAGGGCATGCAGTTCTGATTCTCTAAAGAATTTCGAAGGATTGTCAGTTTTCAGGTTAGTTGTGTTATTTTCATATTTAAGTGTATTTATAGTGTGTGAAAATACCTTTCGTGTACATTATATTAATTTTTAATTGAGTTCCCGTCTATAATCGTACTCTCGAATTCATATTTTCAAATAAAATAGAACTAATAAATATTTGCTATGTTTACATAAAAACGTAGTGCTGTTCTTATAAGTTTTGTTTCAAAGTTATCGATACAAATTCTATTCACCTACACGTTGGGCCGCGCCGTCACCCCGGGGTGACCACAAAGAAATTATTTTTGTTTTGGAAGGTGCGTGACTGCGCCGCCTTAAATTTGTTTTATAATATATGTCATCACTACTCACGAACATAAAGATGCGCGACAGAGATAACAAGTTGATTTATGGATAGTGAACATTTTAAATTAAATGTGGGATTTGCTAAAACGGCTTAAAGAAGTTAAAATAGAGTTTATTCAAAATCTCCCGATTTCGCAAGATTTTTAGCTGATAAATTTGACGATTTTTAATTTTACGCTTTTGCTACACTGGGCAGTGGTAGGTAGGGTTGATGGCCGTGTATGCATGAGGCTCTCCACACGTGCATATTTTCGTGGTAAAGTTGAGGCGCCAACAAGGCCGAGACATTGAAATTCTGGTGGTTTCTAACGTTAAATTGCGAACCCCGAAGAGTTGCCACGTGAAAATGACTTTACTTGAGCAGCAGCGTCACTCTGCACAACCATTTTAGAGGGATGAGGGTGACTCGCTCCACAGAGCCATAAAATAACATAATAGTCATAAATAAAAACATAATTTTGTACTGCCTACCCCCGATTAACGTGATATTTGTGCTGCGGTCTCTTTCCCCCCTTCATGTCACTTGACTGACCGACTCGTTTGGTACACTCGTTGTCGCGGTGCCTCCTGTGTCTAAAAACCTTAATCGCACGAAATCTACTCAATCCTTTGTGTAATTGTGTTGTGTGAACTGGATAAACCCAAGTGAGTGCTCTAGTGATGTGCCTGCGCAGAAGAACCTGACGATCCAGCCATACCACCCTGGAAATGCACCCGCCTCCATCGTGTCGTTAATGTACACGCTTGACATTGACCTGAGCCTTACAGATTTGTCTCCCCCCTTTTTTGCCTTATTTGATTTAGCCCAGCATAGCTGAACCCACAGATTAGAGAAGTTGACAGATGTAGTCTTGGCAACAAACGAAGTGAAGCCAGGTAGCATTATATGTGTGCGTGACAACTAGGAGCGGCACTAGGGAAACATACATTTGTGTGCGTGTAAAGTTGTGTAGTTAGTTATAGGGCGAGATTGTATTCGCTTTTTTGTTTTGTATTTGCTTTGGTGGTTTCACTTTCGTGTTCTATGCGCTCCATCTGTTCCGTATCTTTATCACTTAATTAGTATGTATGTTAGCACAAGCCTATTGCTATGTCTTTTAGTCATTTTAAAAGGAATGTATCCGTCCACAATATCTGAACGCACCACACAAAGCGACAAGTGCTGCCACCTACAATAAACTTAACTTAAACTGTCACAATTATAACTAACCGTCGCGACGCAGTTCTCATGCGCTCCGTGAAAATTATCTAAAACGTGTATAAATCATACCTAAAAGTGAAGAAATTGAGTGCCCAGCAAGAGACTAGAGTTCCTTGGCAGCAGTCAGCGATCTACAACACCATCTCATCCGGGGTACCCCGAAGAAGCGGATCGTGGAGTGCAGGTGAGTGGTGGATACATTTCCAACTAACTTTCTTTCGTCTACATAATTGTTGGTCCTTCGATCCATATGATCAAGGACTTTAGGTTCTGTGCTGGCATACGGTTTCTTTGTTTGCTAAAAATATATAATTATACATACATATAGTTTATCTAAGCTTAGCGTATTTGTTTTTCGACAATACCCCTGCGTACTGTTTTTCTGAAACGTACTAACTCCCTTTCGAATGAATTAACTGGTAAAATAGCCAATTTATATCAATTTTATTTTTTTTCTAAACTTGTGGGTAAGTTGTTCGACCAACGCCTCGCGGCGATCGCGTCGCACATCCCACAAGGTACGCGCGCCAGAGCAAAGCTATACGAACCAATCATTCATTAACATCATAACAATACTGAAAATTATTTATAAGAAAAGTAAATTGAATACTGCATATTTAATTAACAGTAAACGTAATATTTCACACTACAAACAAACCACATATTACCATTACATATCGTTTTTAAATTACATATACACATTCATATTGAACTAAAATATCGCTCAGCATTTTATCGCTGTTAATATACTGCGTGTTTTATAAAACTTACTATTTGTTACGCTGCTAGTATAAGTAGATTGATCATCATCATACATTATGGAGCTTCAACAACTACAATTTGAACGCGATGTTTTTATGAATAGTATCCAACGTATGGCTGATTGTTCTAACGATGAAGCAGAATTTCGTGTCCGTGTCAAGGAATTAAATAACGTGAAGAAGCAATTCTTTCTCATTCAAGGCAAAATTGAAAAACTTTTAGCAAAGACCGGCGAGTTTAAGCCAGAAGAACAATTGGAAATACGTAATCAATTCGACAACTTATACTATAAAGTTCAAATCACGTCTGATAACATCAAAACTATTCAGCGTAGACAAAGTTTGGTCAGCGCACAGCCTACCACCTGTTCTCATGGTCTTTCTAAGATCCAGTTACCTAAACTCACTTTACCAGTTTTTCACGGTGATTTAACGGAGTGGAATGCATTTTTCGATTTATATTCATCATTAATCCATAATAATGAACATCTAACTAATGTCGAACGTTTACATTATTTGCTTTTGTCCTTACGTGGTGAACCTTATAATTTAATAAAGTCACTTCCCATAACGGGGGATAACTATTCGAACGCGGTGCAGGTATTATTGAACCGTTATCAGAATAATCGAATTATAGCGACCAAACAT
Source organism: Drymonia ruficornis (assembly GCA_947859195.1). Taxonomy (NCBI): domain Eukaryota; kingdom Metazoa; phylum Arthropoda; class Insecta; order Lepidoptera; family Notodontidae; genus Drymonia; species Drymonia ruficornis. Next base: position 4,496,898 of record OX401908.1, on the reverse strand, counting down.
TTAGATAAAATCCTTGATGCTGAACCGGTCAACGATAGAAATGTTGAACAAAGTTTGCGTAACATTTTAAATGTTTATCATGAAAATCTTACTGCGTTGAAGTCTTTCGATTTACCAGTTACCCAATGGAGTTTCATGCTATTAAATATTTTATTGCGTAAAATTACGCCAAATATTCGTAAACGTTTCGAATTATCGCTGAAATCGACATGTGAGATTCCACTCGTCTGTGAACTGATCGATTTTCTAGACAAGGAATTGTCTGCATCCGAGGTGATGTCCTCCGGCGTGTCGCTCAGCCCCGGCGCGGGAGGCAGCGGCGGCGCTGGCACGGCCCGCTTGCCTTTCGTCGCATCGCGCCAAGCCGTCGCCGCGCGCGCGGCGATGACGCGTGCTAACTCGGACCCACTCCGCGCCGCTGCACTCTCACAATCAAATGACGCGTCTCCTGCACGTGCCCCGCGCATGATGAACGTTCATGCTGCGACTTCAACTGATTTCGGGCGTAACATAAAATGCAATTACTGTAAAGATAACACCCATCCATTAAATAAGTGCGATGAGTTTAATAAATTAAATTTATCCGAAAAGAAAGTATTCATTGAACATAATAAAATTTGTAACAATTGTTTATATTCTGGCCATGAACTCAAGGATTGTAAATCGCGACATAATTGTCGTGTGTGTTCCCAACGTCATCATACCTCGATACATGAAGATGGAGTCTCAACCATAACTTTAACAAGCGAATGTAACTTCTCGTCCCCTGAACCAACCTCGGAAGCGGAACATTTCTCTTCGCCCACACAACTACATGGTCTATCTGCGCGCAAAGATAACTGTACGGTTCTTCTTACTACCGCGTTGGTTAAGATGCGTTCCATGGATGCGGGTCCAGGCATACCCCGCCTTGTGCGCGCTCTCGTTGACCAAGGCTCTCAAGCTACTCTCATTACGGAATCGTGCGTTCAACGTCTTGGTCTACCACGTTATCATGCCAAGACGAGCATGACTGTGACGGGAATTGGCGATAAAAATGAGCAACCGCGTGGATATGTGTTGTGTGAAGTTACCCCTCACAACAAATCAGAACCTAGACTATTTATTGAAGCGCTTATCTTGCCAACTATAACAAGTTATTTGCCAAACATTCCGAGCTGTTTCGAGCAAATAAGTCATCTCCAAAATCTTCCTTTAGCGGATCCGGAATTGCGTTCCGCACGTCCCGTCGAACTACTCCTTGGGTCCGATTACACTGACAGCATATTATTGCACAATAATATTAAGGGCCCGCGGGGCACACCCGTGGCTATTAATAGTATTTTTGGCTACCTACTTAATGGTAAAATTTCTCATTCATTGCCAGCACAAGTCTGCATGAATATAAGTACGTATCAGCTTGATATGCAACTACAAAGGTTTTGGGAGCTGGAATCAGTAGCTGATGAACAACCTCTCACAAACGAAGAAGCTCGTTGTGAGTCGATTTTCGTTAATACCCATAAGCGAGGTGACAATGGAAAATACATTGTCTCCCTCCCATTCAAGGAACACGCGCCCCCTCTCGGCGAATCGCGCCAAATCGCCCTTTCTCGCTTGCACAAGCTCGAACAGAGGTTTTCGCGTGATCCTACGTTACAAGAAGCGTACGCCAAGTGTCTCAATGAGTACGAGAGCTTGGGGCATATGGAACGTGTCAGTGAGCCTACATATTGTGACAAGCTTCCCTACTATATACCTCACCACTGCGTGGTAAAAAAATCCTCTGTGACGACTAAGGTGAGAGTGGTTTTTGACGCTTCTTGCAAGACTACTACCGGTCGTTCACTAAATGACAATTTACTAATCGGTCAAAAATTGCACCAAGACATCAATAACGTCCTTTTAAAGTTTCGACTGCACAAGATAGTATTTACTGCTGACATCAAAATGATGTATCGTTTTATCGAAATGCGACCTGAAGACCGTGACTTCCAACGAATTCTGTGGAGATACTCTCCTAACGATCCTGTACAGGAGTACCGACTATGTACGGTGACCTTTGGTGTAGCTGCAGCCCCTTTCTTAGCTCTTCGGACGCTTCGCCAACTAGCAATTGATGAAGCTGCATCTTTTCCACGTGCTTCACAGGTTCTACTGAATGAGGTTTTTGTGGACGATATCGTTTCAGGAGCTGACACTCTTGAGGATGCTGTCTGGATGCAGCGTGAGCTCACTGCCGCTTGTAAAGCAGGAACCTTTGAACTCCGCAAATGGACAAGCAACTGCCCTGACTTCTTGTCATCAATTAGCAGTGATGCTTCAAATCCAGATGACGCTTTGATTCTTTCCGCTCTTGACACTGATACTTCAGTCAAGGTTCTAGGACTCAAATGGAATCCAAAGTTAGACTCGTTTTCCTATCAGGTAGAAACTCATGCCCAGAAATGCACGAAACGAATAATGCTTTCAGAAATTTCAAAAATTTACGACCCGTTAGGCTTTCTTAGTCCTATAATATTATTCGCAAAACATTTAATTCAACTTCTATGGATATCAGGGACAGGTTGGGATGAAGCCCCTCCAAGAGGGGTTTGTGATCTCTGGTCAACATTTATATCTGAACTTCCGTTGCTTCAACTTATCTCTTTGCCACGTCACGTGCTTCCTAATCACAATAACGAAATACAAATACATGGTTTCTCAGACGCCTCTGAAAAGGCATACGCCGCCTGCGTATACCTACGTGTCATTGATACTCAAGGCGCGGTTCAAGTTTATTTACTCCTCGCGAAAACAAAGGTGGCGCCTTTGAAGCGCATAACGCTTCCGCGCTTAGAACTATGTGCGGCCTTTCTTTTATCAAAACTAATACATAAAATACTTGTTACCTACGCCACTATATTGTCTATTGACAATGTATACGCATGGAGTGACTCTGCAGTCACACTTGCATGGCTACGCTCATCCTCACATGAATGGCGTACTTTCGTGTCCAACCGTGCCACGGAAACTACGAGCCGCGTGCCCGCCGCGAACTGGCGTCACGTGCGATCCGAGGACAATCCCGCGGATCCCGCGTCCAGAGGTGTACTCCCATCCTACTTAGACCAAGGGCTGTGGTTTAATGGGCCTACCTGGCTTAAGAAGGTCCAATCTGACTGGCCCCTTTCTAACGTTGACTTACAAACAAACGAAGAACGACGTAACCACGTTCTTATTGCTAAACAAGTTCAACCTGATTTACAATTTCTTGAGCGATTTTCGTCGCTACCGAAACTATTGCGTGTAGTTTCCTTAATATTTCGATTTTATTATAAATGTCGTAAGACAAAATCTGAGTTTCCTTATTATATCACAGTCCCTGAAACAAAATTTGTTTCAAATCGGATCATTAGTCTTGTGCAGCAAGATCAATTCGCTGAAGACATCGTCCGACTTAAAGATGATGAATTTTGTACAAATAAACTTCAAAAGTTGAAGCCCTTCCTAGACAAAGATGGACTACTCAGGGTCGGCGGTAGGATACAACGTGCCCAAATAGCTTACGATGCCAAGCATCAGATTGTTTTACCTAAAAAACATTTTTTCACGACCTTACTGATAGACTATTATCACAAATTACATCTGCACGTTGGTCCGCAGACATTACAATTTCTTTTATCGCAAACGTATTGGATTATATCCGCTCGCGATGCGGTCCGAATGCGTACGCGCCGCTGCGTTCGCTGCTTCCGCACTCGCCCGTCGGCCCCGCAACCGCCCATGGCTCCGCTGCCTGCCGCAAGAGTACGTACTCTTAGGCCGTTCCTACACGTCGGTGTCGACTTTGCAGGTCATTTCTTTCTAAAATCGGGTAAACAGCGTAACGCGAAGGTTTATAAATCTTACGTGTGCGTCTTTGTGTGCATGTCAACGAAGGCAGTGCATTTAGAATTGGTACCAGATTTATCGACGGAGTCATTTCTTAACGCGTTACGCCGCTTCATTTCCCGACGCGGACATTGCACCGATGTGTATTCCGATTGCGGTCGAAATTTTGTAGGCTGCGATAATTACTTGAAGGATTTACATACATTTTTACAAAATGAGACAACTCAAGCTCATATCAATGAAAAATTAACAAATCTATCTATAACTTGGCATTTTAACCCACCTTATGCAAGCCATTTTGGTGGTATATTCGAGGCTGCGGTCAAAAGCATGAAAACCCATCTCTACCGGGTCATAGGGCAACTTACCTTAACTCACGATGAATTTAACACCCTTCTATGTCAAATTGAAGCTATCCTGAATTCAAGACCACTTTGCATACAGAGTAATGATCCCACCGATCCATTGCCTCTTACACCTGGACATTTTTTGGTCGGGGAACCATTAACTTCGTTGCCTGAAGTTGACCTTTCTTCGGACAATCCCGGCTATCTTGTTCGATGGCAAATCATTCAACAAGCCGTACAACACTTTTGGAAACGCTGGAGTGTTGAATACCTTCATCAACTTCAGCAAAGAAGCAAATGGTTTCGCGATACCGTAAACACGCCTCTTGCCGAAGGTACAGTAGTCGTGCTATTAGATAATAAACTTCCCCCGCTACAGTGGCGCCTGGCTCGTGTGCATCAGCTCCACCCCGGCGCAGACGGTGTTGTTCGCGTGGTAACAGTACGCATGGGTAACACTCTTACCAAAAGGCCTGTAGTAAAGGTCTGTCCTTTACCTATTAATTAGGTAATTTGTAGCATAATATTCTTTATAGTTGTATCCCGTTGTTATTAGTTTATATCTATTATATATATATGTTTCTGTTTCCTTTCTTAAAAATAGGTTATTTTAAGGTCGGCGGCATGTTCCGTATCTTTATCACTTAATTAGTATGTATGTTAGCACAAGCCTATTGCTATGTCTTTTAGTCATTTTAAAAGGAATGTATCCGTCCACAATATCTGAACGCACCACACAAAGCGACAAGTGCTGCCACCTACAATAAACTTAACTTAAACTGTCACAATTATAACTAACCGTCGCGACGCAGTTCTCATGCGCTCCGTGAAAATTATCTAAAACGTGTATAAATCATACCTAAAAGTGAAGAAATTGAGTGCCCAGCAAGAGACTAGAGTTCCTTGGCAGCAGTCAGCGATCTACAACACCATCTCATCCGGGGTACCCCGAAGAAGCGGATCGTGGAGTGCAGGTGAGTGGTGGATACATTTCCAACTAACTTTCTTTCGTCTACACCATCTATAGCTCCTAAATCTGTGGCTGAACCTACCTAATCAGGACCCAGCACTTTTCCCGCGACATGACCGTTAGGTATATCGATATGGATACTATCGACTAACTAAAAGTACAACACTTTTTGCTGTGCGCCATTTTAGACGGTCGTGTGCTCGTGTTTGGCTACAGATGACGTCACATAGGGCTCGTCCTTTCTCTCTTAGGTCATTGCAAGGCTCTGATATTATTCTTGACAGTTTAGGTGTCAAGACAAACCGACGCACAAACTGTTATTTTAATGCAACCGCAAGCAGCCAGCGGAACCCATTTAGAAAATGAAAGACCAATAAAATTTAATTAAGCCAGGTCATCAGTCACCAAGAGGTCCGCGCCACGTCACTGCTAACACAAGATAACGTAGGGTCAGGCTGCACTACCCTCCCGTGATGAATGTACAGACCTCAAATATTCCGCTGTTGACGGCCCTGTTTGCGGAACCCATGCAATTAACCGCGATGGAAGAAGATAGCGCTAAGAAAATCGATTCATCCTTAAATCACTCACAAGTTGTGCGCGGTATTATTCATAAGTTGGTTAGTCTCGTCGCGGACGGTCCAAATGCAAACAAACCGCGGTTCGAGGTATTAATCATTCAGCCCGGCTCCTTGTTATCGAATAGTGGCGTCGTGATGAAGTGCCGGTCGCCCTAATTGTGATTATCGTTAACAAGGTGTTGACCGCCGCTGACCACCGGCCGTTTATAATAAGGAAAGGTATCATTGTACACAATTATTATTTCTTAGCTCTCGTACGGTAAATGTTTTCTCTAATAAGTAATTTGATAAATTATATCTCGTGTAGAAATATTGGAACGTCGATACAAAGACCCGGCGCTCGTTACTCCAAACATTCACCTTCTCACTCCTCATTAAAATTTGTGCGACAGCTTCTAAATTCTACTCTTTTCTCCGCACCTCCATTTCAATATACAGGAAAAAGTGGAAGAGCGATGTGTACGGAGTACCGAGCCGGGCTGGCAAAACTTTTGCCGCCCGCCCGCCCACTGGGGGAGGCAAAAAGTGTTGCCGACGGGTGAGCGTGGTTATAGCTATGTCGGGGAAAAGTTTTCCGTGTTGCGGGTAGGGGGTGGTGGGGGCAGGGGGACCGCATGCGCGGTGCCGCCGCCGCCGAGCTGACAGGCCAGTCCTGCTCAGGACTACACTCCAGGCGCAAGGATGCCGCTGCTTTTTATAATACAATGCGCAGTTACGTAATAGCTTACATGATTTTTTGTTTCAAATTATATTTTTGTCATATTGGTAATCAGTTTTTGTTTCACACAATATTTAATATTATTTTCCTTTTATAATCGAAGTACCTACTTGGAAGGTAACAAAAAATTACTAGCAAATAAATAATGGATTTTAAGCCATTTGAAAATGACGTAGGCTTAAAGGCCAGAAATTAGTTAGGTCACGTTAAGGATACTGTGAGGGCAATCGATACTATGTACTCTACCCCACACCCCGGTGTAGCAAAGTAAGTAGCGGCTAGCTTTGGCGCCGCCTACGTCGTAGCTCGTAGCCCGTGTGCTACGAACCGAGTAGCCTACGATCCTTTGTAACAAATAAAATATTGTATTGATAGGAATGGGTACAGTGTATATTGCGTTTACTGATCGTATATTTGTCCTACTTTTTTAATAATAGTTAATATCAGAGAATAATGAGTTATAATTTTGACAGCTTAAATGTACCGTTTTGTAAAAAAATATAGGGCGAACGTTATTAAATTTTCCAAGAAAAGGTACTTAACTATTCTTGTCTTACTTAACTGTTCACAAAATTATACCTCACGGTTATTATTAGGAACATAAAAAAGTTTTCCACCAAGAATAACTGTAAGGTAGCAGTGACGTAGCGGGCCGGCCCGTGACGGCACACACCAGGCAGCCGGTTGAACTTGAAAACGACTCTCGCGCAACTTTCCAACTGGATTTGTTGCTACTTGTTGTTCGTTCTGTTTGTTACCAAACTAAATTTGAGTTGCTAAACTAAAGTTGTGGATATTTAAAGGGAACTTTTTCTCGAGTCAACGGCCGGGCCGCACAGTCCGTCACCCAGTTTCGGAGTCTACCAGAGTTATGGCAGTTGTTCGAAAACTACTCGGAGCAGCGGCCAGAGGGCTGCAGGAAGGTCATGGCGCTAATTCGACCTTGCCCGCAACTTCTGCGACAGTACTGCTTCAGTTCATAGTTGGTAATTGTGCTGGATGGACGAGCTGCTAGTTCCGATGGAGATTAAGACAAAATTATCATTTTTTTTTTCAATGGCTGCGTTTAAATGGCGAACTGCGCACCCGAGAAATAATTATATGACATTACGACTACGTGGTGAGACGTCAAAAGTCGATATAAAGATCTTAGTTACCACCGATTGGTAATGCTGCTTCCATTGAGAAGAGCCGACAGAACTCTTTTCAATAGAAAAATATTCCTAAGATTCCAATGGAACTACCAGTAGTAGTGATTGAATTTTGAACTTTATTACTGGTCGATTTAAGGAGAGTATATTTTTTAAATATAATAATAGTGCTGCTTATTATCTTACAGTACCGTAAACCTTTCTAATATCAAAAGTTAAAGCATCATCACCGCAAATCTAATAATCCATCGGAGAGAACAAACGAGTAAACGAACTCTCGATTCAAACTCGAAATAATCTCTGCGTATCTCGATGGCGCATCGTTGGAGGCGACTTAATTAACCGAACGTTCGTCTCGGCCGTCAAAGGCTTCAAACAAATTGGCCAGCACAAAATAATGCGGTAGATAATAGCCATTTAGAAAAGCCCGAATAACCGCCGCCGGCGTCGCACCTGAGTAACAAAATTAATTACAGCCCAATAAGGAAATATTAACCGGCCGCTTAATAAGCCATTCTCGGGGATACACCACAATTAAATTGGGAGGGTCTAGCAGTCATTATTTATCAACAATAATATATCAAAGCGATATTTTCAAGATGGCGCACGCCACAGACCGGGCGATGCGATGTGTCATGCAGCTCTTGGATGGTTTGCGGTTATTTGGGAATTATAGCGTGAAACAAAAGGTGAATAAAATAATTTAAAATAATCGATTATTTTAGTAACAAAGTATCTTCGTGCAAATTGCTTGAAAACCATGTTTTTTTATGGAAATTTATAAAATTTATAAAATTGAGAAGGCTAGCAAGCGACGGAGACCGACTTGAACTAGAACATTATTGCCATTTCGTATTGCGTCTCGTTGGCACGCGCTTCTCGCGTAGTATAGGTTCTTCCAGAATGTCTTCAAGCTGACATCTCTTAAAAAAATATAATATTTGGTGTGTTCAGAATACCCTTATAACATTATGTCTATACGTCCTGATATCAAAACTAAGTGCTCGGTCGCGGCATGCGCACGGGCCCAATGAGATGTTTTTAAAGCGGGTCATAATAACATTATTTTTGCACAAACCGTCCGTGACGCAGACGTAGATTGCAAATTATAACAAGAAAACACCAGCGGTTCAGTGTCTACTGCGAGCAAAACACGGCCCCAGTACACCGTATTTATGGTTATATGACGCAAAACTTTCCGAGCGTAGGAGCTAAAGCCATCGATTTTCAAAACTTTTTCATGGAAATAAACCTACTTTCGTTGTGTACGGCGCCGATCTGTGTGTGCGTGGACCGGGGCCACTCACACAGACGCACTGCCTTCGAGGTCACACGTTTCCAATGGATTAAAATTTTTGAAATGAAATTCTCGCTTTATTTTTTTAGTTGTACATTATATTTTCTGTGATCCCAGTTTTTTATCATTAAATATGAAGTCTGCAAACAAAGTCTAAACACTCGTTGTGGCTATTTTTCAGTTCGGGTAACAACCACAATGCAAGGAGGAATAAGCTAAGATGAAAGAAAATTAGTGTTCAAAAATAATTTGTCATGATTTTAGTAAATATTTCATAAGGTTCTCCTAACACCACAAGACCATCGACCGCTAGTATCGAGCGAACACACACACACCAAGTCGACGTACTTGTAATGGGTCTGCAAAGAAAACTTTTTAAAACTTTTCCACCGAGGCAATATGGCTCGTGTTCGCAGCCGTTATGTTTTATTTAGGCAACGATCATCCATCCCGCTCTGGCTTATACAAGCTACTGTACGCTAGAGGAAGATGAGCGTATTTTTATGTGTGGTGCTTCGGTCGGCTGCCTTGCCTGGGATACGGAGTAATTATTTCTATTCTGTCATTGCCGTGTATTTTTTATGTGCTGTCGTCATTTTGTAGGTTGCGACAGGGTCCTAGATTGCTACGCTGCCCGCCAAATTAGAATCCGTTAAATAAATAATTACGACCGCGAGATTAGTTTTTGTTTTAGAATAAAATAGCTGAACCTTGTAGATTAGGAAGGGTATCACTAATTTGTTATTAGAGCCATAACACACCGGGACGCCAAGCGACGTCGCCAGCCACCGTAGCCAACTAATTCGTATAGAAATGTATGACAGGTAACACACCTGGCGACGGACTGGCGACGTCGCCAGTCAATACAAATTGTTTGGCTACGGTGGCTGGCGAAGTCGCCATGACTATCCGGTGTGTTATGGCCCTTAACCTTATGAAACTGTTTCATATATTGCAAAAAAATATCATCAATTGCATAAATTGCAAAAAAAAAACATATATAGCATTAACAACTGAAGCTTGTTCAAGTTTACAAGATCAGTAAGGATATAAATAAATAAATTCTAGTAAGGTTTTTTTTATAAAATGGAATAGTATAGTCTCTATTCGATTTTATAAAAAAACCTTTGCCTATAGACGTGTCTACAACATACACATGCCGCGCGAGGCTGCTCACCCACATGCCTCGCGAAACACGACGTTTGCCTCAGTCGCATGCCGCGCGAGGCAAATGGCGAGGCGACTGACACTAGACAGAGAAAGGTATAGCCGAGCAATCAGTTTGACACATTTGCCATCGTTCTGTCTGATGGCTCTGCCAAACTAGGCGAGGCAAATGACAGCGCTCAGGTGCGGCAGGACGCGCATTTGCCTCGCGCGAGGCAAGTCAAACTTCGTGAGGCAATTTGCCTCGCGCGGCATGTGACACATCTGGACGTAGCTTATCAGTAATATATCTTGGGTACGTCGAGACCTCCAGATTCGAAGGCAAGAGTGCAGTCTCACGGTGGTCGTTTATCAAGATCGCCATCTGATTGGGGCGCGGCTCAGCTGCGTTTTATTGTCGAATTACACGGCTCCCATTCAAATTTTAATTTATATTTCCTGCGCCTACGCTACGTTTCGAAATTGGAATACCATTTTTCAAATGTTTTGATTTACTTTTCACAGTTTTTTTATTCGATTTTCAAATTTTGTTATTCTTTTTAGGAACAGTATTTTTTATAAAGTTGAAAGTGTACCCATATTTTAATATTCTTTAACATTTTCTTAGCTTCCTACTTTTGTTTCGAAGTATACAATAATATATTTGTACGGTCCGTTAAATTAATTATTACAGCCGTAAAAGATTTCCTTTTGATATAATACTAAAAATTCATTCGATATCCCGTCCCTCCAATAACATTTCCTTAATCTTAATGCTCATTTTAAAAGCTCGGGCATTATCAAATAGAAGCGGATGTAAAACTGCACGAGGTCCGAGCTCCGAAGCGGCTCGTAAATTACAAGGGGGCATTGTTTTACTCTCTCATTACATAGATTGTTCTAGAGGGTGGTAATATTAACGGTCCTATGGATTCCTTAAACTCTCGGAAAAGAACCGTCTGTTATGATTTATGCTATGCGTTTCGATGGTTTTAAATAAATGATCGAGAAAGACAATAATGTTGCACAGCTGCAAAAGCTGCTTTACGCCGATCTTCTGTGAGAGGGTGGTACTACCCCGGTCCAGCCAGCCCGTATGAGCTGCAGTCAATTGGGTACAGCTTGGCTCTACCACCAGAACAATACATAAATTGCTTACTTAAATAAAATATACCAATCATCGTCTCTACCAAATCTCTATGTACATCATCACGCAACACCACAGCGCCCTCTGGTGCGTTAAATAACAGAAATCGCGGTGTTAACACGAGTCACGATCGCGGGCGGGCAAGTGACATTCCGGCTTTATCTGCGAATCAATTAATAGGGCCCGTGGTGCCTGGCGCCGGTTGGGACGACTCGGGTGAGATCGGTGGGCGATGCTCGGGCGCATACAACACAATAATGGTTGGTTATTTTCTTACATTTACATAACATGTTGAATAAAGCAGCAACCACGGTTGTTACACCAGTAGCCAGGTAATAAGGTCACCCAAGAATCAAGCAATTCAGTTGGATTCGCCTTTTTCAACATCCGCTATTTTAAGGTTATGGCAGCAGCTGGATAGCGATTGCTTAGCAATGGTGATTTCAATATAATTGTTCGCTTATGATGAGGCCATCGCCATATGTTTATAGGGGTTTGATCTGTGTCGCGACGCGGGGATTTTTTTTTGTGTGATTCATGACAAATATTTAAATAGTATAATTAAAGTCACTACCCGTGTCCGTCTGTCCGCCTAGTTCTTCTCAACTTCGCAACGGATTTTGATGCGTTTTCATGATCATTTTGAGAATTTGAAAGAAAGAAAGAAAGCAAGGTTTGTAATGTATAAATAGTAGAGCCAAGTAGTGTGAAGTCGGGGCGAATCGCTAGTGTGTAAAACGCAGATCAAATATATTTAACAACAGACAAATCACCGCTCTCCCGTACGGAATAAGCCCATCGACATTGGCTACTATCATATAAACCTTATATTATATTCGCCGCGCGCGCGGATGTGGCCATCTGAGTCACATCCGGCGGACCAAACGCACGCCGCTTCCGGCCGCCACGCCTCGCTCTGCTCCGCTCGGAAATTCTATTCAGTTATTTTAAGGATTTCCCATACACACTGAAAGCTTAACGATGTCGGTTTTACACGCTTTGATTATAAAATTACTGTTGTTGCATAACTTTATAATGGAGCTCATATTTTGAACGTGCTTGTTCGACAACGAGGTTTCGTTAAGCATACACGAAAGTGCTGTCGAGGAGAAATTTGATGAAAGTTTTTATTTTGTTTCAGGTATGGTAATATTTTTCATGGAGAAGATAACTTGCACATTCACATAAGTAAATATCTACTATGGGTCATACTTTGTGGTAAATACAGTACGTAAGTATCTTATAGCCTGCGGCTGAAACGCTCTGTAAACTGAATACTAACGAGAATCATATAAAAAATTACCTGACATAATACGTGCTAGTCTACTAGTAGCACTAGTAGTTAGTCGTGTTCGTAACAGTTTCTTTTAACTGTAAAATACAACGGTGTCCCATAATGCTAATTACGGTATGTTGAGCGAAGCCTGCTGCACCATTGTCACGTGCCATTTAAACTAAAGTGTGCTCAATCGTGTTGATGTCAGTGTGTTAGATTCTTTATTATATTTTTGGCTGATATATAAGTTGGTAAAACTTTTATTTTTACGATTAACGAAGCCTAGTACCAAAACCTTTTTAGAAAATATTCTTAAACCTGAAAAAGAAATATCCTGAACTTAGATAAAGTGCCTGTTATAATTTTTAGTCTGAAAAATTTCGTTACGTATTTTTAAATTTTACTACTTACTATCTACTAAATTTCAGTGAGCCTGAAGTTTAGTAGATTTTCTGATCTAAATCAATTAATGTTTAATTTTTTTCAACATTTTTTGGTTTTTCTTTTGCTTTTGGTATCAAATGCAACAACAGCACCTAACTGATGCAATAACTTAGCGCGATTTATTTGGTCGCTGCGAAGGCGGTGTCACGGAACACAGGCACGGTTGCAGTCACATAAATATGAACGGTAATTAGCATTCTTGGTTCGCTTCGCCTCGCTTGCATTGAGGTTGTACCTTAAGTTTTATTTCTAGTGACATTTGTTGGTACCATTAAAACGATTTTGCGGTCCTATTACTAACCCGGACCATCTTCGTTCGTTCGTGATTATGACACTAATTTACTATATGGAAATGTGTCATATTATAAGACAGGACGAAACGGATTATTGCTTTCTTAGCGAGTACGTAATAGCAGCGGTGTAAAATAAAATTAATTCACGTATTTCTTTGATGCACAGTACCTAAGCACACTTGTGCACTAAAAATGCCCTTAGCTATTTTACTTTCGTAAGCGGTTCAGCACACGCGTAAATACATATTTCAACGCATAGAACCGTCTGGTATGTGCATAGCGGACAATTTTTTTTATACATTTTTGAGTTTCATTGTTCCAAGTTAATATGCTTTCAAACCGAACTGGGTATATTTCGTGCCCAAAAATTTATAATATTTCCGAAACTATAATAAAGTCATAATTCCACATCACATGATAAATACGCACAAATTACAATAAAATTACAGCAGGAAGCGTAGCGACATTTAGCATCACGTGCGTTGTATAACTGCCGTTCATTAGGCAGTGTTGACAGTGGGTGCGTGCGCGCCGCCCGCGCCTGGCACCGGCCTATCGCGCCACCATCGATGACTAATAAACCACCACCGTCTTACACACGCACCCCACAACACCCTTACCAACAAAACAATACAGTTTCTTATCCAACATCATACCCGCAAATACAATTTGGCGGTGTCGTAATCGCGACCAGCTCCGGCAAACATAACTCTGCGTTCGAAACCTATCTTACTATAATCAATTTAAAGACGACTTTAGTGTATCACGATGCGAGATTATCGCGGTGTAAGTTATAATCGTGACCACTTCTAGCGAACACTTTCGAAGTTCGCCCCCGAATTGAGCGGTCCGTGTCAGAATTATGTACCAAGATAGGCATTGCTATCGACGCGCAATTTATATCTTTGTGGGAAATTATTATATCTTTATTACCGCTTCGGGGTCGTGACAATTCCAAGTATAAAAAGATGCCTACTTCTTTCAACTCTTAGACCATAAAATCTAAAGTTGTTGACGGCCACTTTGCGCAATGGTTCGAGTGTAGGTCGCTCGGCTCACTGTATCAGGTACTTGCGGGTTTAAGTCCCGCCAGAGGCAAATTTTGGAAACGGCCTGTTTGTAATTTGCCCTGGTCTGGGTGTCACTGGGATCACCTCTAGTCCATTGTACGGTACTCATAGTACAAGCGGTGCTTAGTTGTTAGTTTTGGGACCATATTCAGTTGGTGTGTAAGTCGATATTTATATTATTTTTTTCAGAAAGATATGTTATAGTTCCTTCTTAATTTCACTTGAAATAACATAAAACACAATTTGCATTATTTAAACTGTAGGGATAGCCTTCGAAATACCTCACCTCTACTTACACAGGCATAGAATAGGTACACTCTTTCACTCTTTCCTCGGTCTCCAAAGTTTTATCTCGAGGTCGCCGAGGCACCTTTAGATTACTCATTTTGCAATAGCTCGGGGCAATTAAAATGGAAGGGGTAGTAGTATCATTAACCGGAGGCGCTCGCCGTCTTAACAAGAATATAATGCAATTTTAAAATAATCCCCGCAAAAAATAAATTAATGCAGGCACCTCGCTGGATTCCCTTTTTATCTCCTTAATTGGTTTTCACATCTTACAGTGTAAAAAATATCGTGTTCTTTGTAATCTCGGGCGATGTTTTAATAAATATAACGAAGTGAGCCCGGAGTTGGGGGCTCGGGAAAAATATTGCCGCCCTTAAATAGAGCTTCACACTTGAAAGATCAACGGCAACCGGTGCGGGAACGATTTATTTGGCAATAATTAAGATGTGAAGTTGAACGATTTTAAGAAAGTAATTTAATGTTAATTACTACTACTATTAGAGTTCGTATTAAATTTTAATGGGACTAGGTCCACCACACCACTGTTACTACTGTAAACCAGGATCGACAATGGTATCCGGCTCTCTCTCTCATCATACGAAACGCTGCTAAATTTGCTACTTAAGCCAATCCTCTGTGACAGGGTAGTACTACCCCGGTCGAGTCAGCCCGAATATAAGCTGCGTTGTATTAGCTACAGCTTGCACTTTGCGACCAGCGTCTTGAGTACCTACGCTAGCGCCGGGGCCAAGTTTAGTTTTTTTTTTATAAATAAAGTAGGCTAAATAAATACAAATTTCATACACATCAACATAATATTTACATTATTATTTCATACTAGCTGTGCCCGCGACTCCGTCCGCGTCCAGTCGGTGAAGCCCTTAAATATAATTTTGTCTATCGTCTAATCTGTATTACGTCAGTCTGCATCAGTCTGGGTTCGTCCGTCCGTGGCTGTCTATCTGTACCAGTCTATACCAGTAAGGTGGTAGAGTCTGACCAGTAAGGTGGAGATCGGCATTCAAGTAGCAAATTTACCTTCGTTTCGTATGATGAGGGAGAGAGCCCGAAGCGCAACCCAGCCACCTCCCCGTAACATCGTGCTTAAAAAGTTAGAGTCAGGAGTTTATCGTCTAAGTCAATAGTCAAAGCGTTTATTTTGTTTAGGCCTAGGAGGGCACTTACAAGTAGTCATTTTACATGTTTTCCTTAAATTCTAGCGCCGGATCGGAAACGCGACCTCGCCTGAGAAGTTTCTACTTGATACCCACATTGCTCCAGATTTATGGTTTAAGCAGGCAGTTCAGACAGGGTCTTGGACCTATGGCTCGAATCCCCCTCGCATTGAGGGGGCTATAGTTTGAACCATCGTGATAAGAATACGCGTAACGTAGACATTCTACACCTTCTGCCTACTCTTGCTGAGAATCCAGGATTGACGTGAAATTACTTAGGTACCTTTTATTGATTCTTCAATAATAGCTGCGTTGACAAGATCCTAGCAGCTTCGCCCGAGCGATCTGTTATCACGTTAAGTCTATGTACTCATGCAGATTTCAAAATTGATTATATGGGCGCGCCGCTCGGCTCATATAGACGCACCAAATAGCGGCGTCCACAAGTACCAAGCGATGCGCCCGAGTAATTAGTTTTGAAGTGTGATCGAGTGGACATAATAAAAAAAAAAGATCCGGTGCTCCAGACATAAGGAAAGAAAAGATATTGACAAGAAAAAACATATCACATGTATCTAATACAATATCTCATGTAATATATATATCAGATTGTATATGTAATATATCAGATTGTATTGTATCAGCTGATGTAGGTACAAATAATGTTTTTGTAACCTATGCTCAGTTTCAGCTGACCCTTTGTTACTCGGCTCTATGTAAACTATAAATCCCAACACATTAGCCCCGGGGCTCTGAGTTTTTGTAATTGTTGCGAGTTTTTGCACAATTTGCTTCATCGTTGCTGTCAGGCTGTCTACGCTATTGTTTATAGTCTGCCATACATTTTCGTGCAAAGCGAAGCTTGACCCACGTGCGTAGCGTGTGCGTGGCCTCTCCGTGCACCGAGGTGGGATTCCGGCTTAACAGTTCAGTGACGAAAAATAAAGGGATGAATCGCTAAATTTGATGCTAAGCGCAAAACTCGAGAACGGCTGGACCATTTTTTTCTTAATAACCTACTGTATCCCACTGCTGGGCAAAGGTCTCTCCCATCTTCTTCCATCCATCGCGGTCATGGGCTCTTTCATACCACCCGTCTAGATGAGCGTCGAGGTCATCGTGCCACCGTTTTTGGGTCTACGTCGGCGATGACGGTCGTGCTTTGGGACGGCACTCGGTGATCGCTTTGGCCCACCTTTCTGAGCACATTCGGCTCAGGTGACCCGCCCAGGTCCACTTAAGTGTAGCTATTTTCGCTCCTACATCCGCGATAAGGGTTATGAAATGCAGCAAGGTGTTCCGCACCCTATCAGTGTGTTTTGGTTAGTTCTTTTTCGGACATCATTAATTCTGAGGCGGTACGAAGTTCGCCGGGACAGCTAGTTAGGAATAAAAAAACTAAATTTCTTGAAGCAAGGAAGATATTAAATTTTGACATGTGGTGCAAGGCGGGTATTGTCTGATTTTAAGTATAGCGACATCTAGTTAAGAAAAACGAAACTTAAGATTGTAGAACGCAGCAATAAAATATTTATTATTATTATTAAAATCAAGATTATCTATTCCAAATAGTGTCGGATCACACACAACGTAGGGCTCCGTAGGGCTCCGCTCTAAATAGACGTATTTCAATAACTAAAACTTTTTTTAGCTAGAATTTCTGTGTGGTCATAAAAATTTACAACCTAATATTTTAGAAAAAAATATCCTAGATGTTAAGTTGGACTATTAGTCATATCCATGCCAAATTTCAATGAAATCAATCCATTGGATTCGAAGTTGTGCGTGTTCGAATATTTAGGTAATTTTTTTGAATGTTTTGTGGCAACCCTAAACTTTACCGAAAAAAAATATATGCTAGATGTTAAGTTAGACTATTAGTCATATCCATGCCAAATTTCATTGAAATTAATCCGGTGGATTCAAAGTTGTGCTCTTTCAAACATTTAGAATTTTTAAGTAATTTTATGAATTTTCTGTGGAAACCCTAAACATTTTCGAAAAAAAAAGTATCCTAGATGTTAAGTTAGACTATTAGTCATATCCATGCCAAATTTAATTGAAATCCATCCGGTGGATTCGAAGTTGTGCTCTTTCGAAAATCTGAGCAAACATACAAACATACAAACATACACACAGACAAAAATTCTAAAAATGATAAAAATGAATTCTGCTGGTCCATCTAAGTCCCCCCCACTATTTTTTTTCCAAATATTTCGAATGTACAGACGCGACCAATTTTACATTCTTATTATATGTATAGATAGGTACATTATTTTGCTCGGCCAGAAATTTTCGGTTTTTACCATTGTACCTATTGTTTAAAAACATTTGTAACAAACCGGTCTTGTCCGAACATTTGAAGCAATTGATAAACAATAGTACAACCACGTTTATAGCTTATGAGCGAACTTGTTCCTCCCGACTAATACGTTTGTTTTCAACCTTATCTCCTTTAGACGGCTGTTACTGCTCTTAGCCGCTTTTTATGGTCGAAACTTGGCCTGTTTTCACTCTTATTTCGAAATATGGAATAGTTTATCTTCTCTAATGTGTTTAAAGTGGCTTTCCATTCGATTCTTTTTGTTGGAAATGTAAATTTTCTTTTGTGTTATTGTTTATGAACATGTCTATGCGAGGGGTGGAATGTAATTTTTATTTTAGTTCACGTCTTCATAATTATTATGCAAATTTGTGTTTAGGAATGGCGATTGATGGCGCTGCAGGCAAGAGGACTTATTAATTGTTAATTTTATTGGTAACTAAAATCTAGGTATTTGAAGATATATCTGCACATTAAAGGGTATTCCTATTACATTTTACTCAAACCTAATAGATCACAAACACGATAGCGTTATAACAGACTCATAAAACCCAACTAAAAAACTTTTACTAGCTTACAAACATCGCTAACCCCGTCAAAACAAGAGAATCACAGCACTTACTGCCGTACGGCACTACAAAGTAATGTAATCCACTCATAAAGCGGGCATTAATCCTTCCACTCGCAGTACTGTCGTGTCATCAGCCGGTAGTCGAAATTTTAATCACCACCCCCTCTGGCCCTCCCCCGCACCCCCTCCGACGCCCAGGGGCTGCGGACGGCCGCTCCTTACACGATATTCCCATTACTTAGTCCAGGGCGATAATAAAATTTAATATAACGCCATGAGGAAGCGGATGCGACCACAATGGTGGAAAGCAGAGTTCCGAGTGAACTTTGGAAGAGACGAGCGACGACGCGTAGGGTATTTTTTATTTATTTATGTAAGAAATAGGTGCATCAAGGTTCTTTTAAAAATATAACTCTGGGTTTGCACGAGCAAAACATTTGTAATTATTCACTTTTTTTGCATACCTATATCGTGGTGAATTGATAGAAAGTCGGTTGAGCATATCCTATATAGCTTTTCAAACAAGCTTCATAAAATTATGAATTGGGACTAAAAATATGAATAAATCGAACAAACTTGTAGACACTATATTTTTATATATTTTTTTGCAATATTTATCTCCTTACATACAATGTTATATTTTAAAACCGTAAAATTCTGAAATTCTTTAGAAAGCAATAAAATTAAGGCGCTGCGACCGAATGCACCGACCGCCGCGGGCTGTCGAAGGGTTAGGTTAGATACCATTGTACGGCTAAGGATAGGGTTGGTTCCCGGGCGGAATTGAGAAATGGACCGGGTAACATTGTTACTTCACCCCGCTACTGCAAGTGGGTCCAGTGAAAAATGTTTTGTTTTGGCTTTAAACTAGTCGAGACTATCGGGACTTTACGACTTCAAACTTATTCATAGTCAAGAAAATGTACATCCCACCAAAAACATTTTCATGTTAAAAATGTTGCCAGAACGAGACCTCTTAAAAAGTTATCAGATCTCATGTAGAGCCAAGCTTCTAGCTCTACAAGCCCTAACTTCACAAACTCTACACCTTAGTCGAAATATGTGGCTTGGCCGTTCGCTATCAATTCATTTATAACTTGTCATTACTTTTACAATATACACTTACACAACACACAACACAACACTTATACTTTAGTTCTTGTAGTAACGAAATGGCCAAGCTACATATTTTGACTAAGGTGTAGAGTTTGTGAAGTTAGGGCCTGTAGAGTTAGAAGCTTGGCTCTACATGAGATCTGATAACTTTTTAAGAGGTATCGTTCTGGCAACATTAAGTTATGAGGGTTCAAATTATCGACGAAACGCTTCGAGAAAAGGTATAGTAGTGCCCTTGCGCTTCGCTTGTCTCGTTCTTGGCGGGGGCACTACCGTGCCCCCAGATCAGTAATTTATAATGTCCACTACTTACTTCCTCATCTTTATATATTCCTGGTACATGCCATAAGCTTATCTACTTTTAGTATATTTTCCCTTCCAAACTTTTCTTTAACTTTTTGTTAAGTCACTCATTTCCATTGCACGAGTAAAACACTTAAAAAAACACCCAAACTTACAACTAATTAAAAATCTAACCCTTCACTGTGAACCAAGCATCGCGAACGCAGTAAGCAGCATTAATTGCCGACACCCACGCGAAGAGGTTCACGAGGCGCCGGAACTCTTGCACTTTTAAAAACTTACCAACCCGAGGATGCAGTAAACTCATTAACGTGAGTGCGGGCACTTATTAGACAAGGTGTACCCTCGCTGAGTAAACTATGATACACAGGTGAGGCAAGAACAACGAACTTAACGTGTTCGAAAGTTCAGAAACTTCCCTTTTTGAGACGAAAGATATCACGGTAATTCTAAATTTAAATGGTAAGATGAATTAGATTACTTAAAAACTAAAATTGTACCTAGATATAAGGGAAACTATTTTTCAACTCTTTGGCTGTAACCAAGTTAGCCGAAAGCAGTCCATGTTAGATAAAAAAAGTTTGACTGTTTGTAAAACAGTATGTCACGCGATGAACCTTAAGAATTCGTTTCTCATAAGTTGCCCGGAGCCAACGCCGCGGCTCGTAACTACACGTGGTAATGAGAGTGCATTTTAAAGCCAACACTAGCGCTAGCACCGCTTTTAAACTGGGTAAATAAAGTTACATAATAAATTTATGTGTTCGTTTTTATTTTGGATAAAAATGGACACATAAACTTTCCTGTATCATAGTTGAGCTAGTGCGTCCAGAACTGAGTGCTCGGGCACGGCATGCGCCTCATGTAGACACAGCTATTTGGTGTGTCCAGGGGCCTCGCATGCCTAGCCCGAGCAGTCGTGTTCTGAAATTATGTGTATGCGTTCTGACGTCAAAACTGAGTGCTCGGGCGCGGCATGCGCCTGATGTAGATGCAGCCATCGAGTAATAGCGACACTACAACAGTTCACTGAACTATTGGATGAACTAAATAAACAAACATTCATATACTTACGCTGTCATATAAAATTATAATTCACAAGACTTGCGATCAAATTTGACAAAATAAAGCTAACATTTATTAACAAAATTTAGTCTTACAAATCCCATTTTACACAATCTGCATCACATATGAAAAGGAACGACACTTGTCTCTATAGCGCACTCCATTACAATAGAAATTCAACGTCATATCTCCATAAAGCTTAATATTAACATTATCAAAATAACAGCACTTCGCTTCTTAGCATGGCTTGTAAGTCATAAATCAGAGGAGGCACGGGGTAATTAACCGTATGACTCGCTGCTTTGCTGGCGTGTGTGGAGGGCATGTCTCGGGAGTACGTCTGTTAACTACAGGTTCTACATGCCCGATCTTAAGAATTACATACTGCTCTTTATCTTGATGATATGTACTTCAGATTTGACCTCTTTCTACTCCATCTAGCCAACTAGGAGTAAGTCAAATGTGAACTCATCCACACAAAAAGGCGGTGGCAGTGTGCGGGCGGGAAGCCACAGTCGGTAGCGGGTGTGCGGGCGGGGAAGCCGCATTCCATCCGAGCTCCTAGTTGGCTTGGTGGAGTAGTACATTCAGTTCATAGCATTTACAGCAACACAGTGTTTAGAAAATTTTGTTATACTTTGATTTCCAATGGTTGCGTCTACAAGAAGCGAGCGGCGCGTACGAGACATTATGTTATTACTGATGGCTCAGGCGCGGCAGCTCAGGACATTGCTATTGATCACTGGTGGACAGTTGGAAAATGTGAACCCCAATTGACCACTGGTGATGAGTTTTGGTGGTGAACTGTTCTTACGTGAGTGAACGCTCCCATTTACTTAACCATTTTATTTAACGTTCCACCAAAACTTCCTTATTAAAAATTCGCAAGGTATACATCCATTACCCCAGACACTAATATTACATTGTAGATCTCGGGCGCGCAATATCTAGCCTCAGACGAGCTAATAAACTGGAGTCACGGTGGAGCATGAATAAAATTATAATGAATTTCAACGGTACATTATCGTCGCGTTTGTCAAATGTGGCGACGCATATGCATTAGATACTGATGCAACGGAATTCCGCGTTCAGCAGGAGCTCGTCTGCAAGAGATCGTATTTCATTAACGGTGCCCCCGAAAATGATATTCCTAGTTATAGAAATTTAAGGGAAGTAATAGTTTCTGGTGTATATCCTGTATCTTAAACTGATGACATTCATAATCTTCTGTTTATTTATATACCACAAGTATCATAACAAGTATCAAATGAACTACCACCAACATGTTGGTAATAGAGAAAAGTTTTCGAGAATAAAGACTTATCTGAATTTATAATCAGTATCAAATTAATCTTGTTCAGAGATAACCAATAACCGTCGAACCCAAATCCCATATCGGAAGCTATCAACGGGACTACCGCAGCATCACTAATAGAGCGCTGAAGAAACGCAAACACCTCTCTGGTCTCGGCTAATCGCTTAATCAAAATTTATTCCGCACTTTGATTTTAAATTTGGGACGCAACATTTATTACTGGCCCCCTCTCGGCAACCCTTCGCAGGGCCGCTTCATTATCGCGGATTAAGGCTGCGGAATATTTTATCGATCGCATCGACGCCGGCAGTATTCATTTTCAATTAAGCTCCAAGTATTTTATTAAGTTTGAGCGCGGAATTGATGAGTTTCGCGAACTAATATTTACAATGGGTGGCGTGCGTGGTGGCGCTCATGTAGGTAGGTACCGCGCCACCTGCGAGAACTTGAACTTGCGGTCGCTCATATTATTCCTCTCGTATACATCGATTTTCATAGTCTTTATCATTATACACGTACTACCTTTTACAGGTACTTCAAGTGTCTGTTTTAAGTAATCTGCGCTACATCTTCCAATTGGTGTGTCTACATGAGACTAAGAGCGTGCCCGAGTTTTGACGCCTGACCAAGTAGACATAATGTAATATCCGATTGCTTGAGCACAGTTGCACGGGGCTTGTAAATGCGACCAATAGTTTTAAGTTATAACTATAATTTAATTTGCAAGCGCTTCTTTAAATAAAAATATTCCTAATTGTATAGTTCGGATAAGCCACTAATATTTTACTTCAAAATACCTACTAAGTTAACAGGATTCCTAACAAAGGCCTTACCTCCTCACCAGTCTAAGACAATGCAATCATATTGTTTATTCCAAGAATCGATATTCAATTTAAACCGAGCGATTTCTCAAAACAACTCACAGATAAATTAGATGTTCTTTCACAAAGCATTGTTCGTACGTTGAATGCGGGAGGTGACTTCAATTTCCTGGGAGCGGCGGGCTCCGGGCCGGCGTCGAACGCGGAACTTTTGACTCACCTCGTCATGAATCCGATGCATCTACGCTTGTGCTTACACGCCCGTAAGCAAATAGGCTATTGCTTTGTGTAGGAGCAGACTTGCGGTTTAAATGCTCGACAGTTTTGGTAATGCAACTGATGGCTATTAAAGCTATGTTAGCAGAATGAAATCCTTTTCCATACAAAGCAGTTTTTTGGTTCTAATGTTAAGCAGAAAAACAATAACCACCACAAGAAGAAATACACGAATTGATATGTAAGCCATGCGATGAAGAAATTGGATAGACAAAAATATTGAGTTTATTATCATTAAAATAAGAAATTTAGTGGTTCGTCTGTATAGTCTGGGCGTTGTGTGTGAGTACCTAGAAGAGCTTTGAGTGTACTAGCAGCGCGGTAGCTGCATCTAATGCAATATCCGCCTGCAGGTGTACGCGATAATGCATCTGCGTCATTGCATCCTGCTTCCACTTTATACCTGTATATCTCTTTGTTATAAACTGTTAAACACTTGAATTCATTATGTTGATAACTATTTTCATTACATAGCCATGTCTTCAATAGGAGTGCCGCAAGGTTTTGTCATTAGTCCCGATCTTCATATCATACACGGAAGTAATATTATTGATTTGTATTGAGCGTGGTTGTTTTATAAAAATGGATGCCTAATTATTTAGCGAGGAATAGAAGATATACATAAAATAATTATTAGTTAAACAGGCTTCCAAGCGTGTATCACGCCATTAGTTTAACGCTGAGTTTGGAACGTTTCAGACATGGATGGCGAGATAGATCGCGTTACCTGCATTTGCTAGGGTTCCTTGATGCACAGCGTCGGATGCAACGTCTGAAATCTTATTTGTCTGAAGTCTAATTTTGCTAACATGATTAGGTATTGCAGATGTTTTACCTTCCTTTGTTATTTACGGGCCTTGAAATATCAAGATGAAATAGTTGGATGCAGTACGATACATGAGCTTCATTCATACCTAGCTGTATTGAAAAACAAAGAAATTGAACTACAGTGAAAGGTTGTCTTGCATACCGGGCAACACCGATCATATACGAAAAACATTTTACATGCAGGCTATTAGTCAAACGAAAACGCTTCAACTCAACTCGACGGGGCTTAACGGGCTCATTGTCGGCGCAATAGCGTCCGCCTTCGCGAAACGAAAACTTTTCGAAATGCCCCGTCGGTGGGCCTTTATTAAAACCTACCGAGCATATTGCATAACTGACAGCAATAAGTAAGGCGACCGCCTCTCCTCGCCGCAACGAATTCAATATTCAGAGAGAGTTGGAAAGTTTTATTATTGCGGCGTAAATATAATGAGTGCAGGTGAGGCAGTTGTGTCTAGCGGGATTTACGGCGGCCATTATTCGAGAGCCAGCAAGACAGCCAGAGATGAAATTAACTTACAGCGGGAACTTGCTAAATCACTTGCTAGTTTTAACGTTAGCCACGTCCAGATACCACACATGCCGCGCGAGGCTGCTCACTCACATGCCTCGCGAAGCACGACGTTTGGCTCAGTCGCATGCCGAGCGAGGCAAATGCAGAGGCAACTAACACTCTAGACAGAGAAGGGTATAAAATATAAATACCCGTGCAATCAGTTTGACATTATCGTTCTGTCTCACTCTCATGACTAGGCGAGGCAAATGTGAGTGCTCAGGTGAGGCAGGGCACGCATTTGCCTCGCGCGAAGCAATTCAAACTTCGTGAGGCAATTTGCCTCGCGCGGCATGTGCGACATCTGGACGTGGCTATTGACTGCGATGCGAAATCTTTGGACATACTGGATTGGATTTGGAGATTTTAAAGGTGATAGAGCCACGCTGTAGACAATAGACTGCAGCTCATTCGGGCTGGCTCGACCGGTGTAGTATCACTCTCCTACAGAAGATCGGCGTATAGCAGTTAATTTAGCTGTGTTACGTACGATGAGTGAGAGAGCCGGAACCCCAATCCCTCCCCCTTACTCTACCCTACTCCCCTTAGGTTGGCAACGTGCGAGTGGTGATTTTGTTATTATAAGCATCTATAGGCTACGGTAACTGCTTAGAAAATCTGCGAAACTATTTTCGACAAATAATAGTAGAAGACAAACAAATAGAAGTAATAAACTAAACTTTAGTACAGAATATTTGTACTTAGGGCCTCCGCAGACTAGCTACTTTTAGCATCGGCGACCGGCGATTTTGAGACGTATCGCTGCTGCGTCGCGTTTCTTCGAGCGCGAACGAGCGAGACGCAGCATCAAAATCGCCGATCGCCGATGCTAAAAGTAGCTAGTCTGCGGAGGCCCTTACTCATGTCATCGTTTCGAAGGATACTTGAATCCTTGAAAATTCTAGTAAGTTACACAACGGAAGCTTACTACTTTGATTTGCTCCATCTTCCAACAATTTTCAATTCTAATTATCTGAGCATGGAGTAACTAAACAAAAACTGCTAGGTTTCAGAATTTGCATAACGTCCCACTAACCACGCCGTTAGGTAGCTTTTTCAAGTTGCATTGGACAACGTAACTGCGGCCAGAAGTGGTCGTGCATCACAAACTAGTCTGAAACTTACTTTTTGCTACAAAGATGGTGATATTCTGATTGCATTATTATGACATACTTAGCATGAAAAATAAAATTATAGTAATGACCGAATCGAACTATTTGACGACCACTTGGTGCAGTTATTAGAGCGTTGACCGCCCGGCTCACTGCATCGGGTGGTTGCGGGTTTGATTCCCGCCAGAGGCAAATTTCGGAAACGGCCTTATAATATACCCTGGTCTGGTTGTCACTGGGAACGTCCTCTGTGCATTGTACGGTGGCCATAGTACAATTATTGCTTAGTTTGGGACCATACAGTTAGTGTGTAAGTCTGCCGATACAATATTTAAGCCGCCTTTCTACCGCGGCGCACGCTACGCACGAAATGACGTGGCTTCCACTAGCTGCGTGGGTTCATTTGTTCGACAATGACGTCAATGACGTCATTTCGTGCGTAGCGTGCGCCGCCGCGGTGGAAAAGCGGCTCCATTCAAATTCATTTATATAATCTTTATTTTATTACGAGTATCAAAGTCAAAGGCATTTTTTAATCGATATTAGATATTTCAACCCCTTGAGCCTAAGCCAAACATGAATATATCTCACGTGGCAAATAATTTACCACCAAAACCATAGCGTCCTTCAGTATAATTACTTAATCAAATAATATAATGGAATTATAATAAAATTACACGGGCCCACAGCTGCGGCTGCGTTTTGCGGGCTACCTTCGTCACGCCGCGCCGCCGCCGCGCCGCGCCCCGCCGACACGTCATCTCTGCTCCGTGATAAAAACGACCGACGGTGGCTTGCCTAATTATGTTCCTAACTGACATTATTTTCCATATTTTGACTGTATTATTCAGGTACCTACAGGATGCGAATAACAAAGAACCATGGTATGTGGAACGCTTTATCTAGCAGTATATGCCTTCTTCTTGATAGATGGAGTCCTCTACTTATGTTATTCTACCATTCTGCACATAGCCAGCTGCAATCACTGATCGGTAAACGATTGGAGGCTAAGCAACGATTGGCACGGTCATTCAGAGATGGGTGACCATTGCATTTGAACTGAGCGTCTTCGTGCATCGGAGGAGCAACTTAAAAGTTGGTCCTGGTTGGTGTCATCTAAGCTCATGTAGCTTATTCTCGATCTTCCTCTTCCTCGCTTTCCTTATCTTGTATTCTAAAGTGTTTTTTTGCATCCAAAAACACGGAATCTTCTTCTAATAAATATACAAGGAGATACCACCAAACAATATTATAATGCAGATCTCCAGCACATAAATCATTGGGAGGTGGTGGTGCGCATATTTCATACTTAATTCTTTCCTGCTTAGTTTATGAGCCGTCAGTCTTTAGGCCGTGGTTGCGCCATTATGTGCACCTGAATTACTTTCTACGGTAGAAAATAGAAATATTTATTTACGGGACTACAACAGAAATATGATAAACATTCCTCCTAGCCAAGTGGATTCGTCTACAAGCGCTTCTACAAACCGTTACGCTTAAATGTATGAAATTTGGCTAGGGGAGTAATGTGAATTTAGGAGTAAAACATATTTCTGATGCCCTAAACTACAAGTCTAGTCTAGTCTAGCTTTACAGTATAAAGAGGACTTTTCAGTCAGCTTCTCAGGTAACTATAAAGTTTTGCTGTGATATGCAATAATGCATGCAAGAAATGAAACGCAAACCTCCTTTTTCTTAAAATTGTGCTCCAAGAATGTTATTCTTGCAAAATTTACTTTTATAACACATTCTCTATTCGTTAACAATAGTTGAAGTTATATTATTCGTGCACGTAAACCATAAATCAGTTGTGTGAATCTCAGCTGCGGCTGTCGGTGCCTCCCCAGGCAGCCATACATCGCAATATCAAAGCATTCTCCTCGGAGAGTACGCACTCTTAACTCGGCCCGTGTTTGCAAGAAGGTTGGACACCAACACGAGGCGGAAAATTTCTTGAAAGCTTCAGAACTTGGGAAATTAGACTTTACTACTTTATATTATTGCGTAATTCAGGCAACAATATAGCAGTACATAGATACGGTTACATAGGTCATAAGTAATATTTGGTTTTGTAAATGTTCACCAACGTTTGTAAAATAACGAGTACTAGTGGTCGCCGAGTGGTCGAAAATCGACCATAATTCATTTAAATTGAAGGTTGAAACGTTAATAAGGATTTATTGTCAAAGAATAACCTTCGATTTAAAACCTCTTCCATACATCAATCACAAATCGTCCCTCCTCCGAATCTATAAATAATCACAGACTAAAACCTTTCATAATGTTAGAAAAGTACTGGCCTTTAAAAAAAACAAAGTGACAGTGTCAAAATATCAAAAAGCAAAATACACAGTCTACTTCAGCATATATGTGTGTTTATGTGAATAAGTGAAACTTACGATTTTCCTTGACCGCAGGGTGAAATTGTATGTAGTGTGAGTAACGTTTTCTTTTATTAATTTAGTGCATTTATTTACTTTTCATGAAAATATAACATTTGTGCAGTCAATCGGCTTGTAAACTTTTACTATGCCAAATTTCATACTCCTCCGCCCACGCATCTTCGAAAAACAGGGAACGAACGGATTTGCTTCACGTATTATAAAGAGTATAACCGATTTGAAACATTGAGAATGTTCGGCGACTTATATTGCTGACTGTACAATATTTTACATGCTTCTCTCAGCATTGTATCGATATACTGCAATATACTTAATTTACAAATTCTAACGACTGACGACAGACAATGTACTGCCTAAACCACTAGAAGTTGATATATGTAAGAGAGGCATGAAATTTTGCACAAGAGTTCCATTATAACGTTAGGCGAGCACTAAGAAAGTCTAAGCGGACTTTAAGTCTAAGCAGACTTTCTTAGTTTCTTAGGCCCATTTAATAAATCTATCTCAAAGTTGAGAAAGATCTTAAGATATAGTTTTGACGTTTAATGTATGGAACATCTGTCAAAAACAGCATCTCAAGTTCGATCTTAATCTAGAGATCGATTTATTAATACGGGCCTTAGAAGACACTAAAACTAAGACTTAATTCATCCCCATACAATATGATAAAAAAAACCCTGTCCGAGCCGAAACCGGTATTTAGGTTTCCCAATCACATGACCAAATAAAAAATAAAAATAAATATTATTGATAGTAAACATATTAATGACAATTTAAAATGCCATTATTTTTTTTCCTTTTTCCCTCAAAATGTAGCAAATTTTAAAAATATGACAACACCGTTTCCTGAAGTAATTATGTTAGATCGTGTGGCGGCACCTCTGGCCACAAAGTATGTGATGACGTCATTTTATGTTTTTTTTAAATGTAAACGGGGTATTTGTTTTTCAAAAAAAAATGGGAGGCCTTTGCCCAGCAGTGGGACACTTACTATGCTAAAATTTTTTTTTTTTTAATAAAAAAATATTGAATCTAATCTCGATACCCAACAATCCGTTTTCGGGTCGGACAGGACATATTGTATATGATGGTGATAAAAGTAGTATGGAAATCCCTTCGGGCACACGGCCAATATACACATAAAATCTGTATAGAGAGGGACACTTAACATAGTCATCGCAGTGATTTTGCCTAACTAACAGTAGCCCACATATCCCGACTAATTAAACAACTCCAGCGTCCTTTTCTTCTTCAAAAGCCTAAACTTGCGGACGAGTTATCCACTGCATTGTGTATAGGTGGCGTCCCATGTAAATGATGGGTCGTCACAATGGACTCGGAACAAGTTCTGCAGGCTCTTTGATTTCCAAATTCACACCCCGTTTTACGCTCAGTAATTTTCTTGTTCGGACACAATTTAGGCGGCCGTAGGACCCTTTCACAATAATAATTCCGGCGGGAAACTATTATAGTCGATCCTCTCCAGCCAGTAATTAATTTCGCCATAAACTGGCTCAATTGAAGCGTGAAGATTTCGTGTGGGCTGACTCGGCCCCGAGTTTTGTGAATGATAATTAATTTCGGGCCGACTCTTGTATTTTTAACAAACTTCTGCTAAATAAACTGAACGTTTTGGAAATTTGTGTTCGCTGTACTTTGAGTGTCTGATTTTAGTTGAAATGAGATTCGATACTGTTTATTTTGACCGATTCTAATTTACAGATTTCATGGACGATAGACCTACATCGATGGCTGGATCTACATCAGGGGCATGCGCAGACCACACAATTTTGACGTCGGAACGCGTAGTCTTAAGGTTGGCACTCGTTTATCAACTCGGCACCCGACCAGCACCACCTCGGCTCTCGGCGTCCACTCGTTGTCGACAGGTGGTCCGAGGGCGGACGCTGCTTTTAAACCATAAACGTCACGTGATCAACCAGTGGACCGGGCGTGGTCAACGAGTGAACGCCGCGTGGGCAGCGTGTGGTCCACTTATTTCCGGTTCAGTTAATGAATGCCGACCGACGAGGTGATGCTGGTCGGGTGCCGAGTTGATAGATGAGTGCCAACCTTTAATGTCATAACATGATTGCTCGGGCGAGGTAGCGAGGCATCTAGACGCACCAAATGGTGCTTGTTGGTACAGAAAGCGACATAAGTCACTACACCAATTTAAAGTTGACTAAACTAACTGTATTGCCGTCCTTCTCTTGGTCATAATACATGAGCTAGACTGCAATACTTTTAGTTGCCAACAGAATCAGCTCCAGTGCCTTCCTTTACGTAGACTTTAAAGAGATTTCTCACAAAATTAACATTTATTATATTATCCTGACTAGTTTGAAACTGTCAATGCATGGAATTGCATGGAATTGCCTTGCCGCTCCCACGCTGCATATGCAATAAGATACATCACAACAGTGGCGAAGTTTCGAGAACAAAGCCGCAACTCGCGTCCGCCACTTATACCGAGTATCGTATGAGTACATATTCCTGCATTGTCGAATTCACTTAGGTGTCAGTGACACACGGCTGTTCATTGTAACGAGCAATACGGAGCTTCTAGTTCCTCTCTGCGTTTAATTTCACGTTCAAAACAAGTAACGATCGCAGAACGTCACGTTATTTTTGACACTAAACTTTAACTTGTCTGTCAACATGTCTGTATGTCCGGTGTCTGGGTGTATATGTATATTAAGTATGTATTTACAAATAAAAAGTAGTATATGTAGCAATATCAGTTATCTGGTTTCCATAGTACAAGCTCTGCTTAGTTTGGGATCAGGTAGCCGTGTGTAAAAATGTCCCAGGATATTATTATTATTATTATTATTACTTTTGACGACCACTTGACGCAGTGGTTCGGGCGTAGGCCGCTCGGCTCACTGCATCGTGTGGTTGCGAATTCGGTTCCCGCCAGAAGTAAATTTCGGAAACTGTCTTTTCGTAATTTACACTGGGGTTGTCCTCAGTACATTAAACGATACCCATAGTACAAGCGTTGCTAAGTTTGGAACCATACATTTGGTGTGTTTATCTGGCGATATTAATTTATATTTAGTGTTTTTATTCGGAATCGTAGGCCCACCTGTCAATTTCAGCAGTTTTGTCATGAAAAATGCTTTATAAAACTACCTTTTTGTCAATTGATTAAATTTCTGGAAACTTAGTAGGTGTACTCCACCTAAGCCAAACATAAATGAGAACCATGACGACGTGTTTTATTATTAATTTAATTACATGGACAGAACATGTTCGCGAGCTAGCTCGACAAACCAAACGACAGTGTGTCATCCAAGTTAGCATGCAGCATTATTGGCTCGCGGGCAGCGTCCTCGTCTAGCCAGTTGCCGTCTAGCACATTCTCACCTGGGGCCGGGGCTTGGTAAGACTTCGCAACTTTGACGGCGGTCGGCGGCTTCAATGCACTACTGAATTACTCACGTAACGCCACAATCGATGCCTTTCACCGTAGAAATACCGAAGGCGTGTCAATTACCATCATGTTTATAGTTGGACCTTTCGAAATTTTAAGTCGGTTTAATGTTGTTACCTATAATTGAAGATCTAGGTAAGTAGAGTCTTTAAAAAACGTTATTTTCATTTATTCTGATACCAAAAATACAAGTATAAAAAAATGATTTTTTTATAAGTATATTTAACGAAGGCGGCATACGAACGTGTACTCGCCTGTTGTTAAGCAGTAACCGTAGCCCATAGATGCTTGCAATACCATATCGCTAGTACGTTGCTAACAGGGTGGGCTTAATCTCTCTCACTCATCATACGAAACGCAGCTAAAATAGCTACTTTTCACCGATCTATTGTGAGAGGGTACCACCCTGGTCAAGCCAGCCCGTATATAAGCTGCACTCAATTGGCTACAGCGTGGTTCTACCAACTAAAAACAGTATTGAAGTAACTAGCCAAAATAAACATGGTTCATACATAAAGTAAAGTTAAAACCACGTCGCATTAAAACCTTCTTATGTTCGACAGCAAATAATAAACTCCAAACCTTAAAGTACCGACATCTCAACACTCCCATGAACTAGCAATTCCCGCTCATACTAATTAACTGCACAGCCACGGCGGCACACGGAGCCTTCCAGCAGTAAATACACCAAGAAATCGAGACCATCCCATAAATTCCTCTCGTAAAAGGTTCGCGATTATGTTAGAGGGTGGTATTAGCAAAGTTTGTCCGATCAGGGGGGTGCCTCCCCACCCCTTATAATACATTTTTCGTTGATGTAACACGATTTCTCGACGGCTTCCAGTTACGTGATGGATTAAGGAGCGGCTTGCTCTCGCCACCGGCGGATTAAGACGGCCGCTTCAATATTTAGGGCACCGCGGGCTAATATACAATGTTTGCTTGTCGATAGACTTAACGGAGTAATGCTTAGGATGGTGGCGGAATTTTACCGGGAGCCTTTGTTTATAGGGCTTGTATCTCTAGCTTTGTATAATTGTTCTACACCTGGGTTTCGAGTATCTTAACAAATCTATTGCATTGTCCATTGCAACTGTTAGCAGTCCTTTGGCCGACCAGTGGACCAGAGACCAGTCAAGTGCTTTCGCAATGGATTGAGAATTGGATTGGATTTAATTGTTAAGAGACTCGAGGCCCTGATTGGTGTTTGGATGTTAGAGTGGTAAAGCCATACTGCAGCTTATATATGGGTGGGCTCCACCGGGGTAGTACCTCCCTCTCACAGAAGATCGGCGTGAAGTAGGTATTAGCTAGTAGAGCTAGAAACCCACCTCCTGCTCACTTTTACTGCCTCTGTCCCGCTCACTTTCAGGTCGACAAAGTGTGAACGATGCCTTTGGTATTGCAAGCATCTATAGGCCACGGTATCTGCTTAACATCAGACGGGTGCTACGCTTGTTTGCCGCCTTAGTTATATATAAAAAAAGACATGACGCAAAGCACTAACCTACTTCAATTAGCAGTCGTTTAACATTGCATAGACTTCTAAGTTACCTACCTACTTTGGACTGTATCCTTCCAAGTAAATGCCACTGAAAGTAGTTTAAATGGATCTGCTGCTCGTATGGTGGATAAGCTACAGGCTCACACGACTTCAAACAATAATCATAAATACATTACGCGCGATCGGCTCTGTTATCCGGCCCGTAAACAACGCACCTCGCCTCAACTCTTTATTGCCTATCCAACTTTGTAGGATTTTAATAATGCTTATATCGCTTTTACTAGGTACGCCCGCGAATCGATTACAGAAGTTATTGGAAAACCATTTAACCAGCAAGAAAAATAAATAAATATCGCTAGAAAAACACACCGACTGTATGGTCTTATAATTTGGATACCGTACAATGGACTGGTACCTCCTAACATTACAATCACTGGTTTGTGCTCAGTACACTACTATATTATGTAGTGAAATTCACACGTCGAAACGTAATACGCGCGTAAAACGAGAGCCTACATTACATGTACGAGCACGTACATTTTCTAACAAGTCCGCAGACGAAGCGAAATCTCATACGATTCGCTGTAACACCGCTTCGTCTGCGGAGTTGTTAGAAAATGTACGTGTTCGTATTGCTCTCATTCTACGCGCGTATAACGATACGCTTACGTTACGACGCGACGCCGTGTGCGAAGGGCAGGCATTTAAAAGCGGCATTTGGAAGCATTTTATTCACCAAAAGATGAGTCATATTGGCAATACCGACATGTTTTCAACATTATTTTCCGCGAACGACTGAGTCGTACTGCGTCCATGGACTCCGTTTAATAGGACATACTATTTTGGATAACCACACGTCTCCCTCTTGCCTATTGCCTCTTGTCTCTTGCTTATTGTCTTTGGGCGTCTCAACTTTGCCGCATAAGATAGATAACTTTAATAAGGGTCACCGCAGAAATTCTACTTTTTGCATCGGCGATCGGCGATTTAGTCGCTTTTAGCATCAGAGCAGTCGCTTCGTCCGAACGCAGAGACTCGCCAAATCGCGATGCAACATCGATACAGTCGCAAAATCGCCGATCGCCGATGCAAAAGTAGCATGTCTGCGGCGTCCCTAAGAGCAATGGCGCGTCCATTATGTTATTTACCATACATTTAAGTGAAGTTTGTATATTGATGGGATGCTAATTACAGCAAATTTTACAAATTTCCCTTACATAGGTCGACGTCTAGAGACGAGCGCGATGCGGGCCCCCCAAACGCATAAATACTGAATAAGCAGTAAACTGTATTACTTGGTACTTCGGCGAACCCTTTTCACTTGGCGAATTAGTAAAAAGCTACTGGGGAGTGAAAATTTTAACTTAAATGCGCCCGTAAGCTGTACCTGTGAGTGTGTTTGACAGTCCGAAGTGATTACACTGCTTACCCTTCCTTCTCTTTGTTTTGATTTGGCTTAATTTGATTTGTGACATTTTTCGATCTAACCGAGCCGTGGAACAATTAAACGGTGTTAATTATTCGTGTAGGTTTTATAATTGAGATTTAAATAAGGGCAGTGCGTGTATCAAGTTATGGGGTGTTTTATATATTTATGTTTACGCAGTAAGTAATAAGAATTATTTAATTTTATTGGTATTTTGAGATAGGGCGATAAAAGTGTAAGTAAGCTTTTTGAGGATCATTATTTATTTTTATCATCATTTTACAATCTACCAAAAAATACACGAATTAAAGATTGTGATTCAGGCTTTATTTTTGCATTTTATTTTCACTGGGGTAGTTATCCATTAGAAGACATCCATTAAAAATTACCTTGACATAAGTTCTCTCTTTTCTTTGCCGTTACACTTATCATTCTCAATAAAAACACTTAAGCAAACGAGAATTAGACAGCAATGATGCTAATTGTGTGCCCTGTGTAAACGCTCGTTAACCGGCCCAGTGGCACAACACGCCCGCTATTCCAGACAAAATTATCGCGCGTAATTAAAAATGCCAACATACTCGCAGACGTGCCCGGGGCCTGTCTAATTAGCAAAAAGTTAATAAACAGACGTACGGGCTTGACAGTGACAAGCTCCCGTGAAAATGCCAAGATGAAACACGTTTAATTTGCATACTCGTACGCTGTGTCGAGTTAAATGTGTGGCGGGCGCACGCGGTGGGACCGGGTACAAAATTCCATACCGAAACTGATATTCGAATTTCAAATACCGAGTGATTGATTCGAGATACCTAGGCTAGGACAGGCAGGCAGGTAGGACCTTCAATAAAAGAAAAACTTAAACCAAAAGAACCATGAGCAGAAATAGGTTCCACAAGCTACACCGTCATACGTTTCCTTTATATTGGCATGCAAATCTTAGGCCAGCATAATGTATTCACCACCGTGGTCTGAACTGCGTTCATTAGGTTGGGCACCAGCCTTTTGTGAACAAAATAAAGGGTGATGCCACTGGGGTGGAGCACATTTGATGTGTCTCACGCGCACGGAACAAATTTCGTGTTTCCGTATGTAATAATTTGCATGAGATCAAGCGTTATAGTATGCGAATATTATTTTTATGTTCAGATGCAGTATGTCTGTCATACTGCGTACTCGGGAAGAAGCCATATCTTATCACAAAACATTGTTGGCTCTATGTGATTTTTTGCCATTAGTGCACAAACCTATTTTCTGTCCCATTCCGAGAAACACGGTCCGCACGTCAGGTCATTAAGGTCATCTCACACCGTACAAGACGTGCGAGCGACCATCGATCTGTCAAATTAGTCGCCGAGAGCCAAGGACTCTCAGGTGCCGAAGACGGGCGTCGCTAACAAAGCCAATCAGAGGCATACGTCGGTGCCCTAACGGATAATCTATCATAATGACATCGATTTCCCATCTGTCTCTGGATCGGTACGTGACGGCGCCTTCGTTGCATCTTGAGGGTGCTTTAGGGGTAGATACTTCGTGAAATGTGATTGATTGTAAGTTATCGTGAATTTTCACTACTTATTTAGTCGGCAGTTCATTTTAAATATTTCAACGAATCACATTCTCATCATTGATTATAATTCGTTGCTCAAATATCACGGGGACGTTTTAAAAAAAAAAATATTCCTAGTGTAAAAATACGTAAACTTTGACGATTTGAAATATTATTAGTCTTATCAATAGGATTTGCAATTCAATTTATTTGTAGTGTAACAACAATTGCAGCTATATTTTCTTTCCCCGGCACATCTTGTAACTTTCTTTTCGACAAATTACGCCAAATTAAGCGCTCGGTAATAAAGGCGGCGACTACACGACCGTATTCGCGTGCCATCCTGTCTGCACATCACATGTGACGGTAACCGGAGGCACGCCCCGCTACGTGTCTAATAAGACGCTCGGTGGCCGCTCATTGCCGGCGCATCAGCGGCGCAAATTAACGCTGTGTGACGTCGTGCCGTGTGAAGGGTGCTTAATAATTATTACTGATGTACCTAGTATGAGGTTATAATTAAATTATACACACTGTCATTGTCTTGAACATTTTCTAACATACGAATTTGCTATACTTATGCGACAAATTAGTTCTTCTTTAATAATTATATGGAATCCAGTGTCTTAAATCGTTCTGAAGGCGAATTAGTTTTTAACACTCATCCATTTTATACGATGTCAATAAGTATGGAAATCCACTTTTCTTTTTTACGACGTAAACATATCATTTCCTTTCATACTTATGCCATTCATTTGTTTCTCATACGTGCATTGTGACTCCAAGCTTACTTAAGTTTACCTGTTTGACGATCTTAACCTTTATAGTAAGATACACTTAGTTCCTTAAGTGCCTCTATATTTACCTACTTAAGCGAAGATTACGTCACAAGAGAGTGGCACGAGTACCCGCATTGCGCTTACTGGAACTAAATGGTACCTATTATGCGGTGCTTATGTACTAAATAACATCGATTTATAGAAGATTTTTTAAAGCTCTTAACAATAATAAAAAAGAATGACAATCCGAACACGTTACTGTGGTAGGGTGCGCATATTTAAAAAAAATTACCCCCTTATTCATAGAGATTTTGCCCAGTTTTCAATGGTTATGAAAGGCATTTTTAGGAACAAATGTGATTTGTAACTCCACTGCAGGTCGATTATAACTTTCTATGAATAAGGGGGTTAGTCTTTAACGCATTATGCGTATTATTGAACAGGATTTACAATTCGAAATTTAAAAGACACATTTAAATTTAGAACGTCAAGTTACCGCAACTTGCATGTCCCCGCATAGAGGGCGTACAGCACAGGGATGAAGGGGAGGGAGGTACTCTTCACTCTTTCTCAGCTCTAATGAAGCGGCCACGAAGGCGCGACGTCGAGAACCATAATGGTTTCCTCTCGAGGCCTTTGTCGAGCCAACTTTGCAACTCTTGCGCGGCGTAACTAGAAGTGACAAGGAAACGGGGCACGCGAGATGCGGACGGCTCGAGATGTACTTGATAAGAATATACTCGTGAAATTAAATGGGTTAACCAGTATTTCGTTTTGACTTGATGGTTGAACTATGGATATATGTTCTGTTCCAAAGCGTAAGTTGTGCTTTGTCTGAATTTGGCAATCGTGTTTTCTTACCTGAAGGGCTAGACAAGTGGCTGACGTCTACAAGCGTTCATTCAAATCGCTACGCTTCATCTATGGAAATGACATAAGTCACGTGATCTCAAGCGTGATCTTCATAGCGACTTGTTGTTGATTTACATAGCGACGTTTGACATTTCCATACATTGTGAAGTTTATTCTATTCTATTCGATTAGCGTTCATGCCACTTGGCTAGCCCTTCTGCTCGCTCAACGTGATATCTTGATCCCGGCTCTTTTATTATGTGACTAAGGTGGCAAACAAGCGTACCTACCTACCGCCCGCCTGATGTTAAGATGTTACCATAGCGATGCTTGCAATTCCAAAGGCATCGCTCGCACGTTGCCGACCTGAAGGAGAGAGGGAGAGAGGGAGGGGAAGGACAGTGTTGGACTTACGGCTCCCTCACTCATCGTACGAAACGCAGCTGCAATAGCTTCCTTACGCTGATCTTTAGCGAGAGTACTACTCCGGTTGAGCCAGATGAGCTACAGTTAACGGGGCTACATCTTGGCACCAATAAAAACCTAGACTAAAAAATATTACAAAAAAAAACAAGATAGAAGTAAATAATATAGACATATCCATCCAAATGAGTCTCCGCGCTCCGCCGTTTATTTATCTCCGCCGCACAAACAAACAGTCTCCCATAGTTTCTTGAACACTTCTTCAGCTTTCATTTAGTCGCATGCAAAGATACGTCCCCGTTCAAACACGCGTCTATTTGTATAAGCCGTAATTAAAGATGGCGCGATTCGCCACTCGTCAAAAGAAACTCCTGTATTTATTAATTTGTGTGTCAATATTTGCTTTTAATAATCGGCGTCTCATTTGCTCTTTGAGAGGTAAGATTTGGGGCGTGAACGGAAATGTAAATTAATTAATTCATATACCTAATCCTATGTACTTATGTCTTTTTGCATTACAAAAATCTACTTTTATATTTGTTCTCTACCTATGACGACCGCTTGGCGTAGTGGTTCGAGTTTAAGCCGCTTGGCTCACCGCATCGGGTGGTTGCGAGTTCGATTCCTGCCAAAGGCAAATTTCGGAAACGGCCTTTTCGTAGTTTGCCCTGGTCTGGGTGTCACTGCCATCACCCCCAGTTCATTGTACGGTACCCCATAGTACAAGCGTTGCTTAGTTTGGGGCCATACAGTTGGTGAATAAGTCTGGCTATATTTATTTATGTATGCATGTGCTTTCTACTGTCCCGTCAAAAAACTCACAAAATTAATAAGAAGTTCTTCAATCTGTATGATATCTATACATATAATAAGAATGTAAAATTGGTCGCGTCTGTACATTCGAAATATTTGGAAAAAAAATAGTGGGGGGGACTTAGATTGACCAGCAGAATTCATTTTTATCATTTTTAGAATTTTTGTCTGTGGGTATGTTTGTATGTTTGTATGTTTGTATGTTTGTATGTTTGCTCAGATTTTCGAAAGAGCACAACTTCGAATCCACCGGATGGATTTCAATGAAATTTTGCATGGATATGACTAATAGTCTAACTTAACATCTAGGATACTTTTTTTCGAAAATGTTTAGGGTTGCCACAGAAAATTCAAAAAACTACTTACAAATTCTAAATGTTTCAAAGAGCACAACTTTGAATCCACCGGATTAATTTCAATGAAATTTGGCATGGATATGACTAATAGTCTAACTTAACATCTAGCATATTTTTTTTTCGGTAAAGTTTAGGGTTGCCACAAAACATTCAAAAACTACCTAAATATTCGAACACGCACAACTTCGAATCCAGTGGATTGATTTCAATGAAATTTGGCATGGATATGACTAATAGTCCAACTTAACATCTAGGATATTTTTTTATAAAATATTAGATTGTAATTTTTTATGACCACACGGAAATTCTAGCCAACAATAAGTTTTAGTTATTGAAATACGTCTATTTAGAGCGGAGCCCTACGGAGCCCTACGTTGTGTGTGATCCGACACTATTTGGAATAATCTTAATTTTAATAATATAATAATAATAAATATTTTATTGCTGCGTCCTACCATCTTAAGTTTCGTTTTTCTTAACTAGATGTCGCTATACTTAAAATCAGACAATACCTGCCTTGCACCACATGTCAAAATTTAATATCTTCCTTGCTTCAAGAAATTTAGTTTTTTTTATTCCTAATTACGTATAAAAAACATTAAGCGGGTCTTTGTATCACGCGGAATCTTAGACGTTAACTCTGGAATTCATCTCCACAGTACTAATGCCATAGGGAAGCTACCTACCTAAGAAGTAAGTCTAGAGGACCTGCTGATTTTGAATTAAGTAGTAATAGAAACACAGACATTGAACTCTGAACTCCAACCCCTCAGGAATGATGCTGCTGGGTAACTGCCTGCTTAAACCATAAATCTGGAGGACCTGCTAACTTTGAATTAGCAATGTGGGTATCAAGTAGAAACTTCTAAGGCGAGGTCGCGTTTCCGATCCGGCGCTAGAATTTAAGGAAAACATGTAAAATGACTACTTGTAAGTGCCCTCCTAGGCCTAAACATAATAAACGCTTTGACTATTGACTTAGACGATAAACTCCGGACTCTAACTTTTTAAGCACGATGTTGCGCAGTGACTCTTACCTAAGCCGTGAGTCTGGAGCACTCACTCATTTTAAATAAGGAACATGGGTATCAAGTACAAACTTAAACATTGAGCTCTGGAGTCCAACCGCTCAGTCGTGATACTGTGAGTAACTACAGATATAGATAGACGGATACCGATAGACTGGTACAGACAGAGATACTCACCTACCGATAGATTACAGACAGACAGATACTTACAGCTAAACTGATACACACAGACAAATAAAGTCAAACTTTTGTTATACAACTAAGGTGCCAGGCAAGCGTACGGCCCACCTGTTGTTAAGCAGTTACCGTACCCTATAGATGCTTGCAACCAAAGGCATCGGTAGCACGTTTCCAACCTGAAGGGGAGTGGGGTTAGTGGGAGGGGACGGGGAGGTGGCTGGGTTGCGCTTCCGGCTCTCTCCCACATCATACGAAACGAAGGTAAATTAGCTACTTGAATGCCGATCTCCACCTTACTGGTCAGACTCTACCACCTTACTGGTATAGACTGGTACAGATAGACAGCCACGGACAGACGAACTCAGACTGATGCAGACTGACGTAATACGATAGACAAAATTAAATTTAAGGGCTTCACCGACTGGACGCGGACGGAGTCGCGGGCACAGCTAGTATTAAAATAAGATACGACTACACAATCTCCACGAACTTTCATCGGGAACTTTTCGAATATAATTACTTGCGTCACCTGTGAACGAAGCGCGATGCAAATGTACCGCGGATCGGAAATGTTCTGCACCTTATTATAAGAATACGGGCCGATAGGTGCCGCATCTGATAAATATGCCCTCTCAATTTCCGCGTGTTCATACACTCGCGTTCGAATAACATTTAGGGTGAAAATATTGGGCATAACTAATTTATTTGGTGATAAGGCTGCGCCCACATTGGATAGTAACAGCGATTGGTAATTAATTAGACACATATTATTTATTTGAACATGGAATCATCACCAAGTATTCTTACCATGAGGATATCATAATTGACATGCCTACCTACCCATAGGTGAAATCAAAGTTTTTGCCGGTTTTCTTTTTACATACAACAATATAGGTAACTTCTTGGCCAAATATTTATCGGCATCTATTAGAATTTCGGAGACTAAAAATAAAGTTACCCACCTAAGCTAATTAACTAGAAAATAAGTAGGAAGTACTGAAGTAATGCAGGGTTTTTCATCTAAAATCAACATTCCAAGCTAGTTTAGTTACTGAAGTTTTCCTTGACCGCGTCGCTTATACAATGCAGTCGCATCTTTACGCAATGTGCTAGGGACGTGAAAATGAAGGCGCATACACAATATATTTT
Source organism: Drymonia ruficornis (assembly GCA_947859195.1). Taxonomy (NCBI): domain Eukaryota; kingdom Metazoa; phylum Arthropoda; class Insecta; order Lepidoptera; family Notodontidae; genus Drymonia; species Drymonia ruficornis. Next base: position 4,454,960 of record OX401908.1, on the reverse strand, counting down.
AATAACGCACTCTCCCGAGACCCGCGGCCCTGTGATACGGATAACGAAGTTGGAAACGCGTATTTTTACTTTTCCACGCATTGTTGGGTACGTCTGCACCTACAATGAGAAGCAGCTTTAATTTGGAGAGCCAAATTTTTAACGCTATAAATACTCGTTAGGATTTGTACCTGCCTTTATTATTAGCGGGGGTTTATTTACAGGAAGGTGTCCTTTTTACGAACTCATGTTATTGAGTTTTTATTTCTAAGTAACTCGGTAAACTGTTCAATCAATTTTAACAATGTTTGTTGCTAATATAAAAACAATGCTCCTACAAAAATGTAAATTAAGCATAATGCGAATACAAAAATAGCAAGTTTCCCGAAAAAAGGTAAACTTCAGCGCATTCGTTACATAACGACCGCCGTAGCGAAGTTGGTAAAAATTATTTTTATGGTGTATTATATTGGAGGAAGGCTTGTCGGAACCCGCTCACCTTCCTGTTGGGAAATATGACGCGATTCGTTCGCTATCGGGCGCGGGTCGCGGCGACGCGCGGCCCCGCAGATTGGATCGAGTTAATTTCGCTCCACAAACAAATTGACAAAGTTTAGAGCGAGGCATATTTCTTGGTGGGCGACCCCCCTGCGCCCCTCGCCCCGCTGACAGATTCCCGCATAGCGGAAATTAAATTTCACATCCGAACAAGAACGGGAACACTCGCCGCGGAAAACACGTGTCGCGCGACACTGCGACATGGTGCGGTGACGCACGCGGCGCGGGCGTGACGCGCCAGCGCCGACACTCGGGAGATTGATCACTAGTAAATACCCTATACCTAGGTACGTGGATTGTAGGGATTCGGTTTGGTTTTGAAAAGTTCATAATGTTTTCAGAAACTAAATAGATAATATAGTAGATACCAATGATGATTTTTTAAGAGGTGAGCTAATTAAAAAATCATATATACCAATATATATGATTTTTTAATTTGCTTTACATTTAGTAAAATTTCACATAATTCATGATGTAAAACAGTCGTTAGCTGTATACAGGGTATCCCAAAACTGCCACATGGAGGGGAAGTACCTTAAATATTGTAGATAGAGAATTTTACTGAATGAAGACTTCATTTTTATTTTAAAAACAATACGATCTGCATTCAAAGATTTTTGAAAACTCGCTTGCCACACTCGGGAATCGAACCGGCGAAAATCCGAAAAAATAACACCCTGTACTTTTATGGCATCAATCGATAGGATCAATCACAAGGATCAAATCACTCTAACAAACATGGGAAATTAAATGAAAGGAAAACCATGAATTCAATGATAAACTATCCACAAAAAATGGAGCTCATTTCGAGCAACAAATTAGTTAATTTACCATTTTTTATTCGTTCAATTAAAATAAGTGAAGATTTTATGATTTCCTTTCATTTTGAAAACTCGCTTGCCACACTCGGTAATCTAACCGGCTAAAATCCGAATAATAACATTCTGTACTTTTATAGCATCAATCGATAGGGTCAATCATAAGGATAAAATCTCTTTAAGAAACATAGTAAATTAAATGAAAGGAAACCCATAAAATCGTTACTTATTTTAATTTTCACTTATTTTAATTCTTATAAGTTAAGATATCACGGTTTTCCTTTCATTTAATTTCCCATGTTTGTTAGAGTGATTTGATCCTTGTGATTGATCCTATCGATTGATGCCATAAAAGTACAGGGTGTTATTTTTTCGGATTTTCGCCGGTTCGATTCCCGAGTGTAGAAGCGAGTTTTAAAAAATCTTTGAATGCAGTTCGTATTGTTTTTAAAATAAAAATGAAGTCTTCATTCAGTAAAATTCTCTATCTACAATATTTAAGGTACTTCCCCTCCATGTGGCAAAGTTTTGGGACACCCTGTATAGATTAAGTAAATTATTCGAAATAAAGATTCTGATTTAATACGCACGAGTATCGATCGACCTTAACACGAAACTGCTCACCGACACATAATAAACGCGAACACAGCAAAACTAATCCGGGCGCGTTCAATCAAAATTGCAATTAAAAGCCCATTTACGGCGGTGGCCTGAGACAGACCTGGGGTCACCTCGAGAAGGACGCACGAATTGCCCATTAGCGGGCGCTTCGGACCTTGTTTACACCGCGCTTGCCCTAATGACGACCTTTGCTCTGCTTCCCTTCGTTAAGGCGAGCGAAAACCTCACACTAAAAGGCACGGGTCTCCGGACTGGACCCTCAGAGACGCGTGAAACAAAAGATAGTTGTACCTACGAGTGTGAAAAGGACAATGGTCGATAGCTTTCGGATTAATGCCCATGTAGAAGGCCGTTAAAAGGCTAGTCGACTCGCTCGGTGCGCCAGGGTTAACAAGGTTATTACGGGATCATCCCGAGTCACCGCCGCCGTAAAAGTGTTAATTATGTTTCGGTAAATGGAGAAAGGGAGTAGGTACTTACGCTTGACGTATGACTTATGGCATTTAAATTTTATTGGGTCACTCTCTATATTTTTCATCAGCAATAATAAGATAGCCGAATTTGGACTATAAGTAAAAAGAGAGGACCAAGAATATATTAATTGAAGGAATATTAGCTTTGTACAATAGAATGTTCATTGTCTTTGTTATACGCCGGAGCGGGCCATACACACGACCATTAAAAAACTCCCAACTCCGTCGAATCCTAATGGACTCCATTGACATAAATGTTTTATTCAATTGGAGCTCGTGCCAAAACAAAAGAAAGTATGTCCTCATCATTATGAGTTGGACAAAGTTTTTGCATTTTTACTCGTTACCGGCCCCGAGAGGAGAAGTAGGTAACTTAAAATAAATAAGGACCTACCTACGTAACGGAATAGATTATAGGTATATACAGTTACAAAATTAAATACGAGCTTAAAGCATCTGCGTACAACATAGCACAATAATTACACCTATAGGTACTAAACTGAGTCGCCGGCTACTCAGTTGATTGGCCGCCGTGCACCACGTGTGCAAACCAACTATAAATCCGAGCATTAGGTAAAAGCGTTCATTACTTAAGTCCCGTAAAACCCTTATCCCATAACGTTAATAACACAATTACTATAAATCTATCATCGCTGAGCAAACACGGTCCGAATCTCAGCCTAAACTAATACGTTTTGTCCACACCCGTATTCATACTTAACGACTAGGGAGTAGTATTTGCTAAGCACACACGCGGCGCCCGCACGAGCGCAATATAACCTGGAAGACGGCCGGGTCGCGCCCCGGGGTCCTTCCCCAACCCGAGAGGACAGTAATTACGGTAGGCAAATTAAGCAGTAAGGGGCCCAGCCGCACCCGCGCCGCCCGTGTCCATCTTTGTGTTGCGAATACGCTCGCCGGTTTATTTTAGGTTATTCCACGTCTTATTACAATGTAGCTCGCCTCCCCTGCGGCGTGCTCACCTCCGAAACTGATTTGGGCCCCGGCATCAGAGTTTCATTACGGTCTGTCGAAAACAATCCACTCTAAATATCTATTCTTGGGCGCGCACTCCGGAATTACATTAGTCTGAGGTGGCGAAGGCTCGACTCAATTTGTTTGGCCGTAATAACGCTGCGATATCAGGTTATAACAAATGAGCTATTGTGAGAGCAAATCGGAGGAAAACGGTTTTGCAGTGTCTGCTCGATTTTATAGACGGGTGTGCGATGACGTATGGGTGTGATTTTATATGTTTACGTGCTGATATGAATCGTGAGATATTAGCTTCGAGATAGAATGCAATCATCATTTAGACAAGACTGTAATTTTATGCTATAACATTTCAAATGCTTCTAAACTATTTACGCCAGAAACGGAATCGTAAATCTCAATTGAACTTCAATTCATTGCTTTAAACCATTTTAAAAGTTTACTAAAGACGTCATTGCAAACGCCTCACACGGCATGCGATGCTCGCGTGTCCCCTACGACTTTAAAAGACGTACCACTCCACAATAGGGTCTGCCACGCGACTCCTCGGGGAGCTGGAGGCAAATATAATTTGTCCATTAAAAAAATCAACAAGCGTTGACCACACTCGAGATGTGGATGGTCACAAAGCGTCTCGTTAGCGTCCGTACGTGCCGCTTGTCACACACTTCAGCCCATCGGCCCTTCGTAAATAATGAGAGAGGGCGGCCCTTGGGCACTGAAGATTATTGTAGGAGGCATACTTAGTGGAGGAGGCATATCCACATTAGGGAACCATGTTGTATTATTGTTAAACTACTGTCCACCCATTTAGTTGTTTAGAATCTCACACTAGAACTATTTTTCAGAAAGCTTTATTGGAGACCATCATTCTATTTTGGTAGTTCCCGTACAAAAATACACACACACACACAATATACCAAGTTTTTTGGGAAATAGCGTGTCTTATTTATTTGTGGTTTTATGTTTTAAACCAGCAACTGCCTTCTCCAAAACCATTCTCGCATCCTAACCCCCAGGGAAACTAAAACCTACGCGGTGCTCCGTCGCCTTGTCGCTGGCCAGCAAGGCTGAATGCCTCTTAGATTGCCTCCGACGACCTCCTAAATATAGCCAGCCCAAACAAGGGTCCGTATTAGCCGCGCGAAATGGGATTTCCTAAGTCTTGCGGTGTGTCGATGTGCCCAGACGTTCTGTGTATGCGGAATCTTAATAAGATGAGGAGAGGTTTGATTATTGTACCTATAGATTGTACATTAATTGCTTTGCATAGTTACATTAGAAAAAAATCCATATATACAAGTATAAATTGCGTTAGAAATAATACCCCATTTGAATTTATCAGTCACGGTAATAAGTTTCACACATCATTTTTGTCTTCTACGGGACCAACAACTTAAAATCTAAAACGCTAGCACTTGCTTTAACTCTATAAACCTTTTACCTAGTCTTATCTCTTAAAAATCGGGTAACCGAATCGGGTAGCAAAGCTATTTACATGAATTAGTCGACATTTATGCCTCCGTGGAGACAAACCGCACCGCCGCGCCACCTGGCGGCGAGAGAATTATACGCTCGTTACTCGCTCCAGCGCCTCCAGCCCCACACCGCTCACTCTTTTGATACTTACTATTATTGAAGAGAAGACTAAAACCTATTTGTTATCGTCTTCATAGAAAACGGTCCCCAAACTTGCTGGTTCTATTTCCTTTAGTCCATGCACTTCTTGGAATTAAGCCTGTATCAATGTCACCGGCAAAAGACAGATATAAGAATGCTATACATAAGCAACTTTCAACTGGCAGCCGATCTTCACAAGAACGAAATGCACATACAGAAGAAAAATGTCGAGAATCTTCAAAGGCTGTAGAGTCTCGGAGCTCGCTTAACCAATGACGGCATAGTCTCCTTCGTCGTATCAAATATGACTAGTAAATCTTCACAAAGAATCATTATTTTCAAATACAAAACAATATACCTGTCTGGAATTGTTCGCTACCGGCACCGGAGGGCCATTTATCCACAGAGTGCTATCTCTTTAATAGCTCCTCCGCGGAACCTATCGCCGCGGTAGAGTCGAGTCGCGGGTATTCTAATCTGTGGATTGTCTCGCGAGCTGCAACTATCTTTACAGTTGATTACTAAGGCCCGTATTAATAATTGCTCTCAAAGTTGAGATCGATCTTAAGATGCAGTTTTGACGTTTAATGTATGGAACATTTGACAAAAACAGCATCTTAAGTTCGATCTCGATCTTGAGTTCGATTTATTAATACGGGCCTAAGTTACTGATAAGTAATTTATAAATATTTTTTCATTTTCTATTAGTGTGGTGTAACGACGGCCGCTTGAAGCGTGGTTCGAACTTAGGCCGCTTGGCTCATTGCATCAGATGGTTGCGGGTTCGATTCCCGCCAGAGGAAAATTTCGACAACGGCCTTATCGTAATTTGCCCTGGTCTGGGTATCACTGGGATCGCTCCCAGACCATATGGTACCTATAGTACAAGCTTTGCTTCGTTTGGGACCATACAGTTGGTGTGTTTGTCTGGAGATATAAAAAAGCCTACAACTGCAAGGCTTGTTGTCTCTGCAACCGTCACTGCTCCCCGTCCCCGGCCGGCGCCGTTTGTCTCCGGCGCACCTCGGCGCGTCCGATTTATGGCACAGTTTTGTGAACTCTTAACCGTTACGTGATCTGCTTCCGAATCCAATTTATGCCCTCCATGGGAAAAGTTCGCCCGAGCCGCCTATTCTTTACGACTCATCGCGATGTCGTGAGCCAGACTCCATTGTAATGGGATCGGTCTTCGGAGAGAATTGTTTTATTTTAGAGGCGTTTTGAATTTATAGTTATTTGGCTACTATTGGCCAAATACGTACTAGGTTTTTAGTGAAAATGTTTATTTGGTTGATTAGGTAATCGATCAAATAAACAAGCAGACATCGGCTGACCCAAACACACAATGACCGAGGGTGCTTTGTGTCCTAACAAAATAGTCCCTAAATAATTAACATCGAACATCTCAATTGTAAACCTTTTTGCTTTTGGACGCTGATTAAAATCATTTGGCTGTGTCCGTGTTTCCAATTGGCAATTATAACATTTCGTCAAAAATATAAATGTAACAAAAAAAATTTACGTCACGACTTTTATCCCCATTCAGGGGTAGTCAGAGGCTTGAGTGGCCATACACCACCACATTGTGGAGGTATTAACCAACTCAAAGCCCACGTTGCACCAGATAGTCAGAACCCAACGTGAAAAAAAAAAAAAATAAGATATTATCCACAAACACTTTGATACGTACATTTTCATTAGAAAAACTATCTTGCTTATCTATATTGTGACAAAGTTGAGTTTCATTTTAGCATTTTCAGAACTAGTCGGTCTTGCTAGGCTCCATAAATCTTTCCCAACATTTATGTCATAGAATAGCCTTTCAATAAACGTATTTGTACTTGCTAATGTCCGAATTGGGAGCAGACCGTATCGCCCCCGGTCAGTCCGGTCACCGATGGGCAGTTACTATTATTATTTATCGACTCTCTTTGACCGGGATTCACTTTTCACTCGAGTCTCGACCCCTCCGAGACTCCCTGCAAACAAATCGGAAGAAGTAATTATTAAGAATACAGCAAATAGGGGTATTGAACAATTTTATTGGACTTTATGAGTGTTTATGTAAATAGTATTGGAGTAGGTGGAATATTGAATATTAGTCTGAAAGTTGGCAAATAAATCTTCATATTAGTAATATCAACTGTACATACTTATAGTACATACCTGTAGTACTGAGATGAGCAGCATAAATATATTTGTATATTTTATAACATTTAAAAATCAAGTAAACAACAATGCTTTTATGATTTCAAGGGGTATATTATACTAATATATTATACTGAGTATATGTATAAGTGTATTATTACTAGTATATTATACTAAGTATTGTATACGAGTAATGAAACTAACAAAGGATCTTGATATCAATCTCTTGTCTTTAAAAGATTTATTTCAGTTCGTAGACCTACGCCTTTATTTCGTTCCAAACTATCCCATACATACAGTACTATAGCAAATTCCGCATTCATCTCATACATCGAAGGATTGGTAGTTTTGTTATTTCACGCGGGAGATCCTTTTGTAGCATAGATTCGCGTTAAATGGGGGGGAAGTTAGTGCAGGGAGGTGTGCTCAATCGGCCGAGTGGAGCAATCTTTGTTTCCTAAGGCCATGTAACACAACCAATCTAGGATGACACGTCGAGGACTATTAAAGTCCACCGTTGTTATCTCTGTAAGTATTGTGTTCGAGCAGCAGGGGAGATCATGTTCCCCTGGTGGCCGGATAGCCGAAACGGAAAGACCTCGTCCACCCTTGCAGGCTCGTTCGCGTATAAATCAGAATCTAATACGGTGCGACATGACTGCCAGGATTTTTTCCGTCTTATTGAACCTTTTTTACGATCGTTGATTATTTTTTTCGGATTGTTGCTATACCTAGCATGAGTACCTAACAAATAATAATGTAAGGTTCATCATCTTGGCGGCCACTTGACGCAGTGGTTCGAGAGTAGGCCGCTCGGCTCACTGCATCGGGTGGTTGTGGGTTCGATTCCCGCCAGAGGCAAACTTCATACATAGATCACTTAGTTTGAACCTATACAGTTGATGCAATTATCTAGCAATATTTATTTATATTCTGTTCTTCATTTGTGTACGAGCAAATATTTAAGTTTCACGTATTAGATTATAATTCATACATACAAAGTTGCCTCATAAATGATGAAATGAAATGAAAATATTTTAATCACCACAGCACATACACAAGCAGAAATATAGACATAATATAGATAAGAATACAACGACTTTCATACGTATGTAGATAGGTTAAACACGTAGAGAAAGGGAATCAAACAATAATATAATCGAAGTTAACAGTCTGGGGCATAGCAAATAGTGTAAGACGGTTGTAACATGAAAATCTCATGTCTGCGGCGAGCGCGGGAATTAATTCCATTCAGTGCTGCACCCGTGTAATGAGATCGCCCTCCGATACCTACTATACGTGCCTCTCTGGTAGAGTATACGTGGGATCTTTGGCTCTACTAATTGTTATAAGGTTCCTATTTATATAGGGTGGAACAAAAAGGGTGCTCTATCATAGGTTCTCATAAAACTTGTGAGGAGATGCATCATCGATGGTGTGATGATAGAAATATAAATGACTAGCTTTTGCCCGCGACTTCGTCCGCGCAGAATATAAATTTAAAAAAATCCGTTTCCGTTTTCTGGAACCCAAATCCCATATCCCGTATCCGTATCCGTATCCTGTATCACGCATCCCACATCCCATATCCCGTATCCCGTATCCCGTATCCCGTATCCCGTATCCCGTAGCCCGTATCCCGTATCCCGTATCCCGTATCCCGTATTCCGTATCCATATCCCGTATCCGTATCCCGTATCACGCATCCCACATTCCGTATCCCGTATCACGTATCCCGTATCCCGTATCCCGTATCCCGTATCCGTATCCGTATCCCGTATCCCGTATCCATATCCCGTATCCCGTAACACGCATCCCACATCCCATATGCCGCATCCCGCATCCCGCATCCCATATCCCGTAACCCGTATCCCGTATCACGTATCCCATATACAAAATCCCGTATCCCATATCGCGTATCCCGTATCCCATACCCCGTATAATTTTCAAAAACGCTATTTTTTTTTTTTTTTTAAAAGACACTTAATCACCAAAATTCTTAATTGTAACTACAAAAACGACGAACTTTCATCCCCTATTTTACCCCCTAAGGGGATGTATTTTCAAAAACCCTGAAATTAATATTGTTTATCTTTTAAAAGTCACCTAATCACCAATTTTTATAATTCCAACTTCAAAAAATGACGAACTTCCATACAAACTTTCACCCCCTATTTTAACCCCTTAGGGGTTTAAACTTTCAAAAAATATGAAATTATTATTTTTAATACGTAAAAAGAAACCTAAACACAAATTTTCATTATGCTAACCTCAGACATGACGAACTTCCATACAAACTTTCGTCCCCTATTTTACCCCCTTAGGGGTTGAATTTTCAAAAACGCAGCAATTCAAGTTTTTTATTTTTAAAAAGGAACCTAAACACCAATTTTCATAACTCTAACTTCAAAAATGGCGAACATCTATACAAACTTCCCAACTAACTTTCATCCCCTATTTTACCACCTTAGGGGTTGAATATTCAAAAACGCCGAAAACCATATTTTTTATTTTTAAAAAGACACCTCAACACAAAGTTTCATAATTCTAACTTGAAAAATGACGAACTTGCATACAAACTTTCATCCCCTATTTAACCCCCTTAGGGGTTGAATTTTCCAAAATCGCTTCTTATTGCTTGTCTACGTCACAAAATATATCTACTATCCAAATTTCATGTCTCTAACTTCAGTAGTTTCGGCTCGGCGTTGATGAGTCAGTCAGTCAGTCAGTCAGTCAGTCAGTCAGTCAGCATTTCCCTCTTTATATATTAGTATAGATAGTATAGATGATAGGGTTGTGTTTATAAAATCTTGGAACAGCTGTAAACTCTACATTTCATGAAAACTTTTCATAGTAAACCCATTTCGTTTTACGTTGTAGGCAAGGGGGGTTACTCCGAAATACGTCGCTGACGGATCGTCCGAAGTACGGATTCGATTTACGATAAAAAAATGTCAAATCGTAGAGAAAAACGAAAAAAGAAATGTCAAATCACGACAATCCGTCAGCCGAAACGTTAGGTTCGTATTTCGGAGTAGGCCAGCAGAAGTTACGTAGTATGAACAATTCGGAAGTCGAGACTCATCTCTATGTAGAGACCGCGGCACTCTAGCGGCCGCCGGATATGAGGTTGTTTGTCAGTGCCTAGCTCTCAATCACCAACATCACTCTACAATGTAGAGTGTATGGGAGATGTAAGTATACAATATTAGTGTTTATTTCCCACTGAACTGACTATCAAAATCTGAAATAGCACTGTGCTAAAAGGGTCAATATTAAATTATACTCTTAATATAGTAAAATTAAAGTAAAAATATAACTCAAAGTGTCCCCATTATTTGATAAGTAATTTAATACGAATAACTAAAAGAATTGGTTCAAAATTACCAAAAAATAAGACACGAATAACTCACAAAACTCACTTTCCATACCTACATACAAATTCACAAATATTTACGGTCAACATACTAAAACACCAACAGGAGCATTAAAAACTGACATTCCAAATCCTCAAACGATGCAACCATCCACTTAACTCTTCGTCTGTAGTACCAAAGGCTCACGGACGCATGAGTGACTTCCCACGGCCCACCATTACCTCACAGGACGTGTGTGGACGGCCTTATTTCATGCTCCGCGGAACATCTTATCGCCTGAGGTCGCCTGTTGAGCACTCTAATTATAATTACTGATGCTGGTGCGCTCAAACGTTGCTTCTGAGGTTCGCGTATGAGATTATTAAATTGGTTTGTTTTGGTGGACTTGTAAATTAGTTTTATTTTTGTTTTGATTCGAAGTTGAAAAAACAACGTTTTATTTTCAGATTTGTTACCGTTCTATTTACGTACCTACTTAGTATTTTCTCCTTGATTCCTATCGTGTTGCAAGCAACTATAGGCTCCGGTAACTCTTCCGGTAACTGTAACATCAGGCGAGTCGTACGCTTGTTAGTCACCTTAGTTATATGTATAAAAAATAGCGCACAATAACTTCATATAAAATGCAAATACACGCGCCCAATTGAAAGAAAGATTAAAGCTGCCTTATCTTAAAACAGACAGACAGACAGACAGACGGACAACAAAGTGCTCCTATAAGGGTTCCGTTTTTCCTTTTGAGGTAGGGAACCCTAAAAACGCACATCGGTAAAAGTAACAAACTGGAAAAGAATAGGTTCTATATAAAATAATAATATCATTTTAAAACAAATAGAGTGGTACAGAAAATGCAGTAAGTAACCAATCAAATGTATTGTACTGTAACCCTTTAAATACAATACAAAGATTCTCTAGATCGAGCCATGGTAAATTAATTCACTCAGTGCCTACAACGCAACTTTGAACGTTATTTATCCGGCTTTTAAATTAATTGCCGAAATAATGGGATTACCTTAATCGAATAGTTGTTTACAGTGTCACTGGTTGCAATTAAAATTGTTTCGGTACGCAATAAATCATTGGCGGAAAAGTGAAACATCACGCCGCTTGCGCCGCGCACACCTTGCAATAAATTTCCCAATTACCGGGAGAATTTCGCGATGGCAACACCGGGGGAGCGCTCGGTGGCCGGGAATAAAATGAAATTAATTACATGTTTGTTACCCGTATAGAAAATAGACACGTACGTACCATATCCACAGGTTGTATCTGAAATCCGAAATATTTAAAAAAATATGGGGCACAACAACATTAAAAAAATATGGAATTTAGTTTTTTTTTTTTTCATATTGAAAATAGACACGAAATTTCTTATACATGTTGTATAAGATCCACAATTTTGACACCCTTGAAATATTTAAAAGTATTAATTTGAGAAACCTAATAAAAGCAAGGCTCGCCCCACTTGCCATGTGAACAAAAGTTTGAGATTTCCGAACACCATCACCACTATCGGTTAATTCCAATCCACCAAAAAATCTAAATACATTTTGGACATAACATAAGTGCTCGGGCGAGGCATACGAGGCATCTGGACATACCGAGGCATAAGGCACTCCTATTCCAAATGTTTTAGTCAACATTATGAGCTATTTCTAAATGCAAAACCATCCCCCAAATTCCATTAGGTTCCGAACTTGATTTATTCTTCGCGGCGGCAATTTAGCGATAAATACGCAATATTATAGCGAAGATAATTTGTTCACTAGACAGGCGGAGTCTGAAAGGAGCGAATTAAGTCGCAATTACCTGTATTTTGCGGCGCGGTGTATTTGCAGCCTTATTTCTCGTTATGCCTTATTGTGTTAACCTGATTTATGACGCAATTAGGGGTTTTTCTTATGGATTAGGTTTATTTAGTGGACGGTTTAAATTAGATGGTGGATGTACATATTTATTCTTACAAATGTATTTTCGATTGTTTCTAATAATAAAATTAATCTAATATCGTCTAATAATTCGATAAGTCGCAGATTCGATTTTCGTGCGGGCAAATTTTCAAAATTGGCTCCCTATCATTTTAAGTTAATTGTAGGGTCCAAGCTAAATATTTTCGGCTTTCACGAATATAGCGTAACGACCATACAAGATACAATAGATATGATGTTGTTGAATATACACCCGGGTGTATGAATTACGCGTCACGGGTGAAATACTAAAATCAATAATAATGAAAATAATAGACCGTAATTGATGCCAATTCCGTCATAGTTAACATACCATTGTGAACACATTTCCGCACTTAACGCGGTGTTAATTTGCCGATGACTGTCGCGCCGCCATCCGTCATCGCTCCAGGCGAGACGCGTCTTTATGACGTCATTTCTCACGTCATTTTACAATAACGCGTCAACCATAGGCTGTGTCTACACCAGGCGCATGCCTTGCGCGAGCACTAATGTTATGACATTATGTCTATGCGTTCCAGTGTCAAAACTGAGTGATCGGAGCGGCATGTGCTTGCTGTAGACCCAGCCATGGAGATACTGTTCCTGTGAATTGAACTGTGTTTCTTTGTCGTTAAAGTTTACATTCAGATTTAGTCCGGTTAACATATTGTGGAATAATTATGCTCATTTGAAGATACCCTGTGAAGGGGTGATTTTGATATTGTGCGAACATGACTGGCTGTTCTGTGTTGTCGGGAAGTTAAGTGTCATTCACTCGTAGTGTTAAATATGGAATTAATCATTATTTTATTTAGGTAACTTTTATATATTAAGAATTTAGGTAACAAGTCGAAAGCTTCCTAGCTTCCTAAAGAAGCTGAAGATAACTTGTTAATTAGATAAGATATTATATTTTTTGTATGACAAAGTATACAAAGATTACAAAATAAAATTACTTTAGGATCTTTGTCCTAGTTTCGGTTTCACTAGGACCGCCCCAGTTCATTGTACGGTAGTGCTATGGCTACCGGCTAATATTGTTCCAAATTAAACAACGCTTGTAATAGTACAAGCGTTGCTTATAGTTTGGAACGATAAAAATGGCGTGTTATTCTGACTATATTTATTTATTTTATTTTCCTTTTGTATAACATCTATTCACTCACGCTCTAAAAAGAAGTAACAAGCTCCTATAACAGACACCTTACCTCAGGTAGGTACTGAATTTCAATATGAACATTGTATCCAATATTCGATCGGGAACAACGCAAACTTCGGGAATCGAAACAAAGCACCCGCGATAATTGGATGTGGCCGCTCTGAATACGCGCTAGACGAGACTAATTGAGGTTTTAGAGTTGGGCTAATTCGCCCACCTTCGATCAGCCTTCGCCCCTGGCCCCTCCAACGAGGGGCTTCGTCTGGCGCGGCCGACAATAATACTGCGGCTGAGGTTAAGTGAGCCGCGATCGGTGTTAGGTTGATTTTAATATGCTGAGGTGGTACGGGTTCGAAGTCAATTAAACATTTTTTTAAATTAAAAAACACAATTTCATTTGAAATCAAAGCTTCATCACGTTCTTGATTTAGAAGACTTGATTAACAAAATTTAGGCGATGGTTATAGGTCGCAAGAATATTTAAAGTGGCTAGGGTATTGCCATTTATCGGGTACAGACAGCACAGTTCGGCGCGAAACTTAGAATTTCAGCTTTTAAAGTGGGCATGTAGGTTATACGATCGTCAACGTTAGACCTCGTTTACAATCAATTAAAGGAAAATATTTGGGCCTAATATTTGTTAAATGTATTTTTTACATTTAATAAATATTGGACCCAAACTTTTTAAATGTATTTATTAAATAGATAATATATTCCTCAGAAAAACTCCCCCACAAGAGTGAAATAGAAGGCTCACGATGATTAAGAATTCTCTCACGTGCCGCGCAACAAAAAGTAACAACTAAATATATCGGAGCGGCCCGATAGAGGTCGGGTGCGCAACAAAAAGTAGGGGCCGGCCCACGGACAGGCCCGGCCAGATATGATAATCCCGAGTATGTAAAATAGTGAAATTTAAGGCTTCTCCATGTGAAGAATTGTACTCGTTCGGCGGGCAAATTATTCTAATGCGGCCCTTTTATTCGGGGCACACTCCGCACGGGTCGCCGAGCTCCTCCGACACTCATTTGTATTTCAATAAAACACCACTAGCCCTATCTAAACAGAGCTATGATTCGGATATCGATCTCGCCCACTCTCGCACAGCAAACAGTACCTATTAGATTGTTCTTACCAAAGACATTACCAAGAAAGAAGAAGACATGTGACTGTCGAAAAAAATTTTTTTTACTTCATTCTACAGTTTAGTCGGACATACTCCTACTAAACTGTAGGATGAAGTAAAAAAAAATTAAATGACAATTTTCAAATGCCCCCGTAGCCCTAAACGAAATAAATTATTTGAATTTTGGAGTTCATGGACACAGTACGACTCAGTCGTTCGCGGAAAATAATATTGAATGGTATTTACAATGTGTATATATTGTTGGTATTGCCAATATGGCTCATCCTTTGGTCAATAATACGCATCAAAGTGCCTAGTTGATTGTCAAGTTGAGAGTGCGATAACAAACGCGTGAATTTCGCTGCATATAGTGATGCGCCTAACACAAGTCTAGTGATTGCAATGTAAGGAGGTGCCATATCTACTAAAATCAATGGTTATTACAATGTTTTCTGTTCGAGTATTTTCTCAAGCCATCCGTCAATGAATCAATTTGAATACATTGAACATTCATCAGAGTTTACATAAAGTTGGCTATGAATACTCCTCGTGGCTAACAAAAAATTCGAGCTGCCCGGCTTACAATAACTTGTCTCCCCAGCCACGTCCGTATTGTGGACACGCCAATTCAGATTTGGTAAATAAAGTACCGTATCTACGCGATGGAATCCGGTGAATCCGGTGGGTCCGTATATCGTCTCGCTTGTCCGATTTGCATAGCGTCGAAAGTTCACAATCAGATTTACCTCATCAGCCGGGGAGCATAATTCTTCGTTCCATCTGCCGTCTTCCTGTATCTACCCCATTCTCCTTTTTGTCGGGGTCCGGTTCCGGCCGGCGGCTGTCGGCGATACATAAATTTTCACGATCGGTCATCCTTTAAAAACAAGTTTATCTCTTTATCCGCAGGAGAGCAAGTTAAAGAATGGCTCGGCCGTACGTTACCCTCCGATTCGTTACGTATTCAAATGATATCGCCATCTTGTTTTTGCGTTCATTTGTGTTGGGAAAACAAATGATGTCTATGGGTGTTTTATAGGGACTGGGCTATTGAATCCCGTTAATTATTTTCTTAAATCCGGTAATATTAGTTTCCGATCAAACTAAAACGGCAACTGTGGTTGAGTCTAGCTGCAGTCAAATGATTGTTCATCAAAGCTTTGACGGGCCCGTTGGCGTGGTTGGCGTGATGGCGCCTGTCACGCTGCAGATCGTAGGTTCGATTCCTACCCGGGACATGCATTTGTGTGCATGAACATGTCTGTATGTCCCGAGTCTGGGTGTATATGTATATTAAGTACAAGCATATTAAGTACAAGCTCTGCTTAGTTTGGGATCAGGTAGCCGTGTGTAAAACTTGTCCCAGGATATTATTTTTATTATTATTATATACGGGTAAGCTCGACTGGGGTAGTACCCACACTCTCACGGGAGATCGGCGTAAATAAGCTATTTTAGTTGCGTCTCGTACAATGAGTAAGAGAGCCGAGAGCATTTCGCTCCCTCTGTCCCACTCCCCTTCAGGTCGGCAACGTGCGAGCAATGCCTTTCGTATTGCAAACATTTATAAGTAGTAACTGCTGATCATCAGGTAAGCCGTACCCTAAAAAACCAGCGAGTCCAAATTTTTATTTTATTTCCGAATGTGTACCTATTTATCTTTCGGTTTCTCCCAAAGAAACACAACCGTCTCAAGTCGCATTCATCAAGTATTATACGTCGTCGAGTTGGGTCTATGCCTAATTAATTGACTGCGTCGTACGTCCAAGGCCTGCCCCTTGACGGGCCTAGACGCGGGCCCTCGCAGAAGCCGACTTACCGCCCTCGTGTGATCCCGCTGGATAATTAAATAATGAAGTTTAAATCCGGCCTTTTGTTGCGTCATCATAGTGGTGTGGTTATATGTGCAGCACGGTATCTGGGCCTTAAGTCAATCAGCCATTGAACTGCCATCGTAGCGTTTTGCCAATCTGACCGACCGATTGGTCGGTTGATTCGGACCGAAAACGCCACAGTGGCAGTTCAATGGCTAAGCGATGGCGCGCCCTGGGCAGCTGAAGAAACTAAAGTTACGAAATAGCATTTTAATGAACTTAATGAGCTTCAATGCTTTGTAGCTCGAAGCTTATAAATAAGGACTTTTTTGGTTTTCTCTTTCTTCTTTTGAAGTAATTAAGTACCTACCTAGTTAAGTTCAGGCGAGTGTACCTAATCAAATCATTTAGATTATCAATACACGAAGTCGCTTACGTCGCTTGCTCTATTCTAATGCACAATTCCTAACCCCTTTTCTTCACAATAGGTACCAGTGAATGGGCTTACCTCTAACTGGATCAGTTTGACGCGTCCACACACGAACGCCGGAACCTTCCGTCTCATGACTGGCGTTTGGACACAATTCACTTTCGAATAATGTACTCTGTAAGTACATTAGGAGTATTCTATACTCTCCTATTATTCATTATTGTTATGCATTGCAACAATAGTAGGCAAAGATTATTAAAAAAAAACAAATTCAGTTATGCTGACTTCTTTTTTGTATTTTGATCTTTTGTTGACCACGCGCTGTTTTGAGACAGCTCCGAATGCAATCGCTAGGTACAAAGGATTTTCACAATTGATGCCATTTGTGACTCGCATCCACTGCTTTACTGCGAATCAGTTGAAGTCATCAATCATATTTTAATTTTGGAAACATTAGTTCTACTTCAACAAGTTATGTTTCCGTTCCACTGGAAAATGCTCTCTTTCAGAGATCGTCAACTGTTTTTAAAACTTGAAAACCTTGACGTCACAACTTTTCCGTCGCCATTTCTATGGCATAATCTACCTTCCGTTATGCAGAACGCAGCATTCAACTACCGCTGAGAACTGCAGTAAGAGCGACGCAAGATAAGGCGTGGCGATGCATGCGACTCACGTCGACTCTTTACAAATTCGCCTGATGTGCACCATTCATGCGGTGTGGATAAGTTGCGCGGTGTGCGGCCGGCCGAATGTAGCGATATCACCGTGACAATGGTACTCGTGATTTGAATACCGCAGAATTAAGGAGCATTTTTGGTTGGCATACAGCATATATGCGAGTTTGGTTGATAATGATCATATACTCATCATACTCATAGACTTGGTCTTCCTGCTCTCTCACTCATTGTACGAAACGCAGCTATAATAGCTATTATTTATGTATAAATAGAATTTACTTAAGAACAAGTGATCACTTGTCTCTAGATACAGGGAAAAGACTCTACATAACCGAGTGCACAATTCCGCAGAACTTTTACATAAAGAAACATCTAATCTAAAAATCCGCCCAATATAATTCTTCCATCTATTGCACGTACTATTGGTGCGTGACGATACTGACGTTTACCAACAATACTCTGCGACTCACAACAATGATCTTCGACTCACAACCGTAACGAGTCGCGGACGGGTGTCCTCTCGTGTGTCGCCGGTGGCATTAGCCGGCTGAAAGGCGAGCCCGCGACCGTGCAGCGGAAAGCGCGGAAGTTGGCCAACATTCGTCCAACGGTGACCAAGTCGAAAGACTTTTCAGGACATGTCCCATTATAAGTATCTTAAAAACGCCTTATTTTTTATTTACGATGATTGATGGCAATATAAATAAGACCGTGGCCACACGATTGCAACGCAACGGCAATTTCTATTAAAATGTTTGCTTATGTGATGCGGCCACTGCCATATGTTTATAGGGGTTTGATCGTTATCGTGTCGCAATCGCAAATAAGAGTATCGGCCAAAAAAACAAAAGTTAAGTAAGTATATGAATCAGGTTTAGGGCATAAGGCAGGCATTTACCACACGTTTCTACAGCGTTTTCTAGCGCTAGGTCAAAACTAGAAACTATCTACACTCAGTCTTTACTTCGAAAAGCTTTTCGAAACCTTTATTCTCCAAATCTGTAAAAAGTACTTTCTTATATCCAATGTTAGTAGCATCGCATGGTATCCCCACTCGTGGAAAACGTATGGGGAGGCCAGCGGAGCGTGGAGCGGTGATTCATGCAGTTATTCAATAAGCGAACAGAGCTTGTGAGGATTTACGACACCGTGACACTCCGCTTCGATGCAGCGGTAGATCTGATGCCTTTAGAGTCACTTTATCAAATATTCTTGAACTTTTTGCAGTATGTCCTGACTTATTAATGGTCACCCCAAACCTCTGTGCGCTTTGATAGTATGACGTGAGCAATTGTTTTTAGAAAAATGTTTAAAAAGTATTAATAAGTAAGGCAGGGTAGGTAAGGTAAGGTATATTTAATAGGGGTTGCAACCGCAGCTTTCTGAGCAAAAAGATTATGGCACACATTCTAGATAAGAGATAAATGGTAATGGATTCTCTGCCTATTACATTTGTTAATGTAAGTGTAAGTGTAAAAAAGCAGTGGTAGCCGATTGGTTAAGCACGCGTCTTGCGGGCTTAAGGTCCTGGGTTCAAACCCTGGCTTACACCTCTGGGTTTTTCGAAATCTATGTGTGAATCATAACTTTAATATGATTATCACTTGCTTACGGTGAAGGAAAACATCGTGAGGAAACCTGCATGTCTTTAGACATGTGAAATCCACCAACCCGCACTGGGCCAGCGTGATGGATTATGGCCTGAATCCCCCTTGCATTGAGAGGAGGCCCGTACCCAGCAGTGGGACGTTAAAAGGGCTAAATATTTTTTATTTTTTTTAATATTAATGTTAGTGTAGGTACTAACTACACCTGAGCCTATCTAGAAAAGCGGTCACGTGAACTCAGTCAGGTCTTACGAAATTGCGTTACCTAAACATACAAGTGCTCCTTACGAACAGTGGTTGCACATTGCTCAACGCTAAAAATAATCTCAACCAACAACTCTACGGGTTCTTTAGCGAGAAGCGGAAGTTTTTCGTATCGCAACAGTTGCGTAAGGATAACACGTGCGGCCGACACGGGACCCGCGACCCCGTGCGCCCAGACGCACAAATCATGCAACACGTCGAACATTTCGCAAACCTTATTTCTATAGAGCTGCAAGACTATAACATAAGTGGAAGCATCTATATCAAGCGCATGCTTCGCTCTAGCACTCAGTTTTGAAGTCGGAACGAATAGATATAATGTCATAAATTGAGTGTTCGGGCGAGGTATGCGAGGCATCTGGACGGACTAAGTGAATAGTGTCAGGGATTTCAGGACTATAGGTAGGTACCCAGATTACATTTTATAAACTGAGGTAGAAGTATGACTTAAGCACGCAGCGTGCAACGCAGGTATTATGTAAATTCAGGAAATAAGAGCAAAAAAATGTGCGCTGGAATAGATTTCACTTCAATAAATGATCTACGTGCATGAATAAATAGCAAATTTTCTAAGTCATAGGGTCATGGTACTATACGAATCATATAATATAAGCTTTAAAATTGCATATACCTAGGTACTAGTATAGTTATTCTAAAACCGGTTGCATTAAATATATGAATAACAAACTGCCATCAACGCCTGATCCATATAAAGTTACACTCAGCTTAACACGACTAACTTTTGCAACCAGAGGCGTCTGAGTTCGAATTGTCAACGCAAACCAACTGCAGTCCCGATTTTACAACCCAATAAAATATTGGAATAAAAATTCGCTCGCGAACCAGCAATAAAATAAAACGCTAACCGTTTTTACGGCGCCGACAATATAATGAAATAATCGTAACGGCCGTCAACGTCATTTTGAATTGCCCGATAAATCTTCCTCGGGTCATATTGTCCGCACTCCTCGCGGCAACACTTTAATATCGAGAAATATCATCTCGATAATCGAACGCACTAGCCGCTCGGTATAAATCATCCCCCCGCACTTCGCTGTCGTTTATTTTTTAGACTTTCCATTTCCAAATAAAGTCCCTGAGCAACGGGCCAGTGCTTCCTCCTTCCGGGGCGGTTTCATATGATTTGTCGGCTGTCGGCCATTTCCCTTAATATTGTCAATATTTCAAATATTAATTGTTATAAATCAGAAAAGTTTCTCGCTACGGCCTCTTTCGGGGATTGGATTTTTATTGCATCAAAATTAGCTCCCAATTCTGTCGTTTGTGAATACGGTCAATTTGATTGCTGACAAATATCATCGAGGCATAGGTACATTATAGGCATTGTTTATACGGGATAATAGAATCGATGAACGACTCACACGTCCGAGGGGAAACGTGTTAAATTATGTAGCTACACTTAGCGCGTCAATCTACGCACTACTTTGAAAAAGTTCCGCCCATAAAACATTAACAAGCACTCAAGAAAATTCCCGGGCGTGTCCCGTGCGTTAAGTAGTGCGGCCGGTAGTTTTTCCCACCTCGAGTTAGCGAGTGTCCACTCGAGGCCGGAGGGTAGCTGTCATCGCGATTGGCGAGCCGATATCTCCCAGGAGTGCCGCCCTCGGGCGTGGAGGGACCTCAGCACGAAGATCATCGCAAAGCCCCTCAATTAATGACAAACAATGGCGTGGGCTCGCGCGCCCAATTTTCAGTTGTCGCTCCCATTTTGCTCTGTGACAGTTGGCACGGGTCGACCTACTCACGTGATGGTTCCCTCTGCTACAGCCCTTAGAATTAAGTTTCTAAGGAATACAAAAGTGTACCTGCCTAATCATATCCTTTGTTGACCAAATCAATAATAATCTGAGCTGATTTAAACGCCTAATCTACTTTTCCACCTTCCTGTACAAAACGGTACTAATCAAAACATCCCAAGGCTACAGGAAAAACAATCATAGAATTTCAGGTCAACAGTCAAATATTTAAATTGTCTGCGAGCGAGCTATCAAATCACGGGCACTCACTAAAATTCCCAGTTATAACTGTGTTCTCGCCGCAAAACACGTCATGGTAAATACTGAGGCGAAGTGTTGTCCGGTATTTTCATGAGGCTGGGAGCTCCGGCGTTCGCTCGACGCGCGCTATCGATCCGCGGGCGAGGGGGGGGGGGCGCCGAGGCGTGCGGGAGGGTAGAAATTTGGGAAAACTTTGAAAGTTTCGCGTCTAATTCAGGCGCACGCACACTCCTACACCACCAGCTCGGATATCGCACACAGGAGCGTGCTGCCGCGTAATTTTGTTTTGTGCCCGTTGCTTTCGAAATGTCACGTGTCTTCGACCTACGTGACTGGACGAATGGCTGTAAAGGGTTAACACGTAAACTAGATAGCTGGAATTATGGTAACAATTGAATCATCCGAGGGCTGCGAAACGGAGAGAGTAACTTCCAGTCGCATACGCAATGAGAAGCCGAAGCAAAACTGATCGTGTACACGATTGCATCCTACCTGCATGGGCTTTTCCTCCTATTTTACTCCTGATTATTAGTCGTCACTCTATATAATTAGCTTTTTCCCGGGCCTCGCCGGAAGCCAAATCTTAGCTTTTTTGCAGACCGCTGAAAATCCTGACTTACAGAGTAAGAAGTGTGTTCACTGAGAATTTGTTAGTTCTGTCTGCACGAGCATCTGTTTCAGATCTAAACTAAAATTTAAACTATCATGAATGTTCGTTTTGTCTATGACAGTAATGAACTTCTCTTATACTGATATTAGCACACATGATCACGAGCAGATCAAAGCGTGCCATTAAGCATTGTCCTGCGAGCGGTCCGCAAAGAAAACAATCAAGATGATGAGTTAGGGCGACCACGCCGCAATGACGCCGCGGGACAATGCCGCCGGAGACTGACACTTCCGGACACTAGATCAAACGGGACTTTTTGTTGCTATTTTAGTAACTTTCGTTTCTTTTGTAGAATTAGTTGTAAATGTATTGAGAATTACTGAAGTAATATTCCAAAAGAGATTTATTAGGTTAACTTTTTTCTTGGCAAGTAGGTATTTGTCTGCCAAAAAAAACATACCTACCTACATGGTATTTATTCTGGTTTGCAATTAATAAATCAAGAATAAATTTTAACTCGGCTTGAGTCTCTACCATCGTTTTTAATCTATTAAATATTTTTCATTTCGTCCTAAATTTATCGCGGGTATAATTTCTGCTTCCTTTGTCGTCACCCGCTTTGGTAAACAGCCTGTTTGTTGCCGCAAATAAAGGGATTCCATTCACCAACGAGCTTTTATGCGAGCACAAAAAAATGGGCCGCAAAATAAAAACAAAAGCACAATTAGCGTGATTTAACGGCCATTTAATTATAGTATAATTAATGTGATATTTTTCAAGTTGTCGCCTTCTTTTTTTATTGTTTCGGTTCGGCATGTTTTTCGGGAACGTTATTTTTGACAGTTTGTAATTAAACAATTGGAAAAGATTTTTTGTAACAGCACATTATTTTAGTAACCATTTCGGTATAGAATTTTGACGACCGCCTGGTGCAGTTGTTCGAGCGTAAAGCGCTTGGCTCACTGTATCGGGTGGTTGCAGGTTCGATTCCCGCCAGAGGCAAATTTCGGTAACGACCTTTTCGTAATTTACCCTGGTCTGAGTATCACTGGGATCACCCCCAGTCCAGAATACAAGCGTTGCTTAGTTTGGGACCATACAGTTGGTGTGTTAGTCTGGCGATATTTCATTTTTTTAATAATAATTTGACGTATAACTAAAAACATATAAGTAACGGTTATTAACTACCTACTACGTAATTAAAAGATCCTGAAACTTAGTATCTAGTGTCGTTAGTCCGTAACGCGAGTACATGGATCAAATATCATAATTTCATCTCTCAGTCGTCGCCCTCTGTCTCTGTTGTAATTAACATTTGTACGCCATTAGTTTAATTAAAGCCATCTCTTTTAGCGCTAACTCTCTATATTGTGATTAACGCAGCGTTTTATAATTCGGTCTTATTATTGTAATGTATTGTGTTACGGAATTCCAAAAATACAATTTGCAGGCACATTTCTACGCTAGAAGTAATTGTATGTCTCATGTTATTTAACTTTTTGCAATAGGTAGGTGGTAGTAAGGTCAGCAACATAAGTCGCTGAACAATCGCAGCATTTTTTTTGCATCAAATCCATAATTTTTCATTAACTAAAAAAATTTAAACATGTTGCTAATGTTTGGTTTTGACAATGCTCAACAACGTTTGTAAAATAAAGAATATTATCGAATTGAAAAATTCGGAATGTTCAGCGACTTCTGTTGCTGACTTTACTATGTGGTTCCAATATCAAAGAAGCTCATTGATTTAAGCGACTGCTATTAGTTTTACTTACTACCCCCTTACCACAATTTCCCTTTTTTTTTTAATCCATATCATCATTAACGATCACTGAAAATTTCTAGATGATCAATTTTCATTAAGCAACTTGAATAAATTAATATTGCCAGACGAACACATCAATCGTCTACGTTTGGACACCATGATGGTACCGTATGATTAACGTTTTTAAAAATCGGTCTCTGACTTGCATTCACAAGATCAAGACGAGAAGAAGACAGATTTTACGAGACTCTCACGTCCCGCGGAATCAGTTTTGTTCTAACTCAAGTCATGCAGGGTCTGTCTTGGTCTTTTCTGGCTATAATAAAGTCTTGGTTCAGTCTTGCGTAATGCAAGACGATATTGCGGAACACTACGTACAATGAACTGCGGGTCTACACTCAAAGCATTATACCAAGCAGTCATCGTTTATGATAAAACAAAAGTTTAACATAAAGGTGGAACATGATAGCTGGCGGCACATTTCAATTTGCCCTCGTCGGTTTTATCTTCAACGCCTGACTGGTAATTACGTCGGCAGACAGGATTCCAACCCCCTTCACTACATCGTATTAGTTTGTGTTTTATATTCATACGGTACGGTATCTAAAATTAGTTATTTTATTGTTTGAAATAGATTATTGATAGAACAGGTGTAATAGCAATAAACGTGGTCAAAAAGCTCAAAAAAATGCCCACGGGCACAATGTCGAAATAGACCAAACGAACGAAGTCGGAACAAAAGCTCAACATAAAATATATTGTGCTAGAATTATGACCTATTATATCTATATTGAAATATTTAATTAACCCTTAACTGCTCACTGGTTTTTCAACAACCTTAGATTTTCCTTACCTTAGACCTTAGATATTCTGAAACTCTTGTACAAAATTTTATGCTCCTAGATCCACCGTCTTAGAACGTTGCCTGTCATAACTTGAATATATTTA
The DNA here is from genome assembly GCA_947859195.1 of Drymonia ruficornis. Lineage (NCBI taxonomy): Eukaryota > Metazoa > Arthropoda > Insecta > Lepidoptera > Notodontidae > Drymonia > Drymonia ruficornis. Next base: position 4,430,000 of record OX401908.1, on the reverse strand, counting down.
TATTAAACAGAAAAAGAAAATTCTTGATAGGTACAGATTTTAAAATACACATTTCATTTTACCCCATAATTCAAGCTTTATTTTCTTGAAATAAATAAACGTGAGAGAGCATTGGCAACAAATAAAGCTGTTAGCTGTGAATCGGAAGTCGGGTCACGGCGACCCACGGGATCAAGTGCACTTCCGCGGAGAGGTACACACGGGGAGATAAATATAGAGACGGGTGTGACGTTCCACAAATACTTGAGTTTACCACGTCGTTGTAAACTTTAAAGGCAAAACTAAGTTTTATAGGTTCTTAATGTCTTATTCCTTTTTTATAAATTCGAAATTAAATATGTAACCCCTACATAATATTTTTATAGCCTGTTATTTTTTTTATAGGACTGCGGTGGCAAAAACGCTTACGGCCCGCCTGATGTTAAGCAGTGACCGTAGCCTATAGATGCTTACAATACCAAAGGCATTGCTCGCACATTGCCGACTTGAAGGGGAGTGGGATGGAGGGAGGGGGAGGGGGGTGGGCTTTCGGCTCTCCCACTCATCGTACGAAACGCAGCTGCTTTACGCCAATCTTCTTGTTAATTATTGCACTGCTTAGCAAAGGCCTCCCTCCTCTTCTCTTCTCTTTTCTCCTGGATATCTGCCTGTCCTGAGCCACGGGCACGATCTGCCCGCAAAGGTATCTAAATCTACTCTGCATCTTTGCTCGGTCTGCCTCGACGCCTGCGTCATCTAAAATCAGAAAAAAAAGTGTTAAGTTTGACTTCCACTGAAGCACTAGTTTGCAGAATACTAACAAATAAGTACAGTATAACACAAAGATAATTCCCAAGATACAGCCACATTGATCACCCCTTGTGCGTCCGAGTGCACCTCAGAACTAAACCAAGTAATAAGAAAAGGTGCGAGTGCCCCATTGAATGATAACTCCCTGCCCTTTGTCTCGGGTCCGTCTTGACGAATCGAATTAAAAGGCTTATTGTGTCTACGTGACAGCTCTTCAGCCCCTCGCCAGGAGACTTTTTGTTTCAAGCAAACTAAAATATTACAGGCCATTCACTAGGTCCCCCAGCTGGGGAGATCTGCTACTTGAATTTGTACTCAATTTTTAACAGGGATTGTTAATTAAGAGAGTTTCTCTTTATTGGCGAGCGTAGTCTTAATGCGTTAATTGTCGAAATGCAATCTCGGAAGAGGGCGCTTTTAATCATTCGACGTCATATTTTTAATTTAAAGGAACGTTTTCATGTTTAGATTTTTCGGGATTTGTTTTAATGAATTTTAATAAGTGTCAACCTTGATGAATATTTTTAATTCATCACTGTAAGGGTTAATGACTTAAAATTTGTCAGAATAAGAATAAATATATTGTATTTGTTTCAGGCTTCCTTGCGTCAACGAATGCCTTCACCGGGAGACCGAGGTAAGTTAAATATTTTTTTTAAATCATCATTATTTGCCATGATTGGTCAGAAGTCAGTGCTGGGCCAGTTCAGATTTTTAACCTATTTGCCTATGCTGAATGAAAATGAAAATTAGAAATTAAATTCACGTGTCCTCAATGTCCCAAATCCGTCGTTTATCACGACCTTAAAAAACGTTAGCCACTTGTTGTAAAACATGTCTTAATTATTCATTACATCCCGCAGCTCCTTACAGACACGCCTGGAAAAGCACGCCGTAAAAATATATACTAAAACGAACACGCACATTAATGAGGGCCCTGCAATATTTATACACAAGCTACCCTAATTGGTGGGGTGGAGAGTGGAAAAAATGGGCAATTTCACGTAATGTAATATGTATATTTAAGGTGAGGTTCCCGGTCGCGCCGGAATTTTGTCGCTTTCCTACTTATTACACTGTGCCACTCGAAACGTCTTTCTGCGATGGCTAGGCTGTGATCCTGGTAGGTAAAATGCTCTACTTTGTATTTTCCTGATGATCCAGATTGTGATTTAATTTTCCTTTTAGACAAATTATGTTCTTCTTATTTAGTACATATTCACTTATTTAATATTTGGAAATGCATGCTTGCTAAGTTATACTTGCAAAAGACAGTTATACTTTTTCAAATTATTACTTTTGACTATAACAGGTATGTTATAGTCAAAAGTAATAATTTGAAAAAAAATAAAATCAAAATCAAAACTAAAATATGATTAATGTGTTAAGGCACCTATTTGGTTCCCTTCAAATATAATCGTGTAAAACTAAAATATTACATGGTAGAGTCCCTTCACTAACGTTTCAACAATAAGTAGCCGGGATTTTTATTTTTTCAATATGTTTAGGTGCTCTGAGCTCCCCTCGCCGCCACAATTTCCTCTTGACGGAAGCCCTCAATCTAATGATATGGCTGTGTTAAAAAACACAAGGAAATTTAATAACGCCAAGAGCCCACAGCCCACGGGAAGGAACAAAGAAAATTTAATTTCGACGATTCCCACATGCTCGATATCGTTGAGAAGTTGCGCACTTGTACATGGAACGTGCAAATTAAAAAATATAAAGATTTAAATAAATGCAATTTATTACTGGCCAATCATAATCTTAAAAACAAAATTGCAGCTCCATATTTGAAATAAATTGTTGCGTAGGTTCTTCAGGAAAAACCAACAGTCGACTCGGTAATCTGCATATCACGTAACAGGGACGTTTACCCTACACTAATTACATGGGACAAAGCTTAAAACGTTTCAAAGGTAAGCAAATTAGTTCCGCACTTAATGATCCGACAAAGCGCGTAAATCTTTTTAAAACGCGTACCCCGAAGTGTTTCCTCTTCCTGTAGGGGGTAAGTAAACAGTACGTTAAAAAATATATTAGCATAATCGGGGCACGTATGCAAATCCGGGGCCGTGCGGGAAAGGCGTTAGAAATTGTATCAAATTGTGGCAACGGCGCGGGCTTTGCCGGCAATTTGTCAAGCGAGCAATAATTATTTCGAGCCCCCGTCTCGCCGCGAATAGCTTACAATATGGGTATAAGGTGAGTAATTTGTTTAAACATTGTAATGTGTCAAAATTTTCATGCTTGTTTTAGCGTTGTAATTGCTTTTTTTTGCGTAACATGTATTCAAGTCTTCAAATGTGATAATACCTATGTCAGATCTTTTTACTTAAGATATAAATGATATAGGAATAATAATAAAAGTTGAATAAAAAGAAACTTCAGTGGTGAAGTTATCAAAAACATTTTAAACACTGGCAGTTCACAAATCCTGTGCCACCATAAAAAAACAGAAGCTAAATTTAAATATTCGATTTTTAAATACAACCAATCATTTCCCACGGTTTTCAATAAAGCGAACCAGTGCAAATGGTCGAAACGGCCTCGGATTAAGCTGGCCCGCGCCCGCCTGTTTGGCCGTGCCTGGCTGAAAAATGTTATGCGCCACCTGTGGATCGCACGTGTAATCGTATGCGTTTATCTCTGCGGGGAACGTATGCACTGGGCCTGCCTGGGGACAGGATATTGGGATTACAAGGATATAGGGAACATTCTGTATACCTATGTCATTGGACAATTGAACTTTAGAATTTCAATCAGGAAAAGAGACGTATGTTGCGAGTAATCGATATTTGTCAGACTTGGACCTTTTCAGAATTAAATGTATTGGACTTTCTGAGCATTGGACATTTCGAGAATGGGACATTTTACGACGAGACATTAAATTTTTTACGACGTTTTAATAGACAAAGACAATATAAGTTTGTCAAAAAAGGTTATATATCCCAATTTTGTAGCTTCATAAATGAAAAAAACTTCGGTAGCCATCAAACTAAGATGACTCAGATGAGATAATATAAAGGTTATATTACTTAAGAATCATAAGCGTGAACATCATTAATTAACAGTTTTATTTACCATATTTGAAAGTCATTTCCAGAGTATTCAGCATCCAGATCACAACGCAACGGGCCGTTTGCATCCATTCAATTTCAAACCAATAGACCGAATTTATGCGGCGCCCACCGCTCGGACAATTATCATTCACGCAATGACTGCTCACTGTCCACTCACCGGCCCGGCCGGCGATACATCCCGCACCCGGCCAATTAACACGCCCATCGCTTCCTGCCCAATCGACCGAACGATTTATCGACTGACCTCGCATTTTTATTCGACATTTTCAACCGCGAACGTCCCGCGCAACATTTTCCCACGGTTATGAGGTCTTAATAGTGAACCTTTCCTTTATGAAGCCGAGCGGACACAATAACGATAAAGGTGAGCGGAAAATCCGAACAATAAAGCCCGACAAAAAAGCTGAGAGGGCTAGTGCGGGGCAAATAGTTCGTGAAATTTCGAAGGGTCCCGCTGTAGGGTAGGAGCCTCGTACGGTGGACGGGACACTTTACGACGGTCCTCCCAGTAAACCTGCCCATTATGTTGGGTTAAAGGATCGCCGTCCTCCAGTTATAAAGATGCCGAACGTGCGGCTAAGATTTGTAGCCGGTTTATGGATGTAGAAGGGTTGTTGGATGCAGCGGAGGGTATTATGATCATGTCGAGTGAAGAGGTCGTCTCATATCTAGGAGTCAACATGGCGGATATGATTGAGGACTTTAGCGAGGGGTACGGGAATGTAAATCCGGTTTTCTGAATTGCAGTTTTATTTAAAATTCATATTTTGTACAACGTATTGCGTAGAAGATATTTGTATTGCAATTTTGTTTTTCTTTCGTTTGTTAAATGTTAACTTGTCCTATTTGAGGAAATCCTTCTCTGCGATGACCCAAACTTAATTACACCTCAACACTTGCCCGTCCCTTATGGTCAACGGCGTGTTTAATCTTACCGCATTACTCACCGCTACCGTCTAGACGGCTCTACCCAACAACATTTCTTCAAACATGACCCTAAATCAGTATTTCGTACAAAATAAACCGTACTACAAACACCCATTCCTAAGTTTCAAATTAGGCACCTAGCACCTCAACGATACTCAAAAGACTACACTATATTCAGTCATACCGTATATATCATTTTCAGTCGCTGCTGAGCAACTGGACTCTATTATTTACGTTATAAGGTACAAATTGTTTTTAGCACAAGTAGCTGGTAGATTGGTTTGCAGGTGAGACATCTGAGGCTAATTGTACACGGCAATGGCGAGTCCAGTGCAAATAGAGCCGAAGGTAAAGGCGTTTACAGGTGTTTGCTAACAGCCCTCACGTAAACAGCTCGCCTCCGAGCTCCTTTTGCAGCGTACGGATGCCAGACTGATACTTGGGGCAACTACTACAACTTGGGGCTTACTATTGTTAGTGCTCGTTATAAATTTGGAGAGCACTCTGTTAGTGTCTCTTTTGGATTATTTGAAAATCGAACAGAATTTGTTGTGACTATGTCACTTCGAATTTTGGAAACCAAACTCAGGTTCAAGCTCAAGCCTCTGACTACCCCCGAATGGGGATAAAAGTCGTAACGATAATTTCATTTTTTTTTTTTTTCAAACACAGTTAATTTTTTCTGATATATGTGAAAGGTGAGATTCCAAAATAAAAAATTTCCAAATAAATAAAAAATATAAGAAGTTGAATCAAGGAACAGGGTACTATAAAATAAACATAGATTTAAAATTAAACCAACGCGTGTTACCCAAAAACAGTATCTAGATAAAGACAAAAATGCTTTAAACAAAATTATTCAACAGCGAAATAGAATTCCAAAACTGAAAACCGATAAACAGTGGTGTGAATTCAAAGCAGAGGTAAAAGTTTATACCATTATTCTCAAACAATAAGACTTGTGAAGTTCCACACTGAATTGACCGCAGAGGTACGTTTTGGCCAAAAATGCCGAGTTTGGTTACTGAACGACTAGGATGCGGTTAGGGTTGCCGATTCTAATGTTCAGCGCAGGATAAGATGGCAGACAAAATTTGTCAGAAATGGCCAAGTATTTCAGAACAGGGATGCTAAAAACGCCACATAGCCATTCTGCAAAAGCAATATTTGTTTCTGATTTTCTAATAGAGGAATCCTTAGCAATTCTGCTAAATTTCCGTAAAATTGTGACACATTTTAAATTTAGCAGAATAGCTATCGAAAAATATTCTGCTAAAAAATCTGAAAAAAAAATGCTTTTTCAGAATTGAAATTTGGCGTTTTTAGCCACCCAGATAGATATATCATCAGAAATAAGTAAATTGAAAATAGTTCTGTTTTGTACCCATATGGGTTGATTTGGTACTATTCTATAGAGGAGTATTTACCCAATCTCTCATCCCCATAAAAACTAATCGTCGGACTTAATAGCAGGTCGTATCCTAATAAAGCAGCACAATCACCAACCCTAGTTGTGGTCAGGCCAGGCCGCCCCAGACGTGTCCCGGTCAAGCCTTTGACGATGTAACCTGCAGTGTGAACTGGCCCTTTGAGCTCTCACCTACGACCGCAAACGTTTTGTGTATTCGGCTTTATGGTGAATTAATTTGGAAAGATCGAGCAAACTGCGTTATATATTGCTACTTAACTTTCAGAGGTTTTGAAATATGCTAGAGATATATTTCGATAAATTCCAAAGTGGTTATACCATCACCTCATAATGTCACAGTGTAGTTTTTCAGCGGCTCAACCTCCTGAACTAGTTGGCAATTTAAATTCAGCTGAAATCCCGATGTTCCAACACTTTTGAACTCTATAATTCTATCTATATTCTATACCTTACCCTCTCATTTAGTTTCATCTGCCTAAGTATTAGTTAATAATATGATCAAAACCAGCCTCAATTTGTTTTCCAGTTTACAATGATTTTACATATGATTTCTGGGAACAAAGAGTATTTGCAATACCAGCGTAAGTTCATCATATATTTCAACTTTTTTATTAAATAACAATTGCATTACAATGAACTTTCTATTGTTTTTTTTTATCTGAAACAAAGTATTAATTTGCTAGCAGACACATAACTACCTGAATTAACATTCATCCATAATCAAGCTAAAAAACCGCTGAAGGAACAGGCTAAGTACGTAAGCAGGCGGCTTTGAAAGTTGGTTGCGAGCTCAGGATACGCCACAAAATATGCAGCGCGCGGTGTGGACCGCTCGGCTGCTGCATATTACATGAGACCAAGTTCGATTTCTTCAATATTTCGCCGTGGGAAAGCCCTGTGTTGGATATGAAACAAAGAAGGTTATAAATCAAACGTTGTTGAAAATATCATGAAATCTGCAAATCAGGCTTGACGCTCAAAACCAAACACAAAACACACGTAAATCACCCGCTTTCAGTGGGTTTCGGGTTCGATTCTCGCCAGAGGCAAATTTTGGAAACGACCTTTTCGTCCTTTTCGGAAACTTCGCAAACGCGTGTCTCATAGACCTATTACTATTTTTGTTATGTTACTATTTTTATACAATTAATTTATCGTACAACATTTTAACACTTGGATTTGAGTACAAAAGGGCTCATAATGTACTGACTACTAAAAGCATTGTACCAACACAATAGTTCCCATACCCAATGAGTAGATTGCACTTGAGACTTAATTTCATTTCCTAATACACACCGCTATTTGCACGCCATCCGTCCATGTTTGCGCGCCACCGAGTTCCTTCAGACGTGGCTATATTTTCCTTTTGTCTAGACTAAATCTTAACGAATATTTAAATAGCATAAATTAAACGTGAGATGTATGGCCACACATTCGTGCGGAGAGAATGGAATAAGAAATGATAGCTTGCAATAGCTAGTGTGCCCGTTTGTTTCAGAAGAAAATCATTTATTCACTATTTGTACGAATGAACAACCTAATTACAGCATATACAACGCGCGTATAATGGGAAATGTAGTTATGCTTCCGGCTCTCACTCATCCTATGAAACGCAGTTGTAATACCTACTTTCCGCTGATCTTCTGTGAAAGGAAGGTCATACCCCGGTCGAGCTAGTCCATATATGAGCTGCATTGAATTAGCTACAGCTTGGCTCTACCACCAAGATATACGCACTGTTGACATAAATAAGGTTTGTTTTTACTTTGGCAAAGCAATGCGTAATGTACGCGGCAGTCGATTGGAACCTTCATACGCCCGCATATAATCATATAACCAACAAACAAATGTAAGTTCGAATCTAGGGTGGTATCTCCAAATTGCTCATGTAAGACAAAATTAACCCTCGCCGACATTAACGCAGATAAGTCGGCGAGCTCATTTGCGAGCCTTCCGGCTGGCGCTCGTTACATCTTGATATTCTTTACCCCTTCACCGATACCACCACACGAGCAATAAATGGCGCGGAACGGGCCCGCTATCGCGCCGCCCGATATCTTCCATCCGAATTAATTTCGGAACGCGAGCGCTACTCCTTACCAGAAACGAACCAACTTCCCGGACTTGTTATTTCTACGTGCAGCCGAGCGCGCGAGCTCTAATCGCGAAGAGTCGCGAGATAAAATGGCGACCCGTAATTACCATAACGCGCCTTTCGAAGATATGTGGAGAATCTTAATGGTACGGTGGCTCCGTAAATAATGGGCTCTTATGGGAAAGTTGGCGAGCACTGTTTCGTGTGTAATTTTAAGGGCTTCCTGCCTCACGTGCTTTTTGAATAATGTGCTAAATAGGAACCGGGTGCGGTAATGACGGCGTTTGTTTTGATATAAAGTTAGACAATACATTTCACGCAAGCGAGCGTAATGTCCTTGCCCTTTAGAGACGAAACTGTAATTTCATTTAATGCATATTCGTCCTGTTGAAGTTTTAACTTCAATACTTTGAAGTTTGACTGACCTAGTAAACAGTCAATTTAATATTATTTGGCATCTCGCATATTAACTCGGCTAGACGGCTAGTATATATTACGGACACTACAAATAGAAGAGTTAATAATTCATCTAAAATGCATCTAAGAGCGGGCGCACACAAAGCGTTTATTAGGGAATCGCGCTATCAGCCGCAGGATGCAGCGGTGTCGCGCGGCGGTCGCAGATTACGCGTGAATTATGAGCTATTCCTGAATTGTGGTCGCCCGCGGCGCGCGGTGAGACGGCGACGGCGACGCGGTGCCGTGCGGCGCGGCGGCGTCTTGCTGCCTCTTTCATTGCTGGTAATTAGCCCTTTATTGTGAACAGATACGCTTTATCTTAAGATGCATTTTGAATCAGCTCCCGTATTTCTCCAGATTAATTTAAATTTATCTTCTACCTGCTATAAGAGTACTGTGTGATTAAATCTTGTGTTTTGTAACACCCAATTCCCCCATTTTCTGGACACAACTGTACTTTGAGACTATAAAGTACAAGCTGTCAAAAACTGTTCCTTGTAGGCAACGGTCTCTTGTAAGTACTATTTTTATGGTGGTTTAAAAGCATGCTTAAATAATTAATATCGACAGAGTTACACATCAACTGTATGGTCTCAAACTAAGCAAAGCTTGTACTATGGGTAACCTACAATATAGGGCTAATGACGGAATTGCCGATTCCGAAATTTTCCTCTGGCGGGAATCGATCCCGCCTCCACCCGATGTAGTGAGCCGAGTGGCCTACGCTCGAACCACTGCACCAAGCGGTCATCAATACTGGCAGTTATGTTGACACAGATCCATAAACTAATATCTAGTTAAACAGTTGTACTTAATACTTCACTAATCTAAAAACAATAAAGTCCATTCATCGAGGGTGGGATAGTTCCTTCATCGCATTAGACATAATAGCGGTTGTGCCAACATTTGCGCGCTCGCATTGTTCCACTATGCATATTTGCGAACTCGGGTAGTACATTTCAAAATGCTCGTAGCGTACACAAAACGGCACACGGAGCGTGTTCGCCGAAATTACAAGAGTTGTAAATTAGCCACCAAAAACAGTCTCGTTTTCCGCACGAACGCTGCGGCTAATATTGTCTCGCCTCTGAAATATGCAGTCTCACCTGCGGGAATCGTCGGGATACACTGTAATCGCTGCATGCACCGCGTCGTTTAATCCCCGCTACATCTTCTGGAATGCTCGAGAATGCAGCCAAGATTTGCAGTCTGCGGCACTTGGCCCCGGGCCTAGCGCCGACTTAATGCACTGCTTAACTTACCGAGATTTCTCGATTTCACCCACTACGTGGCGGCTTTTAGCGACACAAGTGAGCGCATCTGTAAACAAACATTAAAAACTCGTTTACTTTTGGGAACCTTTTAAAAGAGTTAAAGTTGTAACACCCCCGAACCTTGGAAGTGCTGAAACTCGAGGCGCCGCAAACATCGGGCGTCGCCGATGAAATTGCAAAAATGTAAAAGAGCTAATGTTTGCTCACCTTAAACCCCTTCCCGACCCCACGTGCCGGCGTGACGAGCCGGATAAAAGGCTTTAATACACCCTCATCCCTTATTACGAAACTTGAAAAAGACAACAATATAGATCCAATGTGTCGCGGGCGCGGGCAATCATACGCGCATCAAAGGTGGCGCGCCTGCGAGCTAGCCAAGTGCGGAGACGCCTTTATGTAATGCCGTTTTGTATTAGCATTCTGTATGGAAATGCCGAGTCAAAGGGCTACACGCGTTATGAGATCTGAAACAATACGGATTGTGACAATCCCGTTTCCTACGTGAGGAAATGGTATTTGAATGTTTAATGAGAAGCTTCGGCTCGTGTATCATAAATATGGGTTCACAGAATATATGCCTCTGCATTTAAATATTCTACTGATTTTAATAGTAGGTAGAAATCTGGGTACTTATACCTCTAAATAAATATTGCTACTGTTTCTTACATGCCGTACATTTCTCATAGTATATACTTATTTTGAAGTTATAAGTGATTGTGTGATGATTAAAGTTATAAAATGTAATCTTAATTTGATTCCAAAATGCTCTTCGCCCACGAATCTCGTTATCTAAATGTAAGTAAACGTCTGTCTCCACACTGCTACAGCACGGTACGCATCAAGCAGTCATTACCGCCCTCCTGAAAAATCTCGGCGCGGCTGCTTTGCAAGTCAAAGCTCCTTGGAAGCGGCTCCCGACGAGTGGCAAGTCGCAACCCGTGTGAACATTTTTCATATCGAACAGGCGCAGGTGACGTGTTAAATGGCTCGTTTGAGATTCGGAGATGGGAATGAGTGGTGGGACAAAGTTAGTAATGCAGAGTGTCCTATTATAATGTATATGTATCACGTAGAGATGTAGTTGGTTTAGAGCAACCTGTATTAGGTTTTTTGATGTCATTCTAAAGGCCCTAAATATATTTATGTCTTTTAATCCATTTTAACAGCTTTACATAAAATTTATCTAAGTACTTTTTCAGTCTTATTTTTTTACTAAGAAACTATCCCACTGCTGGGCAAAGGTCCCACTACTTTCCATGGTTCTCGTTTCTTTGGTCTTGCTCCAAATTTGACTCGAAGGTGTCCCATTAAAAGCTTGAATAGTCTCTGCCTAGATACGAAAAATATATTTACCTCAGTTCTCATTCAGCGCTGATAAACTGAATTATACATGTTTCTTTCAATTTCGAGAATCGCGACTACTACAAATATTCTTCGGTCATCATTATGCACTGTGGCTTATAAAAATTGCCGCCTACAGGGTTCTTTATAATATCTGATCATAAAGGACGCGGAAGAATTTTTAACCTTTCCCTTAATATTTATTACTAGCTTTTGCCCGCGACTTCGTCCGCGCAGAATTGAAATTAAAAAAAATCGGACCCCGGATCCCGTTTCCCGGACCCGGATTTTGTATCCCGGATCTCGTTACTCAGGTTCCGTTGCCCGGATCCTGGATCCCGTTTTCCGGATCCTGGATCCCGTTTTCCGGATCCCGAATCCCGTATACCGAATATCCCGGATCCCGTTCCCAGATTCCGTTAGCTAAATCCCGGATCCCGTATCCCGGATATCACGGATCCCGTATCTCGTATCCCATATCCCGGATCTCGTTTCCTGGATCCCGTATCCCGGAACTCGTTACCCGGATTCCGTATCCCTGATATCACGAATCTCATATCAAATATCCTGAATTTCTTATCCTGGATCTTGTTTCCCGGGTTCCGTATCCTAGATCTCGTTTCCCGGATCCCAGATTCCGTTTGCCGGATCCCGGTTCCCGTATCCCGGATATCACGGGTCCCGTATCCCATATCCCGGATTTCTTACCCCAGATTTCCTATCCCGGATCCCGTATCCCGGATCTCATTTTCTTAATCCCGGATCCCGTTTTTTCAGATCCCAGCTTCCGTTTGCCGGATCCCGGATATTTTTTTATTATAGGACTGCGGTGGCAAAAAGCGTACGGCCCGCCTGATGTTAAGCAGTTACCGTAGCCTATAGATGCTTACTATATAAATATTTTCCTTAAAGTATAACCAGATTTTTTTTATTATAGGACTGCGGTTGCAAAAATACGTACGGCTCGCCTGACGTTAAGCGGTTACCGTAGCCTATAGATGCTTAGTATATAAATATTCTCCTTAAAGTATCGACCTATATTTTTTTATTATAGGACTGCGGTGGCAAAAAATCGTGCGGCCCGCCTGATGTTAAGCAGTTACCGTAGCCTATAGATGCTTACTATATAAATATTTTCCTTAAAGTATTAACCAGATTTTTTTATTATAGGACTGCGGTTGCAAAAATGCTTACGGCCCGCCTGACGTTAAGCGGTTACCGTAGCCTATAGATGCTTACTATATAAATATTCTCCTTAAAGTATCGACCTATATTTTTTTATTATAGGACTGCGGTGGCAAAAAAGCGTACGGCCCGCCTGATGTTAAGCAGTTACCGTAGCCTATAGATGCTTACTATATAAATATTCTCTTTGAAGTATCAACCTATATTTTTTATTATAGGAATGCGGTGGCAAAAAAGCGTACGGCCCGCCTGATGTTAAGCAGTTACCGTAGCCTATTGATGCTTACTATATATATTTTTTCCTTAAAGCATCAATCTATATTATTTTTATAGGACTGCGGTACCAAAAAAGCGTACGGCCCACCTGATGTTAAGCAGTTACCGTAGCCTATAGATGCTTACTATATAAATATTTTCATTAAAGTATCAACCTGTTTTTTTGTTATTATAGGACTGGGGTGACAATAAAGCGTACGGCCCGCCCGATGTTAAGCAGTTACCGTATATGATGATAGATGCTTACTATATAAATATTTTCCTTAAAGGATCAACCTACATTTTTTTATAGGACTGCGTTGGCAAAAAAGCTTACGGCCCGCTTGATGTTAAGCAGTGACCGTAGCCTATAGATGCTTACAATACCAAAGGCATTGCTCGCAAATTGCCGACCTGAAGGGGAGTGGGATGGAGCTTTTGGCTCCCTCACTCATCGTACGAAACGCAGCTGTAATAGCTGCTTTACGCCGATCTTCTGTGAGAGGGTGGTACTACCCCGGTCAAGCCAGCCCATATAATATGAGCTGTAGTCAATTGGCTACATAAAAAAAGTTGAAATCCATATTTTTTGATACGTAAAAAGAAACCTAAACTCAATTATTCATTCGTGTTATTTATTACCTCGGAAATGACGAATTTCCATATGAACTTTCATCCCCTATTTTACCACCTTAGGAGTTGAATATTAAAAAACGCCGAAACCCATATTTTTTATTTTTAAAAAGTCACCTAAACACCAATTTTCATAATTTTAACTTGAAAAATGACGAACTTGCATACATACAAACTTTCATCCCCTATTTAATCCTCATAAGGGTTGAATTTTAAAAAAACGCCGAAACATTTTTTTTTAAAAGATACCTAAACACTAATTTTCATTATTCTAACCTCAGAAATGACGAACTTCCATACAAACTTTCGTCCCCTATTTTACCCCCTTAGGGGTTGAATTTTCAAACACGCCCAAACCCATATTTTTTTATTTTTAAAAAGACACCTAAACACTAATTTTCATAGTTCTAACTTGAAAAATGACGAATTTGTATACAAACTTTCATCCCCTATTTAATCCCCTTAGGGGTTGAATTTTCAAAAACGCCGAGACCCATAATTTTTTATTTTTAAAAAGACACTTAAACCCCAATTTTCATAATTCTAACTTGAAAAATGACAAACTTGCATACAAACTTTCATCCCCTATTTAATCCCCTTAGGGGTTGAAAGTTCAAAAATGCAGATTTTTTTTATTTATAATACGTAAAAAGAAACCTAAACACAAATTTTCATTATTCTAACCTCAGAAATGACGAACTTCCATACAAACTTTCGTCCCCTATTTTACCCCCTCAGGGGTTGAATTTTCAAAAACGCAGCAATTCAAATTTTTTATTTATAAAAAGGAACCTATACACCAATTTTCATAATTCTATCATCAAAAATGACGAACATCTATACTCACTTCCCAACTAACTTTCATCCCCTATTTTACCACCTTAGGGGTTGAATTTTTCAAAAAGCTGAAAACCATATTTTTTATTTTTAAAACTTCACCTCCACACCAATTTTTATAATTCTAACTTGAAAAATGACGAACTTGCATACAAACTTTCATCCCCTATTTAACCCCCTTAGGGGTTGAATTTTCAAAAATCGCTTCTTATTGCTTGCCTACGTCACAAAATATATCTACTGTCTAAATTTCATGTCTCTAACTTCAGTAGTTTCGGCTCGGCGTTGATGAGTCAGTCAGTCAGTCAGTCAGTCAGTCAGTCAGTCAGCATTTCCCTCTTTATATATTAGTATAGATATAGATCAAGCACATAACAATCCTACCTTCGCCGTCATCGCCATCCAACCCCTAACTCCGGCAAAAATCTAATAATATAAATTAATTTATTTTTTTCAACTCGCTGGTCGCTGTAATGATCTCTGGTCGCGACACCGCGGGTCGGGTGGTCGCTTGATTTACGGTCGCAAATGTCTCAACATCTCGCACAGGTGCGCGTTCAACTAACATTAGCACACTTTTGACTTTTAAATGGCCCTCGATTATTCCATTGTACCAGACCTTTTTAAAAAAATTTATACTGGCATTTTTTATACTTTAACTCAAGAATATAGATTTTCAAAACTCTGTTTGCTTTTACTGCTCTTTTTTCATTTTTTTTATCCCGATTGTATGTGACTGGCAGGTAGACCAGTGCTTTTAGCTAAAAAGTGAAAAAATCTAATAGTAGGATGAAACCCAATGGAAAAGCAAGAGAATAGAACAAAAATTAAAGGAAAAATAAATTACGGGCGATCTGAGGTCGGAAACTGGATGGGGGTGCGTTTTTAAGGGTAAAAAACGGTTTATATCGATTTCCGGGAAAACTACAAGTCCTATGGAAAAAAGTTATATTGCAAAGTTGTAGGTGATAAAAAGATCTACAACTTTTGTATTCACACTTTTTTCACATAACCTCAAAATCTATGTGAAAATTCAAATAACCTAATTATAAAATCTAAAATTCAAATAACCAAAGGACTTAGGGACTTCTGCCTAAGTCCTAAAATCGAGTAACTCGATTTCAGGATTTAGGGACTTCTGCAACTGGGCCCTTCATTTTTATTGTTTTTTTTGTAACATACGAGGGGTTGAAAGAAAAGATAGAAAATTAATATTCAAAAATAACATTATACTCTATGGTGACAACATATCAAAAACAAATCAATAAAAATCCCATCGAATCCCGCGACAGCGCAGAATCTATTCCACGCAGGCTGCATCCACACGTCGTTAAGGCGACGTGTACGCCATTAAAGGGAATTATTCGCGGACCGCAGCCCCGCACCAAATTGACATTCAATCAGTGTACCGACATTGTTTCCCTATCAATCCTTATTGGGAGTACACACACGCGCGGAGCGCCGATATGCCGCCATCAAAACGCAATTTGTTTATGAAAATTTATTGTATTTGCCATTACCGGATTCTTTTCCCCCGCGACCCGGTACGAAATCACCTTATTCAATTCCCTTTTTGCATACATCACACACACGGCAGTCTTCGGAGGGGAACACGGACCGTTTTTGTCTGAACACGTGAATCGCGTTTGGGACGCGTGTTCGCTTCTTATTAGTCTGGATTGGATAAAGGTTTTTCTTATATCGCTTCAGGGGAAGTACGAGGTAATGTTGTACACGATTTACGGGAGTTTGGTTCCTTTTGGTTCATATTTCTGAAAACATGGATGAGTAAAAGTAGGTAATTAAAAAGAAAAGAACTTTGCGTGTAAATGTAAAAAAATAATTTTTTTTTCACCGACTTAAAATACTTTCAAACAAGTCGGTCGTAATTTGCGCCGTTTTCCCTTCCCTATTACGACGATAATTCCTTCCTACATTTCCACCTACACATCTCATCCCCAGTGACGAATCACCAGAAAATTTCAAATTCCGAATTCCGTTCGAAATCATTTATCAGCGCGAATTAGCGCGTCACACACGCGAGGTGTCGATGGCAAGCGGAGCGAGCGATATGACGTCACCTCCCTTCTGTCTCGGGGATTTGCGAAAAGAATTGGCGCATATATCACCGTTAATAGGGTGAGGAGAGAGCACTACTTATGCCTAATGCGACAAGGAAACATGGTACGCGCCCGCACGCCCGAACACATTCCCAGAAACTGGATTTTCAATGGCAATAAATATGTGAGTGAGCCGAGCCATGCGACTCCTGCGTACCGGTGGAAATATGAAGATAATGTCTGTTACATAATTCATTTGCAAGTGGTTTGTTGAATTTATATTTTTGTGTTTGGAATACTTTATAATTTAAGGTGCCTTTCAATTACGCGAAAAGTTTTTTTACGGGGTTGTTCATCTATCAATGTGATTATGCTAAAGTGCCTCATAGAAATGATGCTTTCTTATTTTTCTGTTTATTTTTCTAGTGAGAGAAGACGTGAGGTAGGTATTCCATTGTTGTAATCAAGCAGTTAATTAGGTATATGGTTAATGGTTAAATTTTTTATAGTCACTTTGACACAAAAATATTGGGAGTGACATCTTACTTGTAAACTTGTGACACCCCATCTCATATTGCAGCTTCGTACAGCTGCAGCGACACAAAAATGTGACATTAACCCCTTTTCTTGTGACATAACAATAAACCTGTGACGTGCTCGTAAACAGGATGGAACGGGCCTCGGTAAAAAGCAACGACGTCGGTAAATATGGACAGGCGATGTCGCGGCGGTAAACGATGGTAAAAACGGTAAAGACGCTCTTACCGGTGTCTTGGTGGGGTGCACGGCGTTAATTTTTTATTGATGCATATCCTGTAGTAGAAAGGGTATGGAAAAATAATTGAATGTTTTCATCATAGGAATACGAAAGTCAAGGACTCTATTCAGGAATTCCTTGAGGCTTCCTCAGTTGCGTTTGAGTTGAGTCGAGAGAACGTCTTGGAATATGGGTGTTAGAACTCAAAGTACATCTAGATATTAAATCCTGTTTTTCTTACCCATTTTAAAACACTATGAATGCATTCAAAAGCTATACCCACACAATTTGAAAGGGAGATTCAGATCATAAAATCGATCTCTACATTTTTCTCCAGCAAACTTTATGGCCCTCTTAAAGCTGTTTCTTAAGTATATAAATTAAGACGGCGACACACAGCGGCCATAAAACTCAATATAAGTAATCTTTATTTCCCTGCACGCGACTGAAACAGCAGATTATGCTAAATACTAGGTATTATTGCGTACAGCGAACGGCGCATACGTAACTAGAGTTTATCAGCCCCCCCTCGCTAAAAAGCTGTTATATTTTCAACACATGATTATGTAAAAGAATTTTGAGATTCCGTGCGAGGGAAGGGAATATGTGTCGTTAAGACGCGGAGTCCCGCAGATTTGCATCTTTACCACTCTTTTGTGGGGTGTGTTTTCTCACGATAATTCTCATTGTTTCTGTATTGCGTTGCATATCTCTATCCTTATGTTTTACCCTTAATTTTCATATCTGTTTAATTTTCGGAAACAGCCTATTTAATTATTAATACAACTTTTTCGTGAGGAAACCTGCATGTCTTTGAAAATCGAACCAATTTTCGAAAGACATATTATGAAATGCAGCAACCCGCACTTGGCCAGCGTGGTGGGTTATGGCCTGAATCCCCCTCGCATTGAGGGGAGGCCTGTGCTCAGGAGTGGGACGTTAAAAGAGCTAATATTTTTATCATAATAAACCTTCGTTTACTTCACTGAAAGGTAAAGCAACTAAATGAATAATTGATGAACTATAACTACCGCGAACCGCTGCAATATAAAACACTTTTTCCACCTGTCATGCTCGTTTAATACCCATTTGTTTTCCGTTGACGTACTAATTCTGAATCAGGTAACGCAAATACGACTGCTGTTCCGTGTAGCGGTTATTAGGGTCTGTCAGCGGAGTATTTGTCATTTTGTCAGTGCCTACATCGCTATAAGGAATGAGGAAAAACAGTAATCATTCGTTCGATTAGAATTTTAAATGATAAATACGTTTCTTCTCAAAGATAAACTGATAATCTACGAAATTGCTAACGTAATAAAAACAGTCGCATCCCCTCTCCTAACGATTTCCCCATCTAGTTAATAACACGAAACAAATGACTAACGAAATTGTCTACATTGCAACGATTAATCAAAACATTCGACGATCTCACGAAAAAAATTAAACCAGCAATCCTTTCTAGCCTTTCCGAGCAATTATAATTATTTAAATCTTCAAAATTACTCGACAAAACTGCGCTATATAGATATAAGTCTGCAATAACCCATTTGGGAGGATAAGAAAAAGGGATGGTAGTCATTAGCATATAATGACAGTAATTAAAATACACAAATAGAGCTATAAAGAAGGGCCGCTGAAGGGCTGTCTTCATCATCCTCGGCGTGAATTTATACATGGCAAATATTTTGGCTGCGGCTCCCGAGCCCGCTGCGGAGTTAAGAACAGCGTTGTTTAATTTATTAATTAATGGAGCCAGTGTTGCGGAGACGATGACGCCCGATCCGCCAGCCGGAACCGATTACGCGGTTTTGATGCCTGCACCAATAAAACGTGGCTCGCGAAAAATAAACTCCCGACTTTGCGTTCGAAGATTACGAATCGCGCACCGTCGAGGATTGCAAAGTAGATAAATGGAGACTTCAGAAAAGTTTCATTAAAAAAATTGTCGTCTACATTTAACAAATATAATGGTTACCCCGCGACTGCGTCCGTGTAGAGTAAAATCCTTTCTTAGCGAGCAGGTACAGTCGGCTGTCATTGGTAACAATTCCAACATAAGCTAAGCGCTCTTCATTACGGGTGTCAATAATAAAAAGAGCCCAGCTTATTTTATGTTGGAAATGTTACCATGGAGGTGCAGGCGACCGTACCCAACGCCAACTTTAAGCCCATAGTTCTAATACACGCGTTTTGAAAATATCGTAATGAGTGGTTCAAACTTAATAGTTTTTTAAAGTCATAGCACTACCATAACTATTATTCAGCTAATTCCATATTAATCGATGTGCGTCAAATAACTGCGTGAAAATATCACAGAGACCAGCTGTTGGCTAAAGTTTAATCATTTTTCATTGTCTTGATGAATGAACTTTAACACGAACTACTTACACAAATGCCGAGAGCTACGTTGATGGCAAGCCTTTCGCGCGAATTATTTCAATTCATTTCTCATCCCCCGCTCCGCTGCCTCCGCAGACAATGGCGGCTAATTACTAGATGTAAGGCTTTATTAACGCAATCGCGCGGTTATTAACATAAAAAAATAATATTTACCGGCCCAAGCGCCGGCGAAGGCGCTTAATTTACGAATATTGTGCCATTACTCGAGCCCAACCCTTCCGTCTTACAAATAATTGCAGTGATGTTACGCCTTGAGGAATGGGATAAGCGCCAAGATTAAAGCTCATCAGAGCCGTTATGACGAATAAGATTTAGCATGGTAATGACTGGCATTAGAGTTTTCGTTTACATTTTACAAATCTGAGACGCGAGTGTATTCTTCTCACGTCCTCCTAATTTGACTTATGCGGCTCCTACATCGGCGCTTGGAAAATTACCCATTGATATTTTAATCAAGGGCCATCCCTTCGATTCTGTAGAGTCCATATTAGCATATAAATAGCGAGTGAAATATGACATCAGCATTTTAATTTTTCGATATTACGAAGCGATTTACAAATTAGCGGGTAAGAAAAACGGCATGGAAGCCTTAAGAGGGTCGACCTGCCCGCAGATGTTCTATTTATATGTAAATTTCCAACCGACACGCCGACGACACGGATGAAAAAAATAATTTAGAATCAAAATATTTGACGGGCACATCACAATAATTTGGATTATTAATAGCTTGAGGTCGGAATTTAAACAGCTCTAGTCAGCTGTCCTTATTAAAGTATTTTCGTAACCTTTTGGTATATTAAAATCAATTCATGTGCCTTCATTAGATAACAAACAATTATTCATTTATACACAAAAACACAAAAGACTACCTAAAAAATCGCAAACTTCGCACTCAGGAAGGAAAAATTAACAAATTTTGACAGCAGTATTTAATCAAGGCTCGCAACAAACACTACGGGAGGGTGACAATTGCACGCACCGGATGAAGGAAAAAAAGAAAAGTATACTTTCTTTTTTCTTTTCCAGAAAGGGCAACAATGAGAAAGAATTACGTGAAAAGGACCGCGACGGAAGTGGAAGTGACAGATCGGCTACAATGGTGGAAAGTCACACCTCTTGTTCACGGGACGGCGAGCACCGGCCAGAATTAGCTATCATTTACTTAAGCACTTTATATAATTAAGTCGAGCGGCCATTAGAGTCGCGAAGGGTCGCCATACTCTTTTCATTGCCGTTTCTAATTGCAGCTATTAGTTGGGTGGGCGTGCAGTTATTTTCTCACATACAAGGGAATAGTGTGTAGGTTTTCATGGGGAGTTTTCTTTTGGAAAATGTTTTGGTAAGGTTTCTGTTTATGTCTACAGGTAAGCTTCATTTCCCAGCATTCTTGATTAGAAAAAGAATTCACCAGAAATGGTTAGTGAAATCTTCAGAAGAAAACTCAATTCACATCGATGAATTCAGTATAATCTACAGTATAATCCCCTTCACCTAAATTACCGAATCGATGATAATTGATTAAGTAGAGCGGCGAGCTAAGAAGCGCCACAAAGGACGCCGTTTGGACCTCCTCCGCGCAAAACAAAAACATCGCCCCCTCCCTTTTTTGACCGAAAAGCGAAATCTGGCTTTGTTCATTTACTCGGTAAACCGATAATTTCATTAAACAACAAAGTGGGACTCTTCGGGAGCTTTGTAAACACGGCGAGAAGCCAATGTCCCCTAAGATGGGAAATTCATTTGGAGAAAAAAATTCTTGTCTTAGCGCAGCGCAACGAATTAGGAATCTGCGCTCCCCATTTTGTTTATCCAACAAAAAGTGGTGAAATCTAATTAAAATGGGCGCAATTTAGGATTTGAAACATCCGATAGAAAAAGTAATTCCAATTAACGTTTTGGTATATCTTCGTCCTTAAAAGAGACTTCCATTATCGGGATGTACCTAGTAAAACATCAACATTTTCTTGCAGTCTTCCTTTCCTACATAAAAATACTACCCAAAATATAATCAAAATTAATTTACTATCCGTTGGAAATTGCCTCCTTAACCCTCTCTCTGCCCAACCAGTTAATATCGCACGCGTAACCTAAAACGGTTGCATTCCGCACGTTAAAAATATCGCGGAGTAATTTGGAGCATTCGGGCGGGCTACTCGCATTAAAGTTGGAGGCCAAATTAAGCCGAACCCCCCGATATATTGCGTTTGTTCTTTTGATGCCGCCGGTGAAGGGTTAAAGCCAAGAATGCTTTGCTTTTTATAGTGAGCTCAATAAACTGGGGGTTGGCTGTGAGCGGCTGTGGATATCGGTACCAGTGTGTACAGGACAGAATCTAAATGATTATTGAATTGAGTAATTTTGACCGGCCGACCGAATTTTATTTGTATTTTCAAGTTATCAAAATGCACTAGTTACGTAACAAGACTTCAGAAATTGGAATACCTCATACGCCAAATATATCCTTATTACCTCACTTTGCTCTTAAAACAAAGGTACGGTTACGGAGCTGCGCACATAAAATCCAGACTTTTTTTGTAATATCATAAATTTTCCACACACGAGTATCCACAAATACTCGTTATACAAAGCCAATGAATTATACCTCAGCCAGGTAATTAGACCGAAAATACCATTAAATTAATAAATAAAAAACAGCAGCGGACCCCATCGGTTCTCGGCAGGACGCGTGGGCCCCTCACTCGAATAAATTTATGTAAAAATTTTCATTAATATTTTTGAGGCCGGCCGGCCGCTCGCCCTTGGGACTAGAAATCGAGTTCGCGGTCGCGATGGAAAAATGCAAACCGAAAATTATGGGGTCCCTCGCCTTGTATTTGCTTATGAATACCGGCCGTACCTGCGTGCCCTCCATATTGTGAAATATAAATATACGATACGATACGGGAAAATAAAATTAAAACATTGTTCGCGGTATGATGTATCTTCACGCCCTTGTATAGAATGAGCAGAATTTTCAGCTAACTTAGGACTATACCATGGTCACCGAGAAGAGATACAAAAGGTTATAAATGTTCGAGTTTATGTCGCCAACTTTCACGCGGTCATTTTATAAATTCGTGTTTTGTGTGAGTGCTGTTCTATTGAAGACGAGACGATTCAAAAGACCGCTCCGAATCGAATCGTACTCGACTCGCTCTCGAATCGTACTCACAGCATGGAATAAAATAAGTCGCCTTTTCGTAGTTTTCTGTTCGATCCGACCTTTAAAGATGTAAGTACACTATGAAAAACGCCCCTCGCGGGATCTTTTCGAGATTATGAAAGATTTGTGAGTCGTGGAGTGCCCGAGGCCGGTCGCAGGCGGCTTAAGAGATTTAAATCGCCCGCTGGCCCGGAATGGCAGATACAAACAGATTTCTTACTGCCCCGCGTTAGTAGAAATGATATCTTGGAACGAGTGTACTCAAGTTTTGGGGTAGATAAAAGCATATCTTTATGTTTTATTGCTGTTGGTTTAGACTTGAGTTAGTTTTTCGTTTTGTGTGGAATAAGTATTTTCTAGAGGTCAAATGGGTCAGGATTATTTACTTACAACAACGAAACAGTTTTTTCCAGATGCCCCGGAAGCCTGGCCCGAGCACTCATGTCTATGCGTTCCAACGTCAAAACTGAGTGCTCAGGCGCAGCATTCGCCTGATGTAGGCGCAGCCAAATAAATTCAGTACAATCATCATCAAAAACGAAAATTTTAAATGTTTTTTTAACATACAATTTTATTAAATACGTACTGTAGGTATGTAAACTAGTCATGAAAATACCAATGGGTAGTGGTTCATTCTGCAAGCAGTAAAAAGAGAAAATCTTACCTCCAAAAGTTAAACGTTGCCCTCGCAATGCTGGCAAAATCTGTAAAGCGATATCTATCCAAGAAACCTGTAAATCTTTCAGGCATTTTTATATTCGGCGAGTTCACCCCAAGTCTGGGGACTAAGCAGGTCGCGCGCAGCCCGGAGATTATATCTTGACACTTGATGGATGAATGGTTATTGGATCTCAACATTTTTATCATTTTGATACAGTGCGGGGCAAAGGTGCGACGCCGCACCGCGGGGGTCATAGTTTGTTCATACTTCTTTTTTCAAAGTTTTAGAATAGGTTTATGCATGAAGGTAACCATAGAGAGAGTGCATGGAGGGAGACAGGTACCTATTAGGTGTTACCTAATTCTAAGATAAATTAAAAATTGTAGATTTTGTGTGCTTGATTTGTTAAAGATAGCACTGGATTTAGGAAAAATCCTGGTTGAGTATACTCAACCAGGATTTTTCCAGAATGGATTAGATATATCGTAAGCTGTCCCAAATCGCGAGAAACAGGAAAAACGTGCTAAGGTGACGGTCTACTATCACTAGTGCAAGAAATACACAGAAGATAATGTAACGAACTACATTTTTATCATGGCTAACCGAATAGTTTATGAAAAGTGCCCAATAGTCACAAAGCAACCCAACCATAATTTCCATTGGAATCTCTATCGATAAATCACAATGATTTATGCGTGTAACGTATTCAGGGCGCGCCCGGTGTGAAATATGTAAAATTGGCGATGTTCTCAACGCGCAGTGGAGCGCGCGCGGCTGACACTGCGACCCGATCGTTTGCACTCTTTACAACACCCCTATCTCACACTTCATACGGGAGGTAGCGTTGGCAAGAAAATGTTACATTTATTAACATCAAACTATTTAAGTATAACGTGGAGGTGGGTCAAGGAATTCATATTTTTGGATATGTATGAATTGGGGATGAATTTAATTGACTATTTTTGTACCTGCTTTGTTTTTAGAGTAAAATTATGTCACATAAACAACCTATGATTATTTTTCTTAGGTGGGTACTTTCCTAATAACACATCCACACATTATAAGAATCCATTTCTACATTACCTGCAAGTTTTGACTCTTTCTTTTATAATTTTAAGAAAAACGTGCTTTTTCTGCACTCAGTTGTTCCCCCTTTTCCGGGCGCTTTGGCGCTCGCATCATAAGCGATATGTTCTGAAAAACGCGGCCGCCCGCCGCCGTTAGCGGAAACATATCAATTCAATTTGGAGCGCCCGCGCCGCTATGACATAGCGCCAAACGGTAAATCATTACACCGACGCAAGATAAACACTGTGATGGGATTCCATTTTATTAGCTGTGACACTTCACATCGACTGAATTGATCTGTCGATTATGATTTATTCAGCTTGTTTTATATTCTCTAACCACGTTATTAAAGGTGAAAAATAATATGCTCTCTACCTTGATTGGATGCTACAAGTCTCTACCACTTATTCCCTATCTTAATCTTTGTGGAAATTTTTGCCATTACATATTATTTTGAGGACGAAAAATAGTAGCGCAATCCGAACCAGCTACGGACTATTCATGGCTGTACATAATTATAAGACAAAGCTTGTGTGATCTTGCAAAAATTACGATTACAACTACTGTCTACTTTTTAAAAATCGAGTACCAAATTTGTCCTCAAGTGATTCTACAATAATATCGCAACCGCGGTTGCTCATTAACCATGTTCCACAATTAACCCGCCCCTGTTAATAAGATAGAAAGAGTACTTCAGTAAAAATTCATCGCGTCATCCGCGGCTCGGTGGTTGTAAAAATTAAAAATGCACACGCGCCCACAATGCCTCAAGGAAAACATGTTTAACCGAGCGAGTGCCTCTTGAAATTTTAAAAGCACTGTCCTTTTTTCTTTTAACAAGCTGTGTTTAAGATTTTTTCGTTAAATTTTAATTTGTTTTCGCTTTACATTTTTCGTGAAAGCACTTTAAATTCGTTTTACTTAACCAACCTTGCTGGTAACATTGTTTTGCTTATGCTCTTAATGCATAATCTACATTACTTTG
Source organism: Drymonia ruficornis (assembly GCA_947859195.1). Lineage (NCBI taxonomy): Eukaryota > Metazoa > Arthropoda > Insecta > Lepidoptera > Notodontidae > Drymonia > Drymonia ruficornis. The sequence goes on along the minus strand of OX401908.1, from coordinate 4,404,599 downwards.
CTGAAGATTACGAAATTCTTAGTATAGTTACTAACAGCTAGTTATCGTAAACCTAACTAACTCCTAACTTAACTCCTAACTCTCTAAAACTGGATCTTCTCAGTCGAGGTCGCGTTTCTGATCCGGCAGTAAAATGTAAAATGACAATTTGTAAGTGCCCCCGTAGGCCTAAACAAAATAAACGCTTTGACTTTGACTTAACTGCTAAACATCTGTCTGAAACTAGAACCCGAATAGGAAATTTTAATAACCCAGCAAAATTTCAGCAGTCAAAACAAATGTAAGACCTCCCCGAACACATGTACCGATAGATAGCTACCGATTTAATATCCCACTCATAATTGAAGCGAAGGTTCTTCCAAACCCATTAGTTGGAGCTCGCAGACTCGACGAGGCCTCGCGAGGTAATGAACTCACATTATAAATGCAACGAGGCATCGCGCCGATGCACCGAACACTCCGTCGCGAAGAATTAATTCATTTGCATGTAAAACTTCACCCACGGCACGCTACTTAAGATTAGGTATGAGATGCTGAAGGGAATCATGTAAGGGAGCACGTGCAGACATGTTGTTGGATGTAGAATTGATTTTTGAAGAGATTTTGCTTTTATGTACACCTGGGGTATACCTTTAAGTAAATGAAATAGAGTTTTAATTCAATATACATATACGATTATGGGATATAGCGAGACTGAGGCCTGAGTTCACCAATGCTAGTGGACTATTACAGCAGGAAACGAGCATCAGTCACCATTAACATCAAAAACCGGTTACTGATCTAACGCCCCGTTAGTGTGTTGGACAACATGGCCTTTAGCTGTCTATTTAAAATATACTTAGCTATTTATCACAAGTTTTCATACCACAAAAAAATATCTTCAAGCCTCAAAAAATAATATCTTAAAAAAGCTCTCAAACCTCAAGCTTCAACTATGTTCAAACTTCAAGAGTTCATCATTTCAACGGTACTAACTAGGTACCCGTCATAACTATCTTCCTTAGACGAAATTTTCCCACATACTTTCTGGATAGTTGTGGCAAAGTTCGTTGACTTTTACCTCTGAAACCGCACCGGGAGACACCTGCTTTACTCGCCAGTGCTTTTAATGGGATCTGCGGTCCCCCTCATCCAACCTGCTCTTAATTCCACCTACTCCCGCCGAGTACTGTTACAGACTTTCCTAGTCTCTCGAGGACAATCGGATGCAGAATAGTGACGTGAATTTGCCTGACAACTGGCTTTGGTTATTGAAATCGGCGCGGGGAAGCTGCGTAGGGCTCGTATTAACAAATGCATCTCAAAGTTAAGATCGATCTTAAGATGCTATTTTTACCGATGTTCCATACGTCAAAACTACATCTTAAGATCGATCTCAACTTTGAGATGCATTTATTAATACGAAACTGTATTGATAAAAAGTAAGTTTAAAAACTAAAACCCGACTACGGAAAAAACGCGCTCTAAAAAGTATGAATCAAGAAAATATTCTCATCTAGAGGATAGCCGTGGTCCGTGTAGGTCTTTTAGGGCCAAATGGCATATGAACACGGACCACGGCTATCCTCTAGATGAGAATATTTTGTCAAATTACGACAAGTAGTTTGGGAGTTAGGTGGGAACAGATGCACATACATACATACATACATACATACATACATACATAAATACATACCGGTCAAAATCATAACCCTCCGCCGTAGTCGGGTAAAAATAGGAAATGTCTGATCTGGTGTAGGCACTTCACCTAAGCTATAAGCCACTTCATTGAGCTATGTTTAAGTTATGTACCTATGTTGAAATGTTGTTTTTTTAGATTCGTTGGAAAATCAACTCGCTATCTTCCAAAGAAGAATTTTACCTTAGATGTTATTCTCTTCGCTGTACAGGATATTGGGATTGTTTTCATTTTCTCCTTCCGTGTTTTTCATTGTAAACAAACCTTGACTTCCGCCACTAAACACACACTGCGAATGACTTGCAAAAATAATAAAATAAATTAAAGAGGGTTACACAATAGAGTGCGCAAATAATTTCCGTCTTCCAATGAGTAGCGTCAGAAAAAACGGCGAGTGCGCATGATCGTACCCTTGGGGCCGCACTTATCATCGACATTAACTTTTTTGTTGTCCATAACATTTGCATAACTCTTAAACTCTGTATCGGCGCGTACGCCTCGGAGCCCCCGGGCGGCTTCTGGGACCGCGGCCTCACTTTGTAAGATCATTTTCAGACTTTACCGAACTCGCCCGTTGTCTTCTGGGCACTATAAAAGGGGGCGTCATTTGTAAATTACTGTTAACGACAAAAATTGCTTATCTTTACCTATTTGAATAATATTATGGTGTTCTTTATTCGTTTGCAACTTACTTTATTTATACAGGTAATACTGCCAATTCTGTAGATGCACAAACTAATCTTGAATAAACCTAAACTATATTATGTTTCATTAATTTAAAACTAGTTTATGGACAGCGTAAAAAATATAGAGTTTGTACCAAACATTTTTAATGTATTACAAATCCAATCCCAAAGGGGAAGAATTAATTTAAATTGAGAATATTTTGACAGCTGTCAAATCCAGACAGCCCTCCGGCAAACGAAGCTAATTCGGACCCTACGAAGCCGTCTCACACGTATTAAGGGCATCATTTAGGAGATTATTATGACCTTTCCTTTCTCTACCTACCATTAATTGATGGCTGTGATGAGAAAAGAATAGGTACCTAAATTGATAAAATAATGTAGCAGAAGATTATAGAAAATAAGACCAACTAAATCTTAATCGTGACATTTGATTCTAACCTAGAGAGGTTTCTAGAGAGAGGATAGAGCATCTACCCTGGTAGAGCCCTATAAGCTGACTATTAAAATATCATCATCTTGGTTGTCGCGATACCTTACATACATTTGTATACCTACTAAAGTTAATTGGTTCCCAAAATTGCCTTGTAATCCATCTCGAGATTATAATTTAAAAACATGAGCGGGTATAATGGCGGAGGACAGGGTAGAGGTGCTTGTACTCGGCCGGTCGATGGCTTAATAAGTAGGTATCGCTGGGAGCAGCTGTTATGATACCGGCCGAGTGTCGCCGCACTCACCCTTAAGGAGATTTTTTTAAGATGGCAACATTGAGTGGAGAAGCACTTTTGTATTTTTTTACGTAATATCAGTCGGCAGTTAAGTGTGCTTTTTTGTGCTTTAACTAATAAATTGCGGTCGTTATGGGTAGTGTTCTGGCAGAAAAAAACCGGTAACTTGGTAACCCTTCCTGCCCTTAGGTAACTCTTAAGTCTTGTTGTGTGTCTCGTACGTAATTTGGTTATCAGGTCAGTGTTTAAAGTGATTTTAGATGTCATTTTAACAAAGTACCTACAACACAAATATTTTTAAAATTCGGCAAGCATTCCATTTACTTAAGCAGGATAGTTGCGACTTATCCCTATTATTCAATGTTAGCAAGGAAGACATATTTATTTGGTTCACTAACAAACTTACATACAAACAGGTATGCAAAAACACTCCTCCACACTTTACAACCCATGGATACTTTAAGGCGATCGCCTTTTTTCTCGCCCCAGCCTTCGGAAAAAATAGGGGAGATTCCTATCTTGTCGCTTCTAATTTACTTATTCCTCTTTTAAAGACTTATTTACCTTCAAAATCCCATTGTGTCCCAGCGGAGGAGCCGCTATAATAACGAGCGGGCCTCGACGTGTCAAACGAGGATTTTCTTAAAAAAGCAATAACAATTTACATAAACAGCGTTTGCTAGTTAACAGTTAATAAAGGCAACGACGTCCCAATCGACGAGGCTGCCTCGTTTAGACGCCTTTTAGATGGAAATGTTGATGGCATAGTATTGTTTTTACAAGGCATTTTTCCGCTCCGTTGTTGCGTACAAATGAGTGGACGAAATTGGATTTGAATGTGAAAAGATTTGTTTTTGTGTGACGTTGTTTTGATTAAATCCTTTTCACGCAATTTAATTTACGTTAGTTCTATTAATTATGTGTTCTTGTGTCTAAACTCGTTCCTATTGTGATCTAAAATACTATTATCATAGTAATCTCAGCCGGGAATCTTTAAATGTAAAGTACAGCTCTCTCTACCTACTTGGTATTCAGCACGTTCGCTGTATCTCGGCTAATATCTGGAAGTAATCAAATGAAATCCGTGCCTCGCTAGCGTTACGCGTAAGTGCTGTACACAATGACCCAAATTCAGTCAAGTTGCGGAATTGTTTCATTAAAACCGACCCAAAAGTTTGACGCCGACCGCGCGCTCTACCCATCCGCGATCGATTACTGGTTCATCGTACTCTATCCACAAATATAAAACGTGTACCAGATATTAAACAAAATCAGGGGCTAGCCCCCTAATCAAAACCGAAATATCCCCATCATAACCACCCACAGTTAATGACGCGAACTGTCCGCCGCGCGTCAACCCTTCCCGGTTCAAACCTCCAGTCTTCGGCTCCACTAATAGTAATCTGAAACAAAGTTCAACCGGTTCAAGGTCGCAATTTAAAGTTTTTCCAAAACTTCTTTTCCCGTTCACTTTTTTATAAGTATATAAATCTTTTTGCCGGCAAAGTTCCACGAAGTTTTTGGCCCAGATTGTCATCGATTTTTGTTTGAAGAGTTTGTTTTTTCATTGTTCTTCTTTACTTGTTTGACGGTTAATTCATAAAAACTTTCCCGCCCGCACAATCGATAACGGCCGTACAGTCGGTTTGTAAACAAAACCACGTCATTTCTAGTCTACGAGCTCTCACGATGCCCCCTGATATTTTTTCATTAATAGGAAAAAAAACCGACAAAAACTCAGAGAAAATTTTGTGCAATAACTTACAATTTATAACGTAACGGATCTGAAACAATAAGCTGCATCATCGCTGAATACCCGCACTGTTCCCTCGCATGAGCGGCTGCGCTATTTTCAGTTGCTCCATAAATATTGCGTTTTCGCGCCGGCTGTAAATATTTTCCCCATCATAAAGGCTATGCATGGAAGTCGCCCGGAGGGCTCTCATCACCTCGGTCCTGAATATTTTCATATGTATTGCGAGGGACCCTCTGTCTCAACTTATGTAAATGCTGCCCTAACACTTTCTCTCCGTTTTTCTCGCGTTTGACTCACAATACGAGGCAATTTGAAGGTGGATCCTGACATTATCCATGAGGGCTCACCTCGTGTCTCGCACGCCAGTGCAAATGGATATTGTGATTTAAGTTTATTTCGGGGATTTTGAACTTAACCCTTGAGCCAAGCTTGGAATTTTTATTTAAAGTGTTGATGCAATGCAACCCAACTTTGCTAATTTTAACCAATGGAACACCACTGGCCTCTAATATTATCTTCGTCAATTCTTCATTGTGAATTGTATATTTTTGGCAGTCGACATGTCAGAGAATTTGGTCAGAGGACTGCTGAGCAACTGCGAAGACTTTACGATTAACAAAGCAGATTTGACACGAAGATTATATTAGAGACCAGAGGTTTTCCGATGGTTAAAAATACGCAGACTAGAGACCCAGGACCAGCAAGGGGGACCAAGAAATAATGTAAGAAAAGTAAGACAAATCGTAAGATTTTTTTTGCATTAATTGATACTTGTGTAGACAAAGCCGGCATAATGAACACCCGTCCCCGCTGTCCGTCGCGGCTGATTTATCTCATGACTTCGGATATGCAAATAGCATTAAGATTCAAAGACGTAGGTACGGCCGCCCCTACAAGGCACCGCCGACCGCAGAATGATGCCAATCCAGGGTGAATCTTAATATTTTATGTTGTGTTATTTCCCTTTTCTTTTTCCTTCCTGATATTATTTATTTCCACGCCGACAATGAGATTCCCACTTTGGCGCGTAATAAAAAAGAATTATTGTTCATCTTTTTATAGCTTGCCGTTTTGTTGAGCTTTATATTATCGTGATTGAAGGAGTGCCGGTTTAACGGAGTCGACTATTGTCTTTATAAAGCTTGCAGGGAGAGTTATTTTTTTATGGAATTCAGTACCTACCTACACTGTACAGTCAACAAATTAGAATCATAACCCAATGCTTTGCCTCGCAATTATCATGCCGTAAGGTCGAATTTCTCTCCCTGTTTATATGATGGCAATTTTTTTTTAATAATTGTTTTTATATTGACAATGATAGTTTAACAGAATCGTGTAAGTCATCACAATCCAGTGGTTTGACTGTTCCTACAATAAATTTCAATTAATTCATCCTTTGCCCAGTATAATTGTTTTTTCCACGTGAACTACGTCCAATGAGTACGAATTTCTTTTTTTTCCGTCAGATAATCGTCGTAAACACGAAAATAATAATCTATCAGGTATTTTACAGCACGCATCCCTCACGCGTGTGATTAACAGGTCCCCAGCGGTGGGGCGCAAGAGTGGGAAAAAATCATCGCGTCGCGACCAGGGGGTGATCGGCACGATGATTGATCGCAACGCTAATTGGTTGATCGATGATCGGCCGGGACTTCGGAAAGGATAACTTCAAGATATAGTGTCTTTGACTGGTCATAACTGGTTATGTGTGGTTGCATAGATATACCTAATTATAGACCAGAGAACCCCTCATACTGAGGGCGTAATAGTAAATAGTGAGGCCTCTATCTATGGACATTTTATATGCGGTAAGAAAATGCTGTTTTACTCTGATTCTGACGGCATTTTTATGGTTATTTTTGGGCACAGTAGTTGTGAAATATTTGGATATTTCGTCTTATACCAGACGAAACACGCGAGGATGCAATGATGAAACTTATATTAAAAAATACGACAATTAATATAATGAAACTAATATTTACACTTACCTACTTCCAGACACAAAGAAAACAACACACTATCATTATTTTATTGTAACCAATGCGATCTTCAAGGCTAATAAGGTGAATAATGAAAATTCTACATATTATTTTAAACACAAATCCGGCTTATCAAAATTAACCCTGTACATCTACGTAATCAAAATCCAAATACACAAGTAATTAAAGATATATAACCGAACGTTAAATTAAACATCAAGAATGTCTCCCGGCTTCCGTCACGGTAATACAATATTTCGGAATAGTAATTAAATTCCACATTAGCGGTACAAAGCAGAAGATGCGAGGCGGAACCTAATTTTCATAGCTGATTAGTCTTACCCCACATGGGATCGCACGATTACTCTGTGCGGCCTTATTCTGGGACACGATAACGAGACGACTAATTTATTTCGAGACTAGGTATTAATCGACACTATCATTTGTGAATAAACCTAACTTAATACAAATAAAATCGTGCAAGAATTTCAAAGCCATTGTTTTGTCTTGCTCGCTCACTGTTATAAAGCGTTCACTTATATTCCGAATGTACGCTCGCTTATACTTGACCAACCCATGAAAACACCATCACGATCTCGCAACTATTTTGGCAGAATGGTCATTCATAACAGCCTATTTCTAAAATAAATATCGAATATCCAGAATAAGCCCGCGCCTCCATCGTAGTCAAGCTCACATTGATGCTACCCCTATCATCTGTCGGATGCACGCCACGTCTCCGCTCTGACGTCATATTTGACGTCATCACGACGAAAAACAAACAACGCAAACGTTACTCTTTACTTGAGTTATTAAGCTTTAGAATTGTGGGGTTGGATACTAAATGCTTTCGAAAAACAAAGGCCTCATTGAAAATACTTTATTTCAAACACCGTAAGTGTCTGATATATTTTAATGTTATTAATATAGGTTTACCGTTATCGTTTGATACCAAAGTTTAATTTTAGGAAGTAGTTATAGTTATTTAGTTTTCAAGTTATTCTATGAATAGGTAAACATCAATTCCGCGTGTTAAATTCGATCGAGTTGAAGGATTTCTTAAATTCACAAAATTCCTCCCATACTTTGGTGATTATTAAGTCAATAGGTGAAATTATTAATCGGCTCCTCTGACAGGAGTTTAAATTTGTAGTAAAAATCTACAGGTTAACGAAATACGAATACATGAATACACGTATACGAATATACGTGGCAAATCGAAATCAGAACAGGGTACTAAAACGGCTACATAGCAATTCTATAAGTGCAATTTATATCTTGATTTTGTAGCAGAATATTCCGCAGAATTTCCACAAAATGGTCATTTATTTCGAAAAATGTGTGACCATGTTACGGACAATTTTCGGGATTGGTAAGAATTCCAGAAAATAAAATGCTTTTGCAAAATTGCATGTGGCCGTTTCAGTCCCCCAGATATACCTAGTCTTAAATTAACATATTAAAAAAAAAAACTCGCTACAAGTACCGTCAATCAAAATCGAAACTGTTTAATAAGCCCCGGTATACACGGTGCGGTACCGCGCGTTTCGCCGAACGCACCGCTATACTTAGGCTAAAGAGTCGGTGCATATAAAAGCTGTCTCGAAAGTTTTCTGTCGCTCGCAGCGATCGATACCGCACCGAGGTACTACTCCACCAAGCCAACTAGACACTCGGGTATCAATATCAAATGATAATAAGTCAATGATTCCGCGGTCCTTCCACCACGTAGTGGGAGCTACTGCCACAGGAACACCCAGGCATTGGTTCAGGCTCACTACGTTGTGGACGGACTGCAGAATCATTGGCTTATTAGCATTTGATATTTATACCCGAGTGCCTAGTTGGCTTGGTGGTGTAGTACGCCCGGGAATTACTCGGGGTAATGAACGTAACAACAGCTAGTTTCGCTTCTTAATTTGGGTTATTATGTCATTTGGAGCGATTGCCAGGAACGTTGTTAGTCTTTTGACTTAAAAAAAGTTGTAATTGTTGTGAATTGTACACACGGGCGGAAAGTTACGTGTAGAATATTAATTATATTAATTCGTTTTAGATTAAAGTTTTATGGATAATCCATAACTACTTTTAGTATTATTTTTCCAGTATTCAACACAACTTAATTTGGAGGAAACATATATCTATAGATATATGTTTCCTCCAAGAATTTTCCATCAGCAAATCAGACCTTCACTCGATTAGAGGAACATCAGTCATTTATAAAATACGCCTCGTTTCTCATTATTAACGTGCAATATCTGGGGTTTCTTGATAAATAAAATATACCTCCCTTATTTGCTCCCTTAGAGTTTACCCGTACCGGTTAATTTCATTAATTTCCCAGCCGAACACGCACTAAGAGTAAGAAACCTGTCCCCGATAGGGCCGGCCTCCGATAGGGATTTGGTCCCAATTATGTATTAGCAAAACTTGGCTATATCGGATCGCGTGCAAGCTCTCGCTGGGGATTATGTGTGCCTGCCTTTATGTGTGTGTATAGGACATGAAAAAATTGAGTATTTTTTTTCTTAAAGGCTTATTTAATTCAAATTAAGATGAGACTTGTTTCAGAACGGTGTAAGACAGTGACAGAGAGATCCCTTATAGTATATTCCTTGTCTGATAAACGTTTTATAGTGGTTCATTTCCTTTGTATTCTACGTCTCCAGTCTGTACATTCTTGTAGGAATAATGTGTAAATGAGATTCGTAATGGCTGATAATACGGATCGCCAATGAGATCAGTTCTGGTTTTTGATCAAGGATAAGATCTTGTAGCACGCTGCTTGTTATTCTTTTTTATTGGACATGGCCCATTATACACTCCCACTACTGTTACTTCTGTAAGGCAGGATCGATAATGGTGTCCAATGATGACGCCGAGGATTGACCCTCGACGAGTCCCGGTGAAAAGCTAGACTTGTTGTTAATATATCAATTTAATGAAATTGGATTTGACATATAGACGAGAGTTTTTCCTCTGTTTGGCCCTTGTGAAATAATTTGATCAACGTCCAACGAAGGGAAAACTACACACATATACAGGTAGGTAGGTACTATTGAAACTACCCGACCACAATCTACAATTAGGGCCGGGACCCACACGTCACGTACCGCGGGATTAGCAGCGCGGTGCACGCACGCCTCATGCCTCTACTCGCCTTTAGTAATTTATAGCCGGCCGTGTGTCCGCACCTTTACCCCGCTCTGTTGCTGACGTGCCGGATTTATGGACTGGTGTGAATCTCGCCTAATATCAACTGAGATGCGGAGAAAATTTTAATTCACTAGGAACCTGTAGGTGGACTTAATACCTAATTGTATTTTTTCCGCAATTAAAATATATTGTAAATTATGGACCTCTTACATAAATAGTACCTATGCAGCAAGATTTTGATTTAGGTATTAAATGTTTTTAAACTGTGAACATTTTCATCGTAAACCAGCTCATCGTCTCACATTTAATTAACTATTTCCCAACTTAAATTCATTTCGCCTCGCGAGCGGAGTAGGTTCGAGACATTTTGCATTTTCAATAAACTTCAAACTCTAACGTGGCTTTGATTATGCTTGTTCACCTCAATAGTCGAGTAGGTTCTTTTCACTGGAACTAAACTGTTTTCAGCGCTCTTCTGTTTTCGCTCCGCAATTAAACTGCTGTTAAACTTCTTGCAGCTATGTTTGCGGAGCACCTGAACGGCCCGCGAAGTTGTGCGGCCACCCTGCTCCTTGTTTGCCTGCTAATTATCCCGACTCCGCAGCGCAGTCAGCGCCCAAAACGCTGACCCGCTCTAAATGGTCAAACGAGGCTAAAAGCCTTTCACGGCTCCATTCAAATAAGGTTTCGGCCCGATGCGGCCTGCTGCGGCCCACCCTGTAACCATAGTGACCGCCCACTCGACGCTATTATTTCATTGTATCAACATTCATATCGTCGGCACGTGTAACGACGGCTCGATTAAACGAAGGGCGCCCGAAGCCAGATTTGTCAAGTCTCCTTTCAAATTAGACGCCAGGGTCCGGCACTCGCACTTCATGCGACGTTTAAAATCAAAAGCGCAAAAGGGTTACGTAATCCGGACCTTTTTCGAAGCGACTTGTGTTTGTGTGCATGTCTCGGCTTTTGTCACGTATTCTTAATTAATGCCCGCCGGCTGGGCCTACCCCACTCGTCACATTTTCATATCGATTGCGAGAGGGTCTCGTTTGAACGCCGAGCTCGGTATTGCACCGATAAATCTCGATCGGTTAGAGGTTTTAATTTTTTCACTCGACAAATACGACATCGAAAATGAATCTGCTAACGGCCCCTCTGTTTGCGAATCGGAAGTGAAGCCTAATAAACCGGCGCTTAACCTCTCGCGACAAAGCCGATACAAAGTGAGTGACATCCCGTCTCTAAAGAGATCTCGCGAAAAAATCCGGCGGCGACGTGTCAAAGACACCGCGACGCGACGAGCGAGGGGCTCTTTGTTGCCTATCGAAATATTTTTTAAGGCTTAACTCCTTAGTGAATTGAGAGATTAAGTCCTTTTTGAAGAGGCAACCGGTCCCCGGGGTCGGGCGTGATCATTCCTTCAGATCTCATTTCCGCGGATGCTCTATTTGATTGTTATTTTTGTTACTTTTTCCCATTTTGTCCGGGCGCCGGCGGGATTTCGAGTGACAGTCGACGATTTGCACTCGAGCGCGATAAGTGTTTCCCGACGTTTTTTATAAACAGCTTTGTTAGCGTTGCTTGTTTTTCTTGATTTTTGTTTTGCATTTAATAGGACAGTTGCCAATTATTGTTTACGATGTAACAGTCATTCAAACTTATATCTGTTTATCTGAATGTTAACAATATTTTTGTTGATGGCACTTTTTCATATCCACACGAGAAAAGGAAATCGACAAGCCGGTCCGAGGTTTCGGTACAACACACTCATCTCTGTTTTTCGAATTAATTACCGCGAGCATATTTAGTTCACACATCGTCGGACATCCGGCACAAAGCCACAAGAAAATATGCAAATGACTGTAAGGCAGTAGGTAAGCGCTGGTAAGCCCCGTAATTATTCACATCGGATTTGCAAATCGCGCCCGGAGCGTTCCGTTTCCGCGCCCGCGCATTAACTGACCCTTAGAGCGCATTTAAATCAAAACACATGTGCGCGGAGCGGACCGGCTTAGCGGACGCTGATTTTCAGATGAGGGCTTCCCCTTTTTGCGGGTCCCTGCGTCGATTCCTTGGCGGGCGATGATCGATACCCCGCCCCCGCCGGCGGCCGCGACCCTCCCTCCCTCGCTCTTAATTAGGACTCGGAATCTGCGGCGGACACACACACACACACGCGACGTCTCCCGTATGGGTATAATGTTAATCAACTTTCATTATGCACTAAGGAATTATATGGGTACGCCTAAGGAGTGATTATCCGAGTCGAGGCCGCGTCCCCGACCAAGAAATCATACTTTATTATGATCATTCCGTATTCGGCGTGGCTTTGCGAAGGCACCTCGCGGGGTCGACGCTCACATTAGAATTTACTGCGCATATATCATCAAGGAGACGTGTAACGCCATTGTCTGTATCACACTGTTATTAAGCTACAAAACTTGATCCGAATTCTAATTCTAAAAATACTGATAACAATGTCATGAATGGACATTCAAAATACTGTAACGGCTTGCGACACAATCTTAAAAATAATCCCTCAAATTGAATGAAAGTTATAATGAACTTACACTGGCATTACAAATCACTTTTGTTCTTAAAAATTATTTGTAGAACTAGCTAAAAATCTTTTTAAATTTGGAGGTATGTAAGTTTTCTTTTCTTATTGCTTTAGTTTGTTAATCCGTTATTGCAACAAATTCTGAAATTCTAATTACATCTACTGTACTCACACAGCTAAAAATAACTATTCGTATAAGGAACCCCGTTTATGAAGCGTGAGATTAGTTAGTAGTGGACCCACCATAGCCGCGCAGAACCCTCACACGTTTTGTGATTAATATTACTGCTTACATTGCTTATTACAAGTAACTTATATCTATGTATTAAAACCGTATAGTTCTCATGGACGTTTACAATACTATCAGTAATTATTTAAATGAATATAAATAGATCTAATTAGCCATAAGAAATCGTTACTGATCTCATGAAAATAAACTTTATTATCAGCCATTACAACCCACATTACAATAGTAATCTTACAAGAGACATTTGTATAGGTAGCAGGGTTAGCACGCACGCCAAGCCAAGACCACTCAGTTGCTGTCGCACTCTTTCTAAATGCATAGGAGGGAATGAGACATAATAGATTTATCTCACGTGTTTTCTTGTCATAGCCGGTTGTACTAGGCCAGCAGATTAGATAAGAGATCAATAAAAATGTAGTTCTACAATTTTTTTATCAGCTAAGTTTTAGCAAAGAGATCTCTTGGCACTCATCTATCAACTCGGCACCGGACGGGCACCGCCTCGTCGGTCGGCATACACTAACTGAACCCGAAATAAGTGGACCACACGCTGACCACGCGACGTTCACTCGTTGACCACGCGCGGTCCACTGGGTGATCACGTGACATTTATAGTGTAAAGCAGCGTCCGCCCGCGGACCACCTGTCGACAACGGGTGGACGCCGAGCGGCGAGGCGGTGCTGGTCGGGTGCCGAATTGATAGAAATGATAGATGAGTGCCAACAATGTAAGCTTACATTCTGAATTAAGTCTCGTCTTTATTGAGTCATGTGCTCTTCTCAAGAGAAGATGTCTACGTCATCAATATAATTGTTTTGCATTCCAAGCTACATACCTCAAAGGATAGGGCAAATGGGCCCATAATCGGAGAGTACACTTAAGCAGGCTTGCCCCAAGGAGGTCTGGCCCTATTCAGTGCCTCGTAAGCTTCGGTTATGAGGATAAACCCCCAATAAATCTTTCACTTAGGAAGCCGTTTAATTAACGTATGTAATAAAATTTAATTGATCAAAGCGGATAGTTCGTGGACTACAATTTATGAGCTTTTGAGATGTCTTTGTGAAGAGAAGTAACATGTTAAATATTTATCTATCTACCTAAATTTATCTTTATTATTTCAAACTATAAGAGACCTTAAACCATGGACTAACAGTGAGTATAAAACGTCTATATACCCGTTTAAAATGTACAAAATAAAATAAATATCGCCAGAACTATATGGTTCCAAACTAAGCAACGCGTTTACCAGGGTACTGAGCAAATTACGATGCGGCCATTTCCAAAATTTACTATTTTCGGGAATCGAACCCGCAACCACCCGATGCAGTCACCCAAGCGGGGCCTACGCTCGAACCACTGTGCCAAGCGGTCTTCATATAGCCAGGATCCATGGCCACGTAGACGTTTATTTTATTTATTTCTGTACCTAAATCATTAAAATGAAATCAATTTCTAATTCCAAACAAAAACATTTCGGTTAATTAAATTCCGTGAAACACAGTATCGAATCAATCATTCGAAACCTGGAAACTCGCGTTACCTTCTTGATAAATGAATTTTCTTGCTCACTCTCTTCACGGGCCATTTATTTATTTTGTTAAGACTATATGACAATCGTCCAATTTGCCGAGACCCTTGCTGTACTGTAAGTTAAGATAAGTATAATGAGTATTGCGGCTCACGGTAAAGTGGTTGGTATGTACACACGTGTATTCACAGGCCCTTGTGCTAATTTAATAGATGAGGTGTTCCCATTAATTACAAAGAACGTCGGTGGCAGTGGACCGCCGCCGCCCCGCGGGTAACGCGCGAACAAATTAACAAGATTATTAACTCATTCCGACACGTCATACTTTCAGAACCTGCAATACAGGATGTTAAGAGCTTATTTTATAGAACTACGTAGCGCGGAGCTACGTTTGCTATGGAGCTACGTAGCACAGCGCGTAGCACTTGCAAAACATAAATTGCTTTATTATTGGTAGTAATCTGTCAACATATAGGGGTAAGTTTTTCATTCCTACAATGAATTGCGCAATATGTTTTTTTTTTTTTTTAAATGTTCCTTCGTTTACTTTGATAAATTATTTTGTAAATCTAGGGGCTAGAAAGGCAACATAGTAATTCTTCAAAAGAATTTAATCCTTCTGATTTTCTAGCAGAATCCTTAGCGATTCCACTAAATTTCAGTAAAATTGTCACGAATGGCGTAAAATGTGTGACCATTTTACAGGAATTTTGTGAACAATCATGCGGGTTTTTATCCAAAAATTAATTATATTCTGCAGAATTGCTAAGTGGTCCTTTAAGCCCCACCGATATTGATTTTTTGTGGTAGATACGTAACCTTAAACATAATTTCAAACACACAAACGAACACACTTTCAGATTTGACATAAAAGTATTATTTCCGCACGCAAGGTACACCAAATTCCTTAACTCTTACAAAAGTTCATCATCATAGAAAAACTCGTCATCTCACGCAACGGCCTGTCCCAAGCAAGGCAGGCCACACGTGATTGATCGTTAATGAAGTGGCCGGGATAGTTATTAATGACGCCCGGCTCCGCCCGCGGCCACTTCTTTATTTACCCACTAACACCTATTAGCCGGCCGCGTCCGATACACCGCCGGTTACGATATATCATCTGGACAGGAACATATCAATCAATTTAGGAAATTATATCGTTAAGGGAACGAACACCCTTTTGTTTCGCCATTTATGTGGAACACGCAATGAAAATGTGCTGTGATTTTTGCTTTTGTGAAATATGAAGTATCATTCATACTGTACATAAACCGGATTTTATTTTAAATCCGTCCAGCCGTTTTTGTGTAATGCTAATCTTACAAACAAACCTTTTCTTATGATATTAGTTAGGATTTACTAACAAGATCATCAGTCAGACTATAGTCTAGCGCTTGACCATTATAGTACTTACCTAATACAATTTAATTTTGTTCTTGCTCGCTTCGGTGAAAACCACTGGTTGGACGCTCTCATTGCCACGTCCCCCAAAATGATGGGAAGGGTTTTGTTTTATTTCAATTAAGTCGCAATCACAAAGAGTCGGAACCACAACAGTCACTCTATCTTCGACGATTTAAACAGATGTCGTGTTAAGGAGGTCCTCCAGAATATTCGTTCGGAATTTAAATTGCAAATTCGTGCGGTGGCAGGTGCAGCCAGCGTCTCGATTGATCCTCCTCCTCTCTTTCTAATTCATACTGGCACTCTCCTCGTCTCGTTCGCACGCGTCTCCCGAGATCAACGAATAATGAGCGTCAACAAATAAAACTCGAGCGTCACTAATTACTCGGCCCGCTCAAACGAAGAGAGGTAATTTTTGCACTCTATTCTGAAGAGGAAATCTCGAAGCTAATGGCGTTAATTTAAAAGAGGCCGATGACTGTGATTTTTCTTTCGACGCTCAAACTTCTCGACTTGATTTATTGACGCCGCAGAAACGGCTTTCATTTCGGCCCATCCTCTGCCATTGCTTGACGTTTAAATAAGGCCGTATATAAAATGTCAGTCACACACTAGAGGTCTCGTTCCGAAACTAAATAGAGGGTGAGGCGATTCATTATGAATGAGCGGAGTGGTCGCAGGTACCGGCCTAAATTAAAGTTTAGCTCATCGGCGTTGTGTACAATGTAGCGGCTGCTTCGGCAGGCCGATCACGGAGCTGAGGCGGCTTAATGAATGAAGAAATTCCGAGGAGCCCCTCACACGTGCCCCTCGGCTCTAACCACCCTCGCATAGATTGTAAACTTCCAGGAAGAATACAGACACTGCTTTAAGAACGAAATATGCCACGATTCCTCTACTTATTAATGACAGCAGGGCTCTTGACTACTATTGTAATATTGTATTTCCTTATTTTTGTTGGGAATATTAAATTATTCAATTCTCCAGTAATCTTTGCCTTATTCCCATCACTGGCTGCCGTAACGGAGTAATTAGCTTTCCAATTTTAAAGAGCGGCTCCACGCTCAGTGCCTCCCATCAATCCGCGCCCCTGCCCGCCATCGAATCGATAATAATTAATTATTTTTGACATAATCACAGCCAAAATCCATTCTCTTTTTGCTAATTCACGTCCCTATAATAAAACGGGGCGACGCTTTTAAGGCCCGGCCGGGTGAAATTGATAAAAAATAAATAAGACTCCGCGCGAACTTTTCGCAAGTCAAACAAAATCTGGCGTTAGCTTACGATGCTTTCGTATCGAGTGATTAATAATCTTTCACTCATTACGGTTTTTGATTAAATATTTCGTTCATTTCACTCAGTTAGTGGGTCAACGAGGCTGAGGCTCTGTTTTAAGAAGGCAATAAAGAAAGAAAAACATTTATTGAGCACAGCCCAAGATACACAACCATCTGTGTAAATACTAGTAGGTACCTACTGCATTTTATATAAATACTAGTGGCGTACAGGAATTATGAGGCTTGTGTCTGCTGCGAACAAATAGCCGCGACAATAATAAGGGCGGCAACCCACCGCGGTGCACGGAGAGGCCACGCACACGGTCACGGCTACGTTTTGCAAAAAATGTATGGATGACGTCATTTCGTGCGTGCGCCGCGGTGGACACGGTGACATACATTTTCGTGCAAAGCGAAGCTTGACCCACGTGCGTAGCGTGTGCGTGGCCTCTCCGTGCACCGCGGTGGGGTCTCCCCCTAAGCGCGATGTAGCGGCGGCGCCCGTGCAATCAGATATGATATATCTATGTGGTCAGACGTCTAAACTGATTGCTCGGGCGTTACGCTCAGCACATTTAGACGCGTCCTACCAAACTCGCTCTCATCAGCATGTCCAATCATCTAGCCTGACTGAACTGGGCTGAATATACAATATGGACGAAACTCGGGCAACTGAACTATCTTGCTCTTACAACCTTTATAATATCTTACCTTCAGACATCGATTGAGCACGATATACCAAATGATAGTATCAAGCAGTCGCATCCGAGACCCACATTCATGTGAAGTGACAAGGGACCGTTGTGGCGAGGCGCAGTGTGCCACTGTCAATATTGGACACGGGACATAATACCCACATGCCCGCCAACATTCGGATGTGGGCGACGTCTGAGGACCTTAGGATTGATACAGCGAGTTTCGCCTTCGATGTGGTTCATAAAGCAAAGGTTACTTACGTCCAAAGACATTGACATGTAAGAGATGTGACTGTACAACATACAATGTCTTACTAAATGGAGTCCATGGGCACTGGGCATGGGTATATTAACTATGTATTATATACAATGAATGTATTGTATACAAATAAATAAGTGGTAATGTAGTAATATCAGTTATCTGGTTTCCATATTATAACCTCTGCTTAGTTTGGGATCAGGTAGCCGTGTGTAAAAAATGTCCCAGGATATATTATTATTATTATTACTGTATGACATAGTCGTTCGCAGAAAATAATGTTCAAGATATATTGGGTAGCACTTCACACTGCAATCACTATACTCGTGCTCAGCGCAACATTACATGCAGAAAAATTCACACATCTGTTATTGCATTTACAATTCGATAATCTAATTAAACATGAGCTGTATTGGCAAATATGTTTTCAACATTATTTTTAGCGAAAGACTGAGTCATACTGTGTCCATGGACTCCGTTTAGTACGACAAATTATTTAGACAGACACATGTCTCCCACTTTCTTAGTAATGCCTTTGCCGCCAACGAACTTTTGTTATATAAGACAATTTCATTGAACCCTTAATTGAACAAACATGAACAGTCAGCTTTCATAAATGCAGTTTACGCTAAATATTGTATTGCTACAAACATACGGCACAGTATTGAGATTGCTACCGGACTTATGAATACAATTTTACCTATCTATAAATATGTAAAAGGTATGATTAAATTTGTTCAACACAAGTACTCACGGTATTGGGAGCGTACCGCGATTTCCAAACCGGGGCAAGTTGGTAGCACTTAAAAAATACATAGTGAAAACATTACCTTCGCCTGCGGGGTGCCTCGTGATTAAACCCACCGAGGCATACATAACGAACTCGATGTTTGAACGCTACAACGGCTACAGTATCGGACGAATATTCTACAAGTTTGAGACAAAAACTTGTGGGTAATAATTAGGATTGTCAAAATTTTTGGCCTTAAGATTGGACACTAGGCGAATTCGTCGCGATGATGCAAAAAAAGCTAATGATTTTTATAAAATATTTCTTATGCCTCGATATTTTTTGTGCTATGTGCAGTAGCCCGATTCACGTAACCAAAACCGTAACGATGTCTCAGCGATATAGTCGTTGTCTTTTCGTATTACAAAAAGTCTATCAACGACTATATCGCTGAGACATCGTTACGGTTTTGGTTACGTGAATCGGGCCACTGGTCACATGTTGCAATATGTAGACGAGAATTTTCGAAGTTTCGCATATCTTTCGAAGACCCGATATGTTCTTAGAGACAACTTTAAAAGTATTTGTAAGTACTTTTAAAGTTGTCTCGAATAGGTTGAGGTACCGTACAATGGTACCAATGGCACCTGCGTTTGTTTATCGCCAAGATCAGGTACTTGTTACACTGTTTATTTAGGCACAACCCTCCCCTGGCCTACTTATACATGAATAATATTCGATGATCGATTGCAAATTTATGGGTATTATAATCAGAGAGAATTAAAAATATCCGTAATGCACTGAAAACGTTAAGACGATACAAGAAAAAAATGAATTTTAGTTTCGGGGTGTGGCTAGCGTCGCGTGAGCTGCCGAAGGATATATCCCTCTCGCTTAGCTAGGACAGAACAGCTATGGAGTAGACTATAGTATAGTTATTTTTTGAAGGAACAATATTGTTTAATTCGTACAATTAAAATAATATGTCCCAGTGCACCTTTTAAAATAGATGAAATGGATGAAAATATTCAAATATATTTTTTTCGTTTTATATGGGATTTTTATGTCGAGTGTATTTGAAAAAAATAATTTAATTTCTATGTTGTTTTTATTGCTGAAGACAAAGTAAGTCAAAAGAAGACAAACGATACCTACAATATGCTGATAGATACGTATAACAATATTTCGATCGTATAATAGCCTATAACCAGCGGACGATCCAGACGCGTCCAACGATATCTCATTAGTCAAATTATTATGATAAAAATAGTTTGGACGTTATACGGGAGCAGATGAACATACATACATATCGGTCAAAATCATAACCCTCCGCCCACCGTAGTCGGGTAAAAATGTACATACTCTGTGTCAGTGACTGACTGCCGGATATGAGTATCTTTTTCATGTTTCGTAGGCAAAGGAATACTTTGGTACTTAACTTCGATGCCGATCATGAAGTCATCAGCGGTGTCATAATATTTTTTTTTACCATATTTAATTTATTTTTTAATTTAATTTTCAGTTTTTATTAATTTTATTGATTTAACCATGCATTTATTTATTGTTTATCTTTTTATCTTTATTTTTTTATCTATCAAAATCACCCTTAGACTGGTTACCGCCACAGGTGACAAGAGGGCTGGCTCTTTCCTTGCTCAAAAAATTCGCTTGACAACAGGAACAGCTTGAATACAGGGAGGACATGCAGCCAGTATCCCACGCGGACGGTATTTGTTTAATTAGGGGTAGGTTTTTATTTTATTGTATTTTATTTTAATTTATGTTATATTATATTGTATTTTAATGATAAAACATGAAAAATAAAAAATTTTTTTTTATTTTTTTTAATTTAATTTTACTTTTATTTACTGTTTTATATTTATTGTGAAATTATAATTATTTTAGTAATCAATATTGGACTATGTCTGAAACAAATACATTGAATTGAATAATTTAAATACAAAAATTATCACATTAACTCGTTAAATCACGGTTTACACCCGCTAGAACGAAAAAGATCCTAACATGGTAGGTAGGACCTGAGGGTTGGCCAGTTAATTACTTAAAATACACTATATTTATTTCAAGAAAACATTCATAAGATCTGAAGGCGTCGGACTCGCACATAAAGGGTTCCGTACCACCGTAGAATAAACACATCAAAAATATCAAGTTTGAGACTTGATATTTATTTTTAAATGTTATTATATTTTTAGTATTTGTTCTGCACCGGCAACAGAAATACACATTCAGTGAAAATTTCAACTCTCTACCTGTTACGGTTCGTGAGATACAGCCCGCGCTGACAGACGGACAGACAGACAGACGGACAGCGTAGGCCTAGTAATAGGGTCCCGTTAGCACCCTTTGGAACTCTAAAAAGTAGCCTATGATCTCCGCCAAGACCCAGTCTATCTCCATACCAAAATTCATCAACATTGGTTCAGCGGTTTAGCTGTGAAAAGGTAACAGACAGAGTTACTTTCGTTTATAATATAATAGATTGAATAGGACGGACAAACATTTTCCTATCCATATCTGTAATGTTATTTTTTACGATAAGTTATTGATGTATGATATATTTATTACTTGCCCATCCATACCTACAACAAACGCAATAAAGCGACTCCATTGTTTTGACAAGCAATGTATTCCCACTGTCGGCCCAAGACCATGCTGCAAGTATATAACAGTAAGCGAAATAGGGAGTTTTTACAGAAATGACACGAATAACTATGAAATGACAAGAGATGACACAAAATGACAAGAGATGAAAAGAAATTACACAAGACAAGGAAAAGCAAACGAAAATCACGCTGCAGTGCAGGTCGTAGGTTCGATTCCTGCCCAGGACATGCATTTGTGTGCATGAACATGTCCGCATGTCCCGAGTCTAGGTGTAATTAAGTGTATATTTAGTTTGTATTTACAAACAAAAAGTAGTATATGTAGTAATATCAGTTATCTGGTTTCCATAGTACAAGCTCTGCTTAGTTTGGGATCAGGTAGTCATGTGTAAATGAATTTCCAAGGATATTTATTTATTTATCATAGGCGTCGGCGGACTGTAAATACTGTACTGTACCTGTAATGTGGCACGACCGTAATATTTTTTCGTAATATTTTTTAAAAAATCCTTCACAGGTCCGACGTCGAACAAGTCCGAGCGGACACTGACAATACAAAGTTAGAGAGAGACATGGTTAGTTCAAGTACTTAAAATGTGAGATGGCGATATTGTGCGCGCGCTCGGAAATAAACAACGTAAGCGCCAAACCACATTTACTTGAATTAAAAAAAAACTACTTCATGAATTAAAATATGGTTGAAGGGTAGTTTAGATATCATTATTTGCTATGTTTTAGAAATAATTTCGTGATCTAAATCGTAAAAACATCGTGGTAGCAAGGAAAATTGTAAATAATTAGAGCTCATTTCATAATTTTTTTTTATCGAGAAAATTTCATCAAATCGTGATTTGGATTTAAAGATACTCAAGATAATATAGTCAAAAATCATACATCTAAATATAAGATTCCTAGTCCACATACTTACTTAAAGAAAAAGTAGAATAGAAAATCAACCAAATTTCGAACCCTCCTCTTAAAAACGACGGATGTACAATAATCTTCCTCCTAGCCTTATCCCATTGGTTAGGTCGGCTTTCAGTCTACCCTGATTTACCTGATTACCTATATTTACACGGAGCGATTGCCATGTGCCTTCCGAGAGCCAACTAGTGGGACTATCGGCAACCTGAGGGCAAGACCATTATTGTCAGGTTTTTTTCAGGCTTCTGACTGCCCGTAACGACTGCCAAAGATGTAAGAATGACACCAAGGGCTGTTAACTTAAAGTGGCCTCCGAAGCATGGAGGAGGTTTAATGTTATAATTTAGTCACCCATCCAAGGCCCGAGCCGATGTACCGGGCAATCTACCACGATGGATATACAATAATAATTTCCATAAAATAATAGGTACTTATTAAATTTATACCCAAAACACGGGATAGGATTCTCGACCGATATTAAATAATATTTTGAGGGGATTAGTATCATGATTGGGCGGACACATGCTAATGCAAGAAGTTTTTAATTAAAACCGTCCGCCGTTAAGAGGCTGCGTAATGGCTGATCCTCAGGAGGGATCCGATATTGGGTGTGTACCGGCAAAGCCGAAATACAAACATATTTAGGTCCGATGCGCGGCGTAGTGTGCGCTGGCTAATCACTGTCCGGGAGACGGATATAAAACCCTTTGCATACTCTCCGCAACGTTTGCACGAGGCAATTCTGTATGGACTATGCAACCGTTTATATAAAACCTACATATTTAAAGTTTTTAGGATCTAGTAGTAAATCTAAGGAATCTTTATAGTTTAATCATGTCCGTTCGGTCCGTCACTGGGTTTTTATTTGGAGACTATTCTAGGTCTATATGGCCGAAATTTGGCACACTTTACCGTATTTGTTACCGCTACAAAGGCACTCAAATCTTGAGAAAGAAATTATTCTTGAGCGCCTCCCGTTCAACACAACAAACAAACTCAATACGTCGAGTCAGAATTCAACCGCAAATACAACTATGTTGCTAGTATATCATGGTTTAGATATACGATGTATTTTCTTTAGTAAAATGGTTACGGAACCCTACATTGTGCACTCTCTCACATACTCTTGGCTGGTTTTTATTTCGGCGATATCATGTTTTTCATAATATAACTCGGAAGATTTGCTATCTCCAAGGATACACGCATAAAAACTACTTTCCCATGAAAACTAGTAAAGACCAAAGAATAACGCCAATTTTATTTGTTTCAGATGCACGTGACTGCAACGACGACGACGCAAACAAGGTAAATAGGAGCATTTGCGGTTTTAAAACTAAAAAATAACATGGCGGCGGTGCCCGCAATGGCAATCCAAACTTTGGCGACGAGTTTATGGCTTGTGTGACCGCCAAAAGTCGCCGAGGAAAAGTGCAAGCTTGTTTACTCATATATCAAGGGTTTCTTTCCGATAAGGCCGGCTCCCTCGCTGCCAATAAAGTGATTAAGTCACAAATCGTGGCGGGAGCTCCGCGGCCCTCCGATGTACAGACGCGCAGAGGTTGCGGAATCGGGTTTTAATTTGTTTTTCTTTTTGCTGTTCGCTGTTTTCGTGGCGAGTGTACTTTTTTCAATGACGTTCCACTAACGTGGTTATTTTTGCTAGTAGAATAAATAATGTCCTTATAGTTAATAGCCGGGGTTATTGTCAGTATAAACGTGTCTTACATTCCGTCTATTTTATTACAAAAAATTTCAACACAGTTGTGACAGGAATTTAACTAGAAATGCGATCATTACTAGTTTAACTTTTTTTGTAATAACTCCGCATATTTCTACCTCTACAATTATAGTGTCTAAATTATGTTTCTATCCTTATTCTAGCCTGTTATTGGAAATACTAAAGACACAACACACAAGTCATAATAAAATCTATTACAGCGTTATCTTTCCTCCAATTTCTCAGTCATGGCTTGAAGGTACGTCCCCACTATTCATAGTGGGTCGTTCCCATCGAAAGCTCTATTACAAATAAATTGCCCTTCGAAATCGTTCCGCGTGTTATAAATTTCATACGTGCTGAGAAATGACATACGGTATTATTTATTACGGCGAGGTTTTTTCGGGGCAAATACAAAGAAGACATTGTGATGTAATTGAGCTACGTTTTATCGGGACACGCTACAATACAACGGTAATTTTCCACGACAAAAGGGAAATTTGTTGTTTTTAAAACATTTTTCGGGAAATAAATGTTTTCTTTTTATATTTTTTGACAAGAAGTCAGTGGAACAATTCCTACGAAAAAAAATTACCATGTTTTAGTAAAAGTAAAAACTATTGGACATGAAACGAGCTGGAAGACGACTTTTGTAAATTATAAAATAAGCGTTTGAAAATTACAAAAAACATTTAAACAAGAAGACTCCTCGACTCCTCGTTTGTACTGAGTAAACATTTTCACCATTTGTGTTGTTTCTCTATTTTGTGTTAACAAAAAATAGAGACAACTATATAAATTTGAGCACTTAATAATTGTTTCGCCCGGCAAACTCACGATGAAAGAAAGAAATCGAGGAAAAGTAGAGTATACATAAGTAGAGTCTAATTTACGCGATTAAGTTAATAATCAACAGATTCTCTATTATTACAAACCTATCAAAGACTCTACTGGTACTTTGTTTACACGCTCTCAACACGGCATTAGTCGGTGGCGCCATTAACTCTACAAATGACACCGAAATGAAATCTATTCATTTCCTTTGAGCGGAGTCAATCGACGGTGTATATTGTGTGATTTCACGCGATACCGACATTACCGCTCCCAACCCGCGCGGTGACGGCTCTGTGTCTGTTCCAATTTTGAATATGTATACATATGGGTACATATGAATAGTTGTATGTATGTATTTACATTTTATACACACACATCATTTTATTACCATATTCTAAAATTTACTGATAAATTACATAATACAAATAAATTACAATTCTACCTAACAAGATTAGAACCGGATGCCTAACCTGCAATGGCGGCCGCCAAGAATTAAAAATGTAAAATGTACGAAAATAATATTAGAGACCAGTGGTTTCGCAATGGATAATTGTTAAGTGACTCGAGGCCCAGTATATAAAGAGCTACGTCAACCTTTATCCGATCTGGTTTAATTAAAATGTTATTTAATTAAGTATTAATTATTTTGTGATAAATTTCACCAAAGTTATGCATCTACATTAGTACGCACGGCTAAACAAATTGTACCCCTTTTGATATCAGCGGTAGCTTAAATTGTTTTCAACTTTCATTTAACCCGCGTGCCTAGATAACGATCGCAGAATTAGTAATATCAACATGAATTCTGGATGTTTTACATAGGTATATTTTAATGCAAACTATATCTATAGGTATTTTATTAGGAGAAATATCGCATAAGTCTTTTAGTTTTGACTAACCATGCGCCCGATGCATTTCCCATACTTCTTTTAAATTTTCGTCCCCCAGTGAAGCCTCTTATGGGTCGAACTTCTAAAAGTATTTCTAGTGCTCAGCTTTATAAGGCACTCGTATGCTAGGTTTCCTGCTTCTAGGTCCACCAGTTGAGGCTGTGTGTTGTCTGTCAGTCAATGTACTGCATTGCATTTTTTCAATCGCATTTTCTTTTTAAGTTTCTTCATACAGTACCGTCAAAAGCCAACTCCATAAAATACAACAAAATGCTTCTAGCACATTGAAAGGATCTTCGTACTACTTACCAAGCCAACTAGGCACCTGTCGGCGGGGAAGCCGTACTCACCCGAGTCTCTACTTGGCTTGGTGGAGTAGTACCGAATCGCACCTACATCCAACCCTTCCCACGCTCAGCGGCATCAGTTTAATCAATGTCGTTATGGTGTAGATGTCACGATAGGCGCGGGCGGCGCGAGCGTGCCGCGGTCCTATCGGCCCGGTCCGCAGGGTTAATTTGTTACTCGGATGTTTATCGATAACAGCCGAACGGTATTTGTATGACACGACCACTCGATTCTGACGCGGCCGTTTAATTTGAACGGCGAATGACAATTTATTGGTACGTGTTTGAAATATGGACACGATTGTGTCATTTTGACAGTTGTGTCATTATTTGTGATAGGAATGCGGGTTGCAATGATAAGCGCGCGCTAGTTGTCAAATGAAAGCCACTGCTTTTTTCCTGAACTGAATATGAAATGAAAGCCACTGCTTTTTTCCTGAACTGAATATGAAAAAAAAATACATCTCACTAGTGTCGCTTGATTGGCTTGGCCTGTCTTTAGCTGTCAGTGTCACGACAAAGTTCATGCCGCTCACAACATTTTTTCCTCTCACTGATGAGATTAGTTTTAAATCAAGTAGGGATAGGGAGGTACCATAGCTATAAAAAAATAATACCTCCTAATCTTTAATACTACGAAATATCGCAGTCATCCTCACTAATAAATATCACCAATGACATTAATGGGACGTCTTTTTGATTATATTACGTGACCTTGGCTACTCGCAAGATTGATAATGCTTGCTGAGACGCTCGTTAGCTGCCATTGTGGACGCCCATCGATTATCAATTTGAGGATTACAATGCCCGGGAGACAAATTGCGGGCAACCCACCAGATGAAATAGACCATGACGTGCCGACTAGTGCTGTTTAATTATTACCTATCGAATAACAGGCCACATACCGACCTAATAGATAATGATAATTTTGCAAACAAAGAATAAAGTCGACGTGGTCAATTATTTGTTAAAGGCACAAGGAATTAAGCTAGCTATATGCGTGTCTTAAATTAATAAAACGCTTTAACAAGAAAATGAGATAAATTGAAAGTAAACGACTTTCAAATTGCCAACGAAATGACACGTCTACGTGTATAATTTACTCCTTACATATAGAATAAACCACTCGAAATCCACCCCGTAGCGTGGTATTATCAAAAAATTGGCTTTATTATCAAACTATTCGCCTGCGGTAACTATCTTGATCAAATAAAAAATTAACATGCCGCGGGGGTGACTGCACGTTACGCGGACAAATTGGTGCGATCGCTCAACCATTACAAGCGCGGTAAAATCACATGTTTTACATCACTAGTCATGCGCCCGGAACAATGTTCGATATTCAAATATATTTTCGTTCTTTTTTTTCACGAACCCTGACGGGTTCGTGAAAAAAAATCCTAGAGTCTCGGAAAATTAAAAAAATAACGTCTCAGATTGAGTCATTTCAATAAAATTATACAAGGGTATGAAAATAAAAGTGAAACGGCCGTTCAGCTATGCTGAAATGTTTTCTTTTTGTATTACGGATATAAATGCATTTTGCGCCTTATGGCTTCGTACTTTTAAGTCAAAGTTTATAGATTGGCAATTCTTTGGGAAAATTGCGTCATTTTGCAACCGCAATCGACGCATCGGTTGCTCTACGTGTCGCCGGCGTGTTGCGAATGTAAATGTCTTTTTGAATTTCCTTCGAATTATAAAATCAATTAGGACGATGTCGACATCGGTTGTGTGGATTTTTTCTACCAGAATACCATACTGTGCGGTGATGGTTTTGTAATATGGTTGTAAATAAGACGTTAGGTATGTACCTACATGTATTTATTGTGGTACATACAGTAGTAGGTATGATATGGTTTATTAAAAAACAAGCAAACTAACTTACAACTGAATACTTAAACGCTACTCCAATTTTTAAATCCTAGGTACTTATTTGTTGGAATCGACATACCTGTATTTTATGTATGGCGCGTCAAGCGTGTAAGCAACATTGGAGTTGCGGGTGATTATTCCGGGGATATTTACACAAAAAAAAACTTTAGTTACATAAATATAACAATGAATATTCTCTATCGAAGCTGTATGATAACTAAGTTCTGTATTTAAAAATAGGGCAATCAGTAATGGATTCAATTACCTTCGCTCCAACAAAATTATTCATCGTCGAGATTTTATAAAACTCGGCGTCACGCTCGAGCAGTCAAAAACAATACTTATTCAAATGAAACAAAAAGCAATTAACGACGGAGATATCCCTCCGTCCTCCGAGGATACGGCAGAGGAGAGATTATTGAAAAAATAATTAATAAATATTTATGACGGGCCACCTGAGGAGCGACACCGGGAGAGATTCCATTTTTATCCAGTACTCGAGTACGCATCTGCAGCGTTACAGGGTAAAAGCGGTTTATTACTGATGCAAAATATTCCATTCATATTCAAAATTTTATATCCCGATGTGGCCGGGAGAAAGCTAATTTATGCCGGGGGTGCGGCTAAGGAGACGGCCCGGCACCTCGCGTCTTGCGGGGGATTAGGGAAGGGTTGAGCGCTGCGAATTGACAGGTGCCCGTCAAAAATTACAATTAATTATTAAGACAATTGCGATCGCGGCTGCGACTGCGGTTCGATTGTCGTTTGGTTTGTTGCTGTATCGTTTTACGATGATGTTTGTATTAAGTCGATTCGATTAACAGTGACAGCTAGTTACAACTTGACACTGGTTAACGTCCACGTTGCCTATTAAGTCTCTCCTCTACACGAACCACGAACTCGTACGAGCGAAAGGTCAGTAGTTATCCAAACAAGTATTTTTTTTTTTTTATCGGACCGCGGTGGTAAAAAAGCGTACGGCCCGCCTGATTTTAAGCAGTTACCGTAGCCTATAGATGCTTACAATACCAAAGGCATTGCCTAATTACTAGGCCCTAAATTAAAAAAGGAGAAGTATCCAAATAGCGCTAAGCCTTATAAAATATACATAGGTGATATTGATATGGACCAGCATTCCTAGTCTGTTACTCTATGATAAACTCAATTTTGCCCCACTCACTGTTTACCCCATCACTACTGTCCCTCGTCCATATAATAGACAATAAACATCGGAGTGCGCATCGATCACTCGTTTTACAACCGGCAGCGGTTAATAGCGGTAATCCACCACTAAGAACGGTTTACTGCGTTGTTATTGCTGCTTAAATCCACTCACACTAAGCTATTTACTACGGGATACTAATATATAAAGTTTTAAAACATAGTCAAAGTCAAAGCATTTATTTTGTTTAGGCCTACGGGGGCACTTACAAATTGTCATTTTACATACCTTTTTATGTAACGGTTATTAACTTTATTTGTCAATTTGAAAAAACGTCAACTTTTTACAATCTACAGCCTCGTTGTTTGTTATTTATTCTATTTTTTCCCATCACTATTCGGCATTCGATTTGCGAGTGCATCTGTATGTAGTGCGTTCAGTTTGACAAATTGCAGTCATTTGTCCGTCAAGAGGTCAATACAGACCCAATGAACGTCCAGGGGGCTTACCACCACCTCTTATAGCAGTTTTGTTTTAACGTTTCAGCGGCCATTTGTGCAATGACGTTTCTTATTGTCATGACAATAAGGTACTTCATTGCACTAAAAGACGCTGAATCGTTAAAACGTTCCTGTAATTGAATCGCAATAAGAGTTCGTGGTACGCCCCCTGTATACCATTAACTACCTACTGTCAGTTGTAGTGATGTGTTAACTGTCGATAGTTTATTTTGATGAATATTTAATTTAGTCTCGTACTAAATTAATTAGTAATTCTCTTTACTTCTTCGAATGTAAAAGGATCCCTTAAAAATATTAGTTATTAAATATATACCTACCCCTGGAAGACTACCACAAAATGATGTAGGTAGATACAAAATCGTTCTCTCTGTTTTAGGATAGAACGTATAGTTAAATAAGCTAGATAATTTTTTTAGCACCTTTAAACGACAATAATTACAATCTCTGTTTTAATATATTATAGATATTAATTGCAAACATTAACTTCAATGGTCGCACAGATAAAACGATCGATCATACATCGATAGGCTAGCTCCGTTCTGACCGATACCGGGTTATTTATGGCGTTCGTTTTTCACGCGCGGCCGCCCGCCTCCGGCGCCGACACTCTGTCTCTATTACACGAACGAACGATGCGTTTTGTGAGCACAGTGAGTTATTTGTTCGATGTTTTGGACTGAAACTGTTTGTACAAATTATGAGTACGCTTTTTGAATGACCGTTTTGTTGATGGGCTCGTGATTTTCTCCACAATGTTATTATTTTCGCCTCTACTATCACTTTGTGTGCAATAATGTCCAATGTCTCTTCCTCGATTTAACTCTATCTGTGTTTTAAACACTGCAATACCTACCTACCTACTAATTTCATTCGTGTTAGTAGGCATCTATAAAATTATGACTGCCCGTAAAACCGAATACCCAACAAAAGAATTTAGGGTCGAAATCTGAAAGGCAATTAGTACATAGCATTAACGATCGTACAGAATCCCACTTGTGCAATTTCACGCTGGAATTTTCATACCGTCTGCGTCATAAATATTTTGTCCGATAAACCGTTCGTTCGACAGCCGCGAGGCGTAAGAAAATGTTAATTAACGAATCCATTGTTTCCCCGCCCGGCGGCTCCAAGATGGTGCCGCTTCCGTTTCCGGCGGGCCTCCTTCTTTATGTGCGTTTCCCGCTTATTTTTACGTCAGACGGGCGGCATTGTGGCGCGAGTTCGGTGCGCGCCAGGGTATAATGATTTTAATTTCCTCTAATCAAGAGCCTTCGGCGGGGCTTAAGAATTCTAATCATGCACACCGCCAGCGAGCCGCCGCAGCCGCAGCCGCAGCGGGTGACAGAAACATCACCACTTATTCTGATTGCGTAGAGTGTGGCGCTGAATAATTAATATGCCTTTATTTTGCGTCATATTCCCGCGACGAAACAAAACAAAAGCCGCGCATTAATTTATGAAACATGTTCGAAATTCGAATTGTTTTGACAGTGGAAACGTTACGCTCCTTGACATTAATTTTTGCAATTCCATTTTTGAATACACGATTGCCAGTTCGGAAAATATAGCCGAAAGTAATGTTTAATTATATTGGGGTAGCTTGAAGCGGCCCCACCCTTTCGTTCAATTCGCACTAACGACCACATTTCGGTCGTCTAAATCACGGCGACGCCACTTGCAATTAATTTTTTGACTATTAAAATGTCTCTGTCGTGATTGCTATGAACGTGACTGTAGGTTGCAATGTAAATTTTATATTGAAGAAGGCATTCATTTCAGGTTTACATATTTCCTAGTTTATATACCTTGATATTTTGTATAAAATCACTCTTTTCCTAGTAAAAATTAATTCTATTTAAATACCAATTTGCAATTGGGTCATGCCAGTTTTCAGTTTTTTTCAGTTACAATAACGCCTATCAGTTGTGTTTAGAACAATGGGATCGTTGCTTTGCAAAGTTGTTTCATAGTCGGCACCACATACCCGCCGGTATCTGTAACTGAACACAATCAAGTTTCATTCTCGCGTCTTGAAAGGCGCGCCGCCGATGTTTGCCGGGTGCGGTCCGCAAGGAGCACCGCACAATTAAGGGAACCCTTTCAACGCGCGTACTTAGCATTCTAATCACTCGCCGAGCAGACGCCTCGCGCCACAATACAACGCTTAACGCCGCGAAATTAAGTGCGAAAATAACTGTACCACCCCACCCGCAACCGACTGAATTATGTCGCGAACAAGATTCTAATTTTAATTTTACAACGACTAATTCCGACAAAACGAAGCACATACAAAACCCCACTCGCGGCCGTACAGCAATAAAATGCGAAAAACGATTACGGATCAATGAAGCGTGCCTTCCCTCTCGGGGCGCAAATAAAGCCAAGTACACACTTCAAATATGCTTTTCTTAATCGTTCTCATAAAACAAAGATCAGCCGCTCGAATCTCCCCCGTGCGGAAAAATGAGTAAAAAAATTCTCCCGTTGCTCATATCGCGTCTATCAGTGCGGATTTTTACCGCAAATTGTTTCCTGTAGTCGGAACCCTCGCGAATCGATACTGTTTGTATTGGCACTGCAGCTTCGGAAGTTATTATTGGTATCGGCGGAGAAACAAATAAAAATTATGCCACATTCCGCGCACTCGCCCGCGGTTAGTTTGCGTAAATGTTTTCTAATTTTGTATTGTTTGATTTTTTTATTCTCTTGGATAGATAAATAGGTAAGGGCCTGTTTCAGAATTCTGAGGTAAAGTTTATCCACTAAAGAAAATGACGTTTTGGCAGATATTTTATGGAAGAAAAAACTGTCAAAACGCCATATTTATTTGGTGAATAAAAGTATTCTGACATTTCTGAAACATCAAATGTAATTCTACAGAAACATCAAACAGATTATACAGGCACTATAGTATTGATAAAAAAGTATTTACCTAATCGAAATTTAAGACTATTATGTTTTTTATAGCTATCATAAAAGGTACGAGTTACGGCTATTGCGACAACGGCAAGTAAAATCAACCTACACAGTAAACCAGTTTTGCTAACTACATTTTCTAGTACCGAACTAAAAATTAAACTAAATCATCCATAGCCTTATAACCATTTAGACACTCCAAAATGAAACAATTGAAAACCCACAACGAAGTACCTCGCAATTTATATTTTGTACATCAAAACGTTGGCAGCAGTGCTTAAGGAAAACCGTTGCCCACGGTATCAGGATTTCTCAAAGTTGAATTGGCTTAAAACCTCCCGGCGGATGTGTCATTATAATTTGCAAGGGAGAGATGACGGATTCGTGCCTCGGAGCGCGCTCGCGATAATACCCTAAGCTATTTTAATCTTAACTTAGTTAAAAATCTTGCGTCCGACATTAACATTAATCACTTTTGACAGACGCCCGTAATGGATAGTGTAATTAATGTGTTTAAAGTTTGTAATTGGGTTGTATGGTTTAGGTTTGATATTGTGTTCTGAAGATATAGTCAAATTGAAATAGCTTTTAGCAACTTTAAAAAGAAGTGAATCAAATATAAATTTACATAGGTACTCAGAAAGAAGCAGATAGTTTACAGTGACGCCTAAAATGTTTCTCTTTTTACATGGACTGTAATTAGAAGCATTAAATCTTAATATTTCAACCGAATCGAATGCAAAGGTCTTATAAAATTAAATTCATTACATTCCAAGTAACAATGGAAATGCCTTCATCAAGCAAGAAATCTAAAGCTTAATTGAACGTCGACATTGAGAGATTTCAATTCAATTACTAAACCATATTTAACGAAATCCAATCCCCCTTTCCCTCGAGAAATAATATTATTTATTCACAAAAAATAATACAAAACGCGGTTACGGCGAACGCTCTGTTGGTTCAGCGGAGATCATTCGATGTAAAAGTTGGAAGCAGAGGACGGAGGCAGGAAGAAAACTTGGATAAGCGAAACCCTCTAAAAATGATTGATGCCGCGGAGCGGGGGCGATCGCTCACCGCGCCGCTCGCTTTAAAACGAATAAACGTCGAACCATTCGAAATTCGAAAATGAAGATCATTAGCGCTATATCGACGCGGCGCGCCCCGATTCATTACTCTATGGTATACGCATTTTTGCCTCGCTTATTTTTATCGACGTCAATCAAACCCAGCAACGATTAGATTTCATTTAAACTCGCAATAGAACAGTCGATATCGACAACAAAGCTCGCATTGCGATCGCGTACAGCCAATTTCCTAACGTATTGGAAACGTCGTGCAATTGTTTGAGGACGTGTTATTACACGAGCGTTTAGCCTGCTAACAACTGACGTCGTTTGTTTCTGCTCGGTCTTTGTTGGAATATAACAATTAGGGACAGAAAGCGACCGGTGGCGGTCGGAGTGTTATCGGGCGATTCGCGCCGGCACACAATGCCGCGCGCAACAATGCGAGCTCAATATCTTTATGTTCCTTGCCGCTGCAGGCCGATGCACTCGCCGTTGAATCAGCTTTCTTGGGTGTACATTAAACGACGTACTTGGCCATAGACTAATTCGGGCAGAAAAGTAACCTGTCTGTAGCTTGTTACGAAAAGAAGAAATAAGAACTCCTATTTTGTAGTTACGGACGCACTCACAAATTTTGTTATTTCGTAGCTGGTTACGTTGTACCTGTAGTTACTGTCACTTAGTAATTATCTTGTGAGTGCTGAACGATATCCACTTTTAATACTGAGCAACTAAGTGAGCAATTTAGAATCACTGATTTTTTTTAACTATTCAGGCGCCATCATATTCATGTCCTCTCGTCCTATGCAATTGCTGTCCACAAAACATTACAAATTATCTGAAGTCAGTTTAGTGGAAGCTACACTCAATCCTAATAACTTTAACAAAATAAAAACACTTTCCCCCAAATTTATAGAAAGTTGTGACTTGTGATGGACTTCCACTGGCGTTACAAATCACTTTTGTTCCTAGAAATGCTTTGTAAAAACATCATAAACTGGCTTATATCTCTATAAATTTGGCGGTTATTTTGTAGTCAAGTGTTAAAGAAACTGTTACTGTTCAAGTATCCAGATTCTCTACTCTATGCTCATCTCGTCGAGACACTTGGAAGCATCCCGTCGCGGGCGGCTCTTTGTGCTCTATTTCCTTCTTCCCCCGTCCCTTACCGTCCTGGATGCTGAATGCACATCTGACGCTCCCTACACATCACCGAGATAACAGCACATTGTCGACACTCACGAGCTTACGAGGTTGTTACACCTTCCATGGATGCTTTTGTTCAAATAGTTATTAATTACGTCATTATTGACTGATCGTTGCAAAACGATGGTGAAAAAGTTGTCGTTGTGTGGTCGTTT
Source organism: Drymonia ruficornis (assembly GCA_947859195.1). Lineage (NCBI taxonomy): Eukaryota > Metazoa > Arthropoda > Insecta > Lepidoptera > Notodontidae > Drymonia > Drymonia ruficornis. Next base: position 4,369,662 of record OX401908.1, on the reverse strand, counting down.
GTAATAGTAGGTAAATTTGTTGATAATTAAGTATGGTACGACTGCATTTAGGTACAAATCTTTACTAGTATTTCTGACTAGTCTTGTAATAGCAGTTATCTCAACCCATGCAAATGTCAAATTAATGAGAAAATTTATATTATTAAGACTTACTCCCAAATTTATAAACTACTGTTATGATCGACTTTCTCTGGTATTACAAATCACTTGTTCCTAGAAATGATTTGATTTTTAAAACCACTATAAAAAGGACTAAAAATCTCTATAAATTTGGCAGTATCATTTTATTAGTATATTCAGTATTCTATAAAATTCCAATGCGAGTTAAGCGTGACGTATCATTCGATTTCGCATTTCCGTCGACACCTGCGTTTGTGGAGCGTTTAATCGCATAGAGAGCTAATTGTCTGTGCGGATTCCGCAGGTAAACACTACACGCCGCACACCATTTACACAGCAAAGGGTCGGGAGCTACGAAAATAGTTGAGGTTTATGTATGGAGAAGTAGATTTAAATAGGAGGTACATGCTGTTTCATTTTTAGTATTAATTTTAATAATATACACTTTTTTCTATTGACGTGTTGTGTAAGAAAAATACTTTTATAAGGAATTGTAAATGGATTAAAATTGCTATAAATGTTAGGGTTAAAGTTTTCATAATTTTGATACCAATATCTTTTATCTTAAAATTATCGGATAATTTCTTAAGTCTTAATAGCAAATATTCAATTAATAACGACATCAAGTCGAGTCATTTAATATTAATCTCCATAGGTTACCCATCTTTCAACTAAAATGATCCTCCATTTGCTCCTCCATTCATAGCGCGACGTAGCACTTTTCGTAGCTCCGCGCTACGCATATCGCAACACGTGTGCGATTACGTGAAACGTCGATCGTGTAAGCGGGGATTACTCGACGAGTAGTGATTTAATAGTCACTGATTCACTCGCTCGCGATCGACGACAATTACACGTAATAAGGCCGCGGGGTTGTGACGTATGATTAGGTGGTTGTACAATTAACGATTTGGAGTAATTATTGCTCGGTTCACATGTTCTTTTAGATTGTGGATTTTATTAAAATTGTTGTAGGTACTCACTTTTTTATAGATTCTCTTTGGTATATGAACTATGCAGTTATTTTTTATTTATTAAAAGCATTGTTGCACTAATTTATTGTGATTTTTTTCAGTGTGTCTAATTTAATAAAAAAATACAAAATGTAACTAATTAGGTCCAAATTAGGTAATAAGGCTCCAAAAGAGGAATAAGTAGGTAAGTCTGGGTCTATTTTAGTTAGTTATCGAATTCAAAATGATGTCATAAAATAAAGTAAACACACAGTAATAAAACCGTATTATAATGATAGTGTTATAAAATTACCATAGAGCGAATGTAACGGTGGTTAAGCCACAGTTTACAGCCGTTCCGGGTATTTTTATGCGTGAGGGGGGAGATGTTCAACAGAACGAGTACACAGAGGTCCCTGCATGGCGCTGTATGAAAATCTGAATTATGTTTTATAGTGGACGTGAGGAGAATAAGGGCGTTTTTTACGACGAATGTACCGCTCCGTTGCGACGAATTTTATACAGAGAAAAATAAGTGTGTTCGAAAATGGAATATTCGTTGTCGAAATTTTGTTTAGCGTTGGAATCGGCGAAAACTCGTCACACAGAATATCTCAAGAAAAAAATACCAAGTTAATATTCTTGACTCTTCTAAAAACCTACTTACAAGGAACCTACTTTAGACCTAACCACTAAACTACTCAGACTTTTAGATGGGTAGGTAGGTACCTACTTACGTTTATTAGGTGGGTGAAGTAGATACGTGAAAAAACTTGTTGCCTAATATACCGATACGTCTGCTCTGAAAACGAATGGATTTATCCACTGTGTCTAAAATTATTCTAGGATTCTTTCTCTAAAGAATTCGTTCTCTACATTCGTCGTACACAACCATCGCGCTCGCGGGTTGTCGCGTCGCGTCGCGTCGGCGGCGTTCGGCAATTCTTTATTATTCATGAGGCGATCTCGCTCGCTGAGTGTTTTATATGAGCGACGATCGAGTATCAATTTGTACCGACCGGGCCCGTATTAGCATTTCCCGTGCGAGGCCTACATTGTTTCACAGGGTGAGGGGTAGGTGACGATCTTCTTTTGTTTGGGCCATTGACATTTATTTACAACTATGCATGTAGAGGTAGGTACCTAAATTATTGGTATACCGATATGTTGTAAAAGGAAATTTAATTAACATAATTACTATTTGTTGAATACGTGTCACTTTAAGGATTTTTATAAGACTTTCAGGAGAATATCGTTTTGCATTTATTTCCAAAAGACCTACACGGAGGTGCATTGTTTCGATCATAGTAATTTCCAATAATCAACGACCAAATTTCCGTAATGGTATGATGAATTTGTATTTCTTAAAAGTAGATTTTAAAAAAAAATTCATACTCAACTTTGTCAACTTTTCAAAAATGTAGTTGTACATAATGACACTAATTAAAGAAAACAAAACAAAATCCTATCTAAAGGAACCACAAGTGCCGCAAAGAGCTCTCAGCCCATTTGACTCCACCGCACAAAGGTAGGCACCGCTAACGTCTCTCTCACCGACAGAATACGTTAAGTACTGCACGCTTATGAGTGTTCATTAAAGATACGATAAAGACGGCGGAGGCGACGCCGGGCTAAATTGGCTGTTTCTGACTATCCAACACTACTAGATGCCGACATCTCTATACAGAATCTACCTAAAAGTTTCGTAAATAATTAAATGCATTGGAGTTGTGATTGTATAATGCAGAATAACTGCTGAGGGCCAGCTTTGACCGGTATGAAAACTTTACCTAGCTTTAAGAATGTTCTATTTTCAAATTTCTCAAAATGTTTTTTCTTTTGCATTCTGGCAAATTTTGATTGTTCAAATACTGACTGTAAAACGAATTCGATTTAAAAGGAACTGTTCTATATTTAAATGATAATTTTAAACAAAACGAAACTTAATTAACAACAACTATTATAACCAAAATATTATCTTGCATGCGTCATAGTGTCACGAAGTCGCGAGTCGCGGCACCGATTTTCGCTTAACAAATGAACATTCGCTCCTAGTGCAGATGTACATAGTTCCACTAACAAGGGGCTGTTAATTTAAATTTAGTATCTTAGCTTCGCGTAATGAACGGTAAGGTGATTGTTATAATGGGATTGTAGATTTCTACTCGCTAACACACAGCTTAATGTGCATTTGTATGTAAGTAGGTATAGTGTAGAGCTGTCTTTATTGGAATAATTAATAATGATAATGAATTATATCCTGGGACATTTTTTTTTTTTGTACACACGGTTACCTGATCCCAAACTAAGCGGAGCTTGTACTATGGAAACCAGATAACTGATATTACTACATATACTACTTTTTATTTGTAAATACATACTTAATATACATATACACCCAGACTCCGGACATACAGACATGTTCATGCACACAAATGCATGTCTCGGGTAGGAATCGAACCTACGACCTGCAGCGTGTAAGGCGCCTCCGCGCCAACCACGCTAACGGGCCCGTCATTATTATTCAAATATGAAAGGGTAGTCAATCATTGAAAATATCTATACAGTGAAAATACCTATAGTACGTTTTTTTATACATGTCCTATTTGGTAAGCAAAGATGGCGTCCAGCGGGGCGATTGCGTAACTTTTTTGTCAATGTTTCAATTGGTTTCGTTCATCCTGTGTCAATTATATACGAAACCAATTGAAACATTGACAAAAAGTTACGCAATCGACCCGCTGGACGCCATCTTTGCTTACCAAATAGGACAAGTATAAAAAAACGTACTATATACCTACATACTTCTTAGTAATAATAAATAATAAAAAAATCCCCAGACTTACACACCCAACTGTATGGTCCCAAACTAAGCAAAGCTTGTACAATGGACTGGGGCGATCCCAGTGACACTCATACCAAAGAAAATTACGAAAAGGCCGTTTCTGAAAATTACCTCTGTTGGGAGTCGAACCCGCAAGCACCCGATGCAGTGTGCATAATGGTCTACGCTCGAACCATTTTATTTGTCTACTGGGGAAAGAACTACTACTGAGACTACTGGGGGAAGGTGAGCCCAAACTTGGCCGAATATATGCGAGTCAATTTTAGTGACGGTCGAGTCCAACTCGATGAGGCCAAAAATGTATAAACAGTATAAATCTAACACTTTGTGACATCTACCTGATTTACGATTACAACAATTACAAACCCATTTCAAACCACTGTCTTAAGCTTCAAAACCAAAGAAGCTAATGCAATGCAAGTGTACACCCTCCCTCGATATTAGGTAGCCTCGCGTCTTTCATGCAAATTTACGAGCCGGTGGAAGATTTTTAATTACTACTGCGTCTGAGCATCTGTCTGGAGACGGGAATTGTGGCCGCGAGCTACTCCGTGTAACACCGACTTTATAAAGATTGACGTATACTCACTAATGATAAGTGGAGCAATATTTCGTCAGTTTATAATTTTATTCATTTAAATTGATATCTCTACATGATTAAGGCAAGGTATATTTACCTTAAAGAGTTTATTAAAACAGCATTCGTCTTAAGTCATACCTAAGCTTCAGATTTCTGCTATACGCGTACAAAGGAGGCTCTTATACCTACAACCAGATAGTAGTGAGTCGTATTGAAACCTATTGACTCATCATATTCTAGGTCAAAAATAATTGGTTATGGGCGCTCCAAATTGTTTTTCTAACTTTGTAAGGAATCCCATCAAAGCATATAAAGTTAACATTAACTTTAACTTAAGGACCTCAAAGTCATACTAATCACATATTTTATATTGGAAAAGCATCACGTTAGTTGTGATTTTCCAACGCCATAAGGTCGTCCAAAGTCATGGTGGAGAGAAGATGAGTGGTATAGCGACACCTCTTGTGTTTTCTCGTGTCTTTGAACGTCATTCCTAAAGGTATCCATACATGTGCCGCCGCGCCGCGTCGCGTCGGGGAGCGGTTAAGTGTGGCATTTTACGGCTTTTATGCATATTTGATGGCGCCGCCATAATCTGTGCGGAGGGGAGTCCCGCCGAGTGCTGTCACCTCACCTGTATCGCTCAGGCTAGAGAGGCGGTGTTTTGGTATTAAGAAGACAGAGGGACGGTAATTTGGCGATTTTTCTTATTACAAGCAGCACCACGGGTAGAAAAATAAATGTTGAGTGCGTCTACACACTGCGTATGCCGACAGCAGCAGACTTAATGTCATAACATGAGTGTTGGGGCGAGACATGCATGGCATCTGGAGGCACCGATATATAATTTTTCAGATGTAATAAAAATTCGTTGAAATGTAAATTGTGTACCTAAGAGCCATTACCATACATGTAACTTATGTGTCTGTAATTGAGCTCTTTCAACATTTAAAAGGTGTATTGACATTTTATCGTTACCCTATTGAACTTGTAGTAAAAAAACGTTCTAAATAATTTCTACATTAGGTACCTATAATACTGCGCTTTTATGAACTATACAAATAAAATACATTGACCTACTGCTGGCTAGAGGACATTTTCACTCATTATAGGACATTGATACCTCCAAAATAATAAAACTTACATCATCATTACATCACCGCTACACCAACTAAAGTAAATAATTTAATGAAAACGAACGTAACCAGAAATTAATTTGGGAAACGAACGGAACGTTTAAATAATCCATCGTTTAAAGGCAAAGCCGACGAATTTGAAAATAATGACAGGCATTAGGAGCGTGCTAAGAGGGCCGTATCAATTACTGGCCGTAAGCAAACAGGGCATTACGCGCTCAATATTAAAATCAAATTTACGGACCGCCCCCGTCCGGAGCGTGGCCGTCGATGGGATGGAGCCATGTGGATTGTGGTCCTAAGAGTATGGACAGCAAAAAGAAAACTACGGAATAAACGTCAAGATAAATAAGTTTCTGTTTAGTGACTAGTAAATTGAGTTATTTCTTGGAGGAAATCATATCATTGCTTCCCACTAAGTAGTTAAATATTGTAAGAAAAATAAAATCAAGACTGCTTATGAATTTATAGAAGTTCTTACTTACTTTCCTGTTTCAAAAATCATAAAGCATTTCCCTAAAATAATCAACCACCAACGTACTAATATTTACAAGGTTATTTGTTAATTTGAATGTAATACTGCAGATAAAAGTTACTGCTTTGAAATAAATTTGAATTTAATGTTTTTTTTTCGAATTTATTGATCCCCGACAAACCGTCATTGTTGACGGTACAATTCAAAGTGTGTGGTGAGTGACGCAACACCAATTAAAATCGCATTTCGTCACGCGTCCACGACACGTAATGTCCACATTTCCATACAAGCGACGATCTGATACTAAAACACGGATTATGCCACTCTACCCTTCCATTGGCCCATCAAATAGTAACATGAAGTACACCTATGATTAGCAGCGACGCATGTTTTGAAATTTAAAGTGAATTTGTATGGAGAGAACATTATTTGTGGAGAAATCTATGTCCCAATATGAAATGCTTAGAATTATGTTTTGTTAGTAAAATAATAATAATAATTTAGCCCTTTTAACGTCCCACTGGGCACGGGCCTCCCCTCAATGCGAGGGGGATTTAGGCCATAATCCACCACGCTGGCCCAGTGCGAGTTGGTGGATTTCATATGTCTAAAGACATGCAGGTTTCCTCGCGATGTTTTCCTTCACCGCAAGCAAGTGATAATCATATTGAAGTTATGATTCACACATCGATTTCGAAAAATCCAGAGGTGTGAGCCAGGGTTTGAACCCAAGACCTTAAGCCCGCAAGACGCGTGCTTAACCAATCGGCTACCACTGCTGCTGCTGCTGTTTTGTTAGTACTTAATTTAATTTATTTTTGTTACAGAACGAAGAAGATAAGCCGATAACGCACAAACTGTTCAGACCCTCTACCTCTAAACTGTAAGTATAACCCATAACTGACTTTACATAATATGTATATTGACGATCCACATTCATTCAAGAGCTTTCAATTACATTACAAAATTATAAGAAAAACCGGACAGGTGCGAGTAGGACTCACGCCCTGAAGATTTTCAAAAACGCTGAAAATTGTACTAACCTAAAAAATATAAATAATATTAAACTCGGCATCCCCCAATAATAAGGATTCAATTCTTCCGTGTAAACTATCCAAACTCTACCTTCTCTACTGTAGTAAAATATTAGTCCGACTTTATCAGAAAGTAGAGCCCGAGGCGCGCCTCTACACCATAAACCTTAGCAATTGTCGCTCGCCATATTTATTTACGCGTACATATTTATAACTGAGCATAAATATGTGCTCGGCGCGTGATACTCCGCGGTAATTATCGCGTGACTTATTGGCGAAGGAAGATAACACGTACATCGCGACCAGAACCACCAGACCTCGATTCCAACTCCTAAACACTCCTCTTAAGTCCTCATTACTTTAGGAATAAGGGAGAGGGGTAGGTCATTTAAGAATGGTGGTGACGTACACCGCTCCGAGGGTTGTGGCAGCTTTATCTACGCGCTTGACTCTAGATCGTGACTCTCCGACGGAGATTTCGGTAATTACTCTGATTATGATTGTACCGTGTTGTTTTACCGAGGGAAACGTATGAAGCAAGGGTTAAGATTTTGCGCTTCAACAAAAATTACTTGAATTCTTAGGTTTTTTTTATATATTCGCCCGTGTTATTCTGTAACTCTTACATTTTCAGATTAATCTACTACTTCCTGATTCCAAAACTGATTAGCATTAACAACCATTAATACATATAAAATAATACCTACATAAGTGTCAAAAGCTAAGTTTTCCTCACAAGATTCCTGGAGGCAAATTAAACACAGATACCTTCTAAACCTTGTTGCGAAGTTTGATCCAATAAAACAAAGTTTCGAACAAACGAATGCATTAAAGTCACCCGCAAACTGATCCAATCGTAATATCGCACTTCCAGACGTCGAAAGTTAGTATGCATTGACTTTGAAAAGTCGTCCAAAACTAAGTTGGGTTATGTTTATGAAACTATTCGGATGCTTGTGTGTGCCGATACACATGCAAGAACTCGCGCCCAACTCGGGCCATAGTTCGCAAAGTGGAGCAGCTGTAAAACAAAGTAGCGAAGGGTCTAGGAACTTAGTGTGTACGCCGGCACCGGCGCTGGCGAGCGTGGCGCCGAACACATGTCCCGAGCGCGGGGCGGCGGCGGCGGCGGGCGCCACTCTTCACTACTTTGACAGTTTAATTCGCGAAGTAACGCCGCGCCGGCCCGGCCGACGACCGGCGATTTATAAATAAGTTAAACTAGGTTTTAACTAAAGTATTGCGGCGGGATGATAACGAACCCGGCGCCTACGCTCCGCCCCCCTCCCGCGGCGGCGCACTCCCGCGTGCAGATAAACTTTTAAAATGACTTTGGAAGCTTTTGAGCTTTTAATCGGTAAAGTTGTACAGACAGACAGTTCGGGTACAATCCTTGAACCGCTTGCGCCGGCGACGGCGGCCGCAAAACTTTGTTTTACAGGACTACTTTTCTTCTTGTTTCAAGGTTGGACTCTTAAAACAAACTCCGGTTCGACGGAGTTCGCGAACTCGGGCGCGAACAATTTACAAATTTCTCTCTTTCATAACAACTAACTGGCGCGCGGCGCGCCGGCGAAAGTTGTCCTGCGTAGATCTTAATCGCATTGTCTGTTGCGCTCGCGGCGCGAACAGCTGATTGTGACGACACAGTTTATCGAACTTCTGCTTTAATTCACCATGCAGAACAACAAACTGCCGGTTGTAAAAGTCAACGTTACGTTCCAGAGATAGTATCAGCACACGTATTGAACAAACGGTGAGGAATGAGAGATGAAATCAGAATGGCAGACGGGGGTGTACGAATATGTTTAGATTAAAGATCTGACAGTCGTGTCGATGCAAAAAGGCCCGCGGATAGACAGGGGGCGCCCTCCGACGCGTTTATTCAATTCGTTTAAGTGACATCGATAGCATCGACTGCGGTCGAAAAAACTCGTCTGCCAAATTTGACGGCGTCCCCCCGGCGACCGGCGACTTCTTTTTTCAGTTCACGCCTCACCTGCCTCGGGCCAGAAGTGGCCTGGCGTGAAATACACTGATTGGCGTTTAATGTACAACCGTCTGCCTTTTATTTGACCGATGCGGAGACTCTTAAAAGCTTTTTATTTGAGAGGGCGTGGGTTTCTTTATGTACGTACATTATATGGTTACATGCGGTTTGCGCTTCGTATTTTTTGGTGCCTGATTACATCGCTGTTTTTACGATCTTGGGGTATGAAGGCAACATTTACATTATGTACGATGAGATCGTAACATAAGCTAAATGCAGTATCGGGTATTGCGCGTAAATTTTACGTAACTAGAAATAAATAGGTTGCGGGTGTGTGGGGCGGGGCGGCGTGGGCGGGGGCGTGCGCGCGCACCTCACCCCCCCTACCCCACCCCGCGAGTCCGATCTGCCCGTGGCCTCCGCGTAGTCCGCGAATAGCGCCCCGCGAGCCACCCGCACCGCGGCGCTACGCTCCTGCGTCACGCTACGCCCGCTACGGCCTACGGATAAACTTTTCCGCTACGCTATACTACGGACTACGTAATGCTACGTATCGAAACTTAGTAGCTACAAGTGTATAATTTTGTGTAGTGATTTTTCTAAAATTCTCAGTGAAATCGTGAATAAATAATAAAAATAAACTTTAGTGCGCGATGAGGAGTCTCCCCTCCGTTTTATAGCGATGTCGGCCCTCGTCCGACCCGTTTGGTAAGTCGAAGCTTGATTACCAAAGTTTGTTTTCGACCCCGTCAACTATTTTCCTTTAAAGACGGATATTTGGAGTGCGTTAATCTGTTTTATTACGCGACGTCAGATTTTTTAAAATATATTGCGGCATTGTCATTTCAGCTAATTCTACGTCGGTGAACAAAATTCAAGAAGTGTTCAAGATAATAAACAAAATCGTTTTACGCACAAATCCCACGCTATTAAAACCATTTCACGAAATGCTTTCATAAAATGTGTCTGGATAATGTTAATTAAGTAATATTTAGTTTGTGTGCCTGCTGGGGATGTAATGTTTGATTGTGAGGTTGATTATGCATCCCCGGTTGGCGTACCTGCGGTAATCGAATCACCTCAATCGGCCCGGAATCCGATGAGCGAGTCGGCAAATAACCGCGACATTAGTTCGGAGACGGAATACGTAATCGCGCGACGCTAAACGTGTTAACAACCCTTCGCTACACAAATATACACAGGTGCATATATAAATAGGAAAATTAGTATAATTGTTTACCTACCGACCTGAACTTTTGTAAGTTATCAAATTTTCAGAAATGTTAACACTTCAATAAAGATATTAGTGTGTATTTTACGTTTTATATTTTTTTACGTAACTATTAATAATACTGATGATTTTAACTAATAATACAAAGTAGGTATAAAAATAGTATTTTAATAATCCTATAAACTCTTGTGCGTTTCAGAGTTGAGACTTTAGAGTTAAGAATTTATTATATAGTGATATATACCCACTTAACAACCTACGAATACACACAAACACATAACTATGTATACTATAAACTCAACAGTAAAGTTAAATAAACGTTAACATTTATTTAAAATTAGGATAGTGTTTAATGCGCTACATATTTGCCACGATTCAATGCCTATCGGAATATCACGGGTTACAGGCCAAGCAGTACCTAAACTAATTACTTATAGGTTTATAGTATACCCAATCAAAAGTCATGAAAATTTAAGAGAATAGGTATACCGAGTATTTTCAAGAGCTTGTTTTAATCTCACAATAACTAACAGTACCTACGTTTAGGTATATTATATTTATTGACAAGACGGAAATACTAATCAGTATTTGTCCCAACTTTTTATTTTCATAGTAGGCCTTTTAATAGTTACGATTTACGACTTTAATAAAAGACGTTAATAGAACGAGAAAGATTTTTTAAAGTCTAATCTTCAATTGAATTTAATGAAAAACATTTATTCGGCAGACATAAGGAGAGTACAGAAAAAAGAATAAAGACGGGTCACAATATGATAGAAATAAGATACAATTTTACTAACTGTCATCTGTGCCGAAAGGCGTTTGGCACAGCATTGGCTGGAAGGGAGCAGAGTCTCCTCCAGCATTGATTTTCAGCCAAAGCCTTCTAAAAACAATTACCACATCTTACTTCAGGTTTTCATTCTAAAGACCTGTTTCAGAATCATCAGATAACTAAATAAATAAATATAGCGGTTTGATAGATATTGTATAGAAAAGCTCTCAGAACGCCATATTTATTTGGCGATAAAAGTTATCCCTCGATTATTATCTTATGATTTTAAGATAAATCGACAACTCATATGGACTTATCCATTACTTTCTAACAATACGTAACAAAAACGCGTAAGGCACCGTGTAATTAAGGTAAACGTTTAATTCGGGCTTGGCACCGGGCTGGGGCATCCCGCACGCCGCGACGCCTCCGAGGGCGCCCATCTGATAACGGGGCGAAATTGTTTCCACTCAACCCAGCCGTATCTGATGGGCTGATGCCACCGCCAGGCGGTTTCATTTATATTTCACGTTTTTAAAACATTTTTCGCAGTATGTGGAACATTTTGTGTGTGTGATAGATGAGAGGAATGAATGAATCTGAGAATGAATCTGAAAAGATGGATTTTATTTTTGGGGTTAGCAAAGTGGTCAGAATGATAGGGCTCTTGTTGTTACACTTAAACGTGATAAGAAAACTTGCTTATACATTATTCTTGTGATGAGTTCATATATTTAATATTGATTTTGAGGAATAATATTAAATGACAATAATCTACGGCAATACAGTTTAATTCATAATTTACAGATCAATCGTGACTAGCAACAACAAATATCTTCAAATTTTCTTTCGTTCTAAAAATATAAAAAACTCGATGTTTCAAATACAGACAACTCTAATAAACGTTTGGAGTTGTATACTATACTATACTTTCCTTTCAATTTAAGCTTTCGATAATAATAATAAAGATCCACGATCATCGCACTTCATCAAAACTATTTTATAATTTTGTTATACTTAAATAGCTACATAGCAATATACCTTTCTCAGTAATCAATGCATGTGTCTCCAGGAATTAAAAAAAAAACAAAGTCTTCAAACACCTACTTTTCTTTGTCAAATAAACCTTTTTCTAATTACGGTTACTTAAAGAAAACAAGAAAACGTGCAAATTAAAGCATTTTCAAAGAAATGGCGTGTTTGAACGGTGCGAGCACAAAACACACGACGTATCTGCGTGCGGGAGGGTCCGATACACCACGCGATAACCCTCAACACGAGTGAGCCCTTAACTTAGGGCTGTCAATAAGAGATTCAGTAAAAAAATATTATTTCATAAATGTCGTACTCATTAAAATAAGTGGAACTATATTTTTACATCCTGATCCGTGTCTGTTCGTTTTAATTTTGTCTTCGAATACTAAATAACGAGTAAGGCTTTAGTTTTGTGTCATGTCATGATAAAATGGGGGTTAGTACTTATTGGTGTATCGTAATTTCATGGAAATTATCCTGTGAATGAGCGAATAAACATTATTTTGTCGTATAGATAAAGACTTGATGTTATTGTTATTATCATGCGAATATGAATATATTTGAGCATGTTCAGAACATAATATGCATGCAATGATTATGCTGTTTATGATTTAGACGAATAGAAAAACAATAATCGAAAAAATTGCGGTTTTGGTGACTAAAAAACATTTTTACCCATGTGTGTGTGTGTGTGTGTGTATTTCTACATCAAGTAGCTATGTCTACAAAAAAATTTAGTGCTAAAAAACGGTCGCATTACAATTTAGTTAATTTATTCAGGAAGTTACAAATAATATCGTCATAAATTCATTTGTTTCCGTGTTAACCGAGGTGTTCTTATACAACCTTTTTTATTAAGGTAATTACTGATATAACTAGCTGACTAACTACTATAATTTAAGTTCCGGCCATTTTTTCAAATTTATATTAGGTAAATTATGTGGCTATCCTATTTACGATTATTATCAAAAAACGTAGTTGTAAATAATAGTAAAAAATTGAGCCTTAAAATTGTAATACAATTTTACTATGGGTCGAACCGCGTATTTTTTCGTACAACCCTAGCCTCTCGTTGCGCAGGGGTTAGGGTGCGTCCGGGGTTGCCAGTCACAATGCATAGTGGAGCGCTATTACCCCACTTATTTAAACTCACCTAAACCATTGCGCTATTGATTTTTGCAATCATATGTTGCGCTCTACATTTTTAACTGCTAAACTAGTTACTCTTTATTACAAATATTTACAGTAACTAATAGCGTCTTGAACCTGCTTGGGTCCGTGTGTTTTAAAGATTCCCTTATGTTCATAGCATAGCTCTCAAAACTTGTGTTACTCTACCTATAATAATAATTTACAACTTGCTGGGCTTACGTCTACAAATATACTTTTCTGCAGGATTAAGTTATGTTTCTAGAAGAAAACTCTAATGCCTGAATCTTACCTAGGTGCCACCAAGCATTGTCAAGGTTGATCTCAAACTTTTTTCCCATTAGTTGCAATCAGTCTGATTTGTTTGACTACTGATATTTTACATGAAGCAATTGTCTTCGCTTTTGTACTACACCTAGGACACCTCGCCAGAGTTTTTCAAGCTACTGACTACCTTCAGTGCATGTGATAGATTTTCTGACAAGAACCAAGATTGAAGAAGTTATGATATATTTACACTGGCATTACAAATCACTTTTATTCCTAGAAATGCTTAGTAAAATGTAACCTATCTAAAAATCTCTATAAATTTGGCGGTTATTGTATAAATTGGGATACATTCTTAATTGACATGACGCAATTTCTGCAAACTTAACTATTTGAAACTTAACGATTTGAAGATTTGTAAATTAATGGTATACTGATAGGTATCGCCTACACCTAAGTTGATACCTACCTCTAAAATGTATACATTACCTTATTTCTGGACTATGTAATCACACAAATCCCAAGCTTTAACTAAAATCAAGCTCTAAAGATACAACATAATTTTTCACAAAAAAATACTCAATGTATGCTAGTAATCCCAACATTGTTACATTACATTTCCTCGCTTCGCCAGCCCTACGCCACGATCCGCAGGGCTCGCCCGAGGCAACCGCTCACAATGCATCGCGTACCCCATTTAATACATCCCAAACTGTTGCGTTATCGATTTTTACAATCACATGTTGCATTTTGTACTCGCAACAAATCGATACCCTGTTCCCCCTGTTATAGTAACACTTTGATTCGGCTAGATTGTTTTGTGGGGCTAGCACACACGCCAAGACAAGACTTTTGTCACGCATTATGTCTCACCCAGGTGCTCTTTCTCCTTCTTAATGAGACAATAAAGCGCCTTATCTCGTGTTTTGTCTTATCACGGACGGCTGTGCTAGTGCTAAATGATCTTATCTGTGTGCTCGTATTTTTTTTTGCTATGGTGATCCAATTTTTTGAAGCTAATTAAGTAATCGATGAGCTGGATTCCTACTTGACGGATTGGTCCCAGGTAGCCATAGACCGAAGCAGGTGGAAAAGGGGAGGGGAGGCCTTTTCCCTGGAGTGAGACAGAACAGGCTAGAAATGAAATTAAATGAATGAAGTAATTATAATCAACGAATGTGGCGTAACCTTCATTTATTGTGTTTTACCAAATGTTTATGAGATTACTTAACCTCAATATCGAATATCGGCTATCGAACCGTTATCACCAGCGAATCATTCAAAAAACGTGTTCATTCTTCCTTTTCACAATCAGTTGCTAAATCGTTATTTGCCAACTCTGCTTACAAGCAGGTTAGGTTAGGTTTTATTGTTAAACTCTATAATAGACCTTGGTTAAGGGTGACCAACATAATACCTCCTTTAGCTTTGGCATTTATTTATTTAACGAAATAGGTACTCTAGTCGAAACTAATATAAAATTACAATGGTGTTTTTGTTGTGAACAAATTTTAAGTAAGTTAAATTTGAGACATTCAAAAGTATTTTGGCTTGCTCTACGTCACAATCATGACAAGGAGTTATCCTTCTAAGGATTGAGCAAGTGTTTTGTAAATACAGTAAGTTGAGTCTAGTTTATTTCTGTTCATCTTTCAAACAAGAAAACGTAAACTAAATGTAACATTGTAACTCCTGTAATCCAGGATCTATAATGGTGCCCAACGATGACGCCGAAGTCCCCGGGAAAATCTAAGTTGTCTTGGGTTGGACGAAGGCTATCAAACATAAAACAAATGTCTTCGTTATTTATGTTTACCTATTCAATAAATTTTGTACATAAAATACAAAGCGAAATCTTAGTTCGAATTTAATATCACTGGGACTTACACTGGGATTAATTTTACAAAGTTGGGCACATCTTCAACGAAATCCTGTCCGGTTATCAGTCAGCTACAGTTGTTATTCGCCATAAACTCTCACAAAGTTCCCGTTAAACCCATTTAAACGGGAAACTCGATTCGAGCCGGAGCCAAATTGGAAGAGTATTTATCTTTCCGTAGTCGATTTAAAAGCAAAATCACGCGAGCACACGACGCCATTATCGCCGGCGCCCGATCCGCAGGCCGCGGGAACTCTATGAATCTAATCCAGAGGATTTACCCGCTGATTTACAGCCGAGCCAGCCGAGGAGGGCGCGACTGCTCGAAAGAAAAGTGATAATGTCTTAATCCTACCACACTTGAGACTCATACCCCCTCGAGATTTTATGGTCGCCCGCGCAGAAGGCACGTTTTGATTTATGATTTCAATAATTAAGAATTCTAAGGTGCAATTTGAATTTAGAAGCCGCCACGTTTGAGGGGCCCGCGGGAGGCCGACGCGTGTTTGTTATTGCCCTGGGCGGGAAAGGGTCTCGAGCTCTACCTTTCATTTTCTAAGGAATTATAATAGAGTTTCAAGGAATTATGTGATATTATGAAAATGTGGAGGTATTCTTATTATAGAAGTAGCTTTCCCTTTAAGATTTCTTCGGTAACTACAAAATAATTGCATGGTTAAAAAGTTCAGACAATACAATTAAAAACAAAAAAATATGGATAGTTATAGTTCTAGATGTTATTTTTTTTTGGTAGTAATAGCACCTATATGAAATAAAAAATATATGAACTATTGCATTATAAAATTGTAACTTTTGTCTATTTTTATCTAATCCATAAAATAAATAAAAAATAATCTTCCAAAGTTAGACGTTTGATTAAGATCGAGTTAAGGAAAAAAATCTTATCGTACAATGGTGTCAGAGTGGTTCAGGCCGCCTTGATGCCTCTGACAAGGTTTAACGACTGCTGCCTAGGTGACAACAACCGGGACAGACTCTTTACATGCTCACCAAAACACGGAGGAGGTCACTTCAAATGCCACTAAATGGCCACCCATTTCTGACTGACCTTGCCAAGCGTTGCTTAACCTCCATTCGTTGACCGATCAGTGATTGCAGTTCGCTATGAGCGCCTCTTAAAAAATAAACATACAACGCCTGGTTTCTCCGGTTGGTACTGCAATGTAAAGAAAAGAAAATAAAAAGAAAGAAAACATTTATTTGGCACAGCACAAAAGACAAAACACAGTTTAAATAAAACAAATAATATAAATAAACAGACAGAACAACAAAAAGGTAGAAACAAAAAGAAAACACAAACAGAAGAAGACGAATTCTCAACATCCTCATTTCGCCAGGGGTGTTATAACACAAATTAATAAATTAACTCTACTGGAACTATGATGCGAGCTACAAATACACAATATCACGATTAGTCTGACTTGACAGATACCTGTAAAATATTTCACATCCAACCCAAATATATAGAACGGTTGGTACGTATACATTATGACTGTTTGTAAGTACACTAACAAAAACAATGAAGCAACCACATAAACCAGTCGCTCATATCCTCCGCGTTCTTAATCCTGGCGCTCGCCTCACACCGCGGATACCCTTACGGCGCCCAAATCTCCACGCATTACAATTAACGCGGCCCCGAGATAACCCGCCACTCGCCACCCGCTGATAAAGGTCCGTACGAGCACTAGTTTAAACCGGTTAAGCATCCACCGCCCTCAGGGTTTATCTAATTACCCTACGCCAACACACGAGCAGTGCCCCGAACGCGAAACCGCGCGTTTCGCCACGAAACCTTCCTCCGAAAACGTTCCGCGTTTGAGTAATCTCGGTTCTCGCCGGTGCCGACTCGGGGGCCGAGTCACGTACGTAAATGTTTGCCGGGCGTCGTACTATCGGTATTTCGGCCTTCCGGTGGGCTCCCCCGTACCTCCGTCAAGGACCATCGATTACTATCTGGAGTAGAGTCGGACGCATATTGCACAACTTCGAGAGAGAATATCGCCGATCAATAAATCAGACAGGATTGCTTTATGGGAGTTATGGCTCTAACTTTGTTGTAGGGCTCGGGAAACGCGATTACGTTGAGTATAATATTGTATGTTGAACATTATGTTATTCGCATTCTACGTCTGGGACTAATTCGTTTAGTCAAAGAGTATATCGATAGTCAAGAAGCGAAACCTGATTTATTTTGTGTGTGCGTGTGTGGTCTTTGCTTGATTATTCAATATACTGTACTCGATGATTTTATACTTATTTTGTCAACTGAAAAGTTGGTAATGGTAATGATGCATTCAACGATCGAAAGCCAAAAAAAACTTGAGATCGAGAGACGTTGAGATCTCAAAAATTTGAAAATTTGCTGTCTCCATCACGAGATTTGTTTTGTATAGAATAATCGACAAGACTAAGTAGTTTTTAATGTAGATAGAGTCCGATTTCTTGGGGAAAGTTTCTGTAATTCTCGTGTAGAGTCAGCCTTCTCAAGGCAGCAATCACAATACCAACATTGATGAGCTTGATTGAATGCGAGGATTAGGTATAATTTAGTCATATAGATCAATATTTCATATCTTAGGTAATGTAATACAAATCACCGTAGAACGTCTACGCATTAAATACTTTTTAGGAAGTAAGTATAACCTCTAAACAAACCCCAAGGTACAAAGCCATTAACTTATGAAAAAAACTAAACACAAAATAGTCATGTTGACACACCAACTTCAAAAACTTTTCAAGAAAAGTTTTCAAAGTTAACTAAATAAAACTTTAAAAACGCTAAAATACTAAATTAAAATGAATTAAATCGATGTAAAATGCGTGGTGCGATATTTTTAGGATCTGGCGGTAATAATTGAGATAAATCATAAACTTGGATCAACCTATTACTCATGCGACGGGTGGAAATACATCGACGTACCTTGGACATGTTTTAATTTGATTTTAAAACTGTATATTAAATCCTGATCAATTCCAAATTATTTTGACTACATTAATATCGATACCTTCTTACTTAATTATGCCTTCACCGATGTCAAAATCATTTGGTCTTAACATTAAACTAATGGATCTGAAAGCTCTTGAGTGAAATGGTTTTTACGTGGGAACGATTTTTGTGCATTTAAACTTAACAACAAAGTGCTTTTTATGTGAAAACGTCGATTGAAAACGCCGAGAATCATTTCCGCGTAAAAATATTCTGATTGTGGATGGAAAACCGAATCGCAAGTACAATGATTACATTTATTATTGTTTGACGTTATCACTATTGTGATCCGCGATCCGGGCGTGCGCTTGATTTTTTTGTTTGTTACAGGACGACGCCGCTAAACACGCACTCCACACTGACGCAGATCAACAAGAGAAGATTAGAGTTCGGCGTGGATGTAGAAACTTTTAGATCGAGCGATAGACGCGTGGAGCGAGTCAGCAGCGAGGGATCCATGGAGGAGGAGGAGGTAGTCGGCAAACGACGACGGAGGCTACTCGACGATGAGCGGCGAGACGAGCTCGAAGCGCGCCGGAGAGCTCTACCCTTCCATAGACCGCACCCCACACGACACGAGGAGGACAATGAAACGCTCATCCGGGATACTCAGGCCGCGTTGAAATCCCTAACAGGGAACTGGCCTCGAGACCCAACGACGGCGCACAGCGGTGATGAAAACGATGACGCCAACGGCTTCGAAAACCTATTCGACGACAGACGCTCCGAGAAAATGTTACCTTCCTCACCTTCACAGTCTTCCGAAAGCGCTGACACCTCGCAGAAGAGTTTCTCTATACGCAACCATGAGGAACACCATTCGAACGGCACATGCGAAATCGACGACAGAAGAAACAGAACCGAGAGAGAAAGAACCGTTGATTACGACAGACACAGCAGACACTCCAATCATTACGACGCGCCAACCTTCGACGAGCTCGTCGATTCGTCTTCCAACGAACTAGAAATAGATATGTCGGAGAGATGCGACGACAAATACGATGACGAAAGGGAAACGAAGCAGAAACGTAAAGAAATGATGTCGGTCAACAAGCAGTCGCTCTACAACGCTTACAAAGCGGCGACGGCTTCGTTGCCGTACTCCACGCAGTCGGCGTTCAAGCCGCCCGCGGAAGTCAAGCACAGGATGCATAACTCGTCGCTTCCGAGCGAGCCTTTCGGAGGTTACTCGAACGACCACGAGAAGAGTTCGATACCCAAAAGTTCGAAGCAGTACACGGTGCTGCAGCCGGCGGGCGCGGGGTCGCGGGCGGCCACCGCGCTGCAGGAAGCGCGCGCTGTGCCCTCGGCGCAGCCGGCGCGCGACTCGCGACCGCTCAACGCGCTCTCCCCGCCGGTCGCCAGAGGTACCGGTCGCACACACCTCAAACGATAGTCAAACTTTCTTAACGACCTGGCCATAACACAGAACTCCGCGCTATGAACTAACTCGAAGTTTGTTTCAAGGTCGGCTCGCGATATCTCACGGCTGCTGGGTCGAAGTCGAACACAACTTCAGTGTAACATTACAGCCCTGTATAACACCTGACTGGTTTTAATAAAACCTTAGACATAAAAGACAATACATTTAGTACTCAAGTACAAATTTAGTTCATTGTTATGTTTCGAAACGCTCTCACTGTTCTCAGTCCGTTAATAGGTACCTATGAATTCGAGTTTGCAACAAAAGCTGGCAACAAATCATCTCTCATTTGTAAGACGTCTCCATAATTTAGCGGGAGACGGTCACAATAAGGTTATACTCCCACCTAAGTCGATAACGTATATAAAATACCTAAACGCTTTCCTCGTATTGCTGGGCGATAGCTGGCTTTACGTGGCAATAAAAACGGGTCAGGGCAGGCGGTGGGCGGGGCATTGGCGCGCCGCCCCGCTACTGCTGAAAGAAAAATTGCTAGTCCGCGCGCAGCCGCTCGGCGTTCTTTATTTTTTCTTTGGAGTTGTGCGTGGGCCGGGGCGCGGGCGGGGTGATGCCGCGGGGCGGGGCCGCGCAGGTACGCCCCGCGGCACGCCCGCGCGTATCGATCGCCCACACCCGCGCACGCCCCCGCCCGCTCATCAGCAAAACACTAATTTGTGCACCGCTCGATTTGTTCGCAGAAGGCAACAAGTGTCCAACGCCCGGGTGCAATGGGCAGGGCCACGTCACCGGGCTATACACTCACCATAGGAGGTGAGTCGATGATTCATGATTTTCAGTACGTAACGACGATCACACAAATCGCAAGGCGCTGTCATGATCAAACAGCAAGAACTTGACGATGTAATATTACTCGTATAGCTACAGGCGTAGACAGAGAATAAGTACCCTATAAAATCTACGTGATTGAATAGTCATTAAATCCGCCACAAGCTGCTGATTCCTAGAAATATCCACTTATGCCTAACAACCGTTCTGTAAAGCGTCCCTCACAATACTGATGATCGTTTGTTCCCTCAGTCTGTCAGGATGTCCAAGAAAGGATAAAGTCACACCAGAGAGTAAGTAGTCTGAAGTATTTGTCGAATATAGTGCTTCACCATTTTAATTGGCATTTTGAATTATTTTATGCATCTTTAGGTTATGATGTAGATTGTAATTGTTTTGTTTCGAATCACTAGGTTATCTATCATTTATGTTCATGACTAGTTGCGAAATAAATCACTTTAGACAAGTACTCATAATGTTCTCAAGGATGTCACGATTTAAAAGATACCTGGTTATCTACAAGTCTGTCACTATAAGTTGTATGTCAGTCTTCGAGTGCATGTCCGTTATACCTAAACGCAAACCACTGGACAGATTAATTCCAGTTTTCTCCTACGTACAAATGATTCCTGGTAATGTTTACCACGAGTTGGTAGTTCAAATGTAACTCCATTTTGCAACAAATACCTACGTCACTTTTACGTTCCTACTTAATGGGGTTCAAAGATTGTATTTACATACCACAACATTGTCTATCCGATTTAAAATAAGGATCTTAAAATATCTTGCAGACAATGACAGAACCCATCACATGCTGACAATAACTTATTTCATTATTACACTCTGAGCTAATTAGCACAATGATGTTGCACACGTTGGTAGAACAGTTTAATTTGATCCCTCTGTAATTTAGTCGTCTGTTACGACAGTATTGGCGTTGCACGAGACGATATTGAAGTGCCCCACGCCGGGGTGCAACGGGCGCGGCCACGTCAGCTCCAACCGCAGCACGCACCGATCCCTCTCTGGCTGCCCGGCAGCCGCCGCACGGAAGGCAGCCGCCCGGTCGCAGCGAGCCAGGCCCTCAGGTACCTGTGCTATTTAAACAGAAGATGATGATGTTAGGTACCTAGGTATTATAGCCTTAAATATGATGAAACGTTTTATTTTATTAGGACAGAACAGAATACATATTTCATACATCCCTCTCATCTGGGTTTAGCTCTTGCTTTTGGTAACTACGTGCGCGGTTTTTGCATGTAGGTACCTACTACCCATCAAAATCTGGTATGATTTTCTAAATGGAATTAAAAAACTAAACTTTGAGGATTAGATACATTGTACGTATGTTTCCCCTCGCCGTATAGTGTCACATTCTCAAAATATCCCCATGTCCCAAAAGGTAATGTTCGCAGAATGTCACTTTCGCAAGATGACACGTTAGCAAAATGTCACTTTCGCACAATGACACGGTCGCTTGAGGTCGCACGTTCTCCAACAGTAACTGGCGGTACAGTACAACCGTCCACGCCGATCGCGGTGACGAGCGAGAGCAACGTGAGCGTGTCGTCGAGCGTGTCTCGCGATCGCGAAGCGGCCGCGTCGCCGTGCAGCCCAGCCGCCGCCGCCGCCTCCGCCGGCGCCGTGAAGCGCGAAGCCGAGCTGCTGGTGCCCAAGCGCGAGGCCGCCGAGCCCGAGCGCGACTCCCCCGCGATGGAGACGCGCCACGCCGGCTACGGCGCGCCGCCAGACCAACGGTCGCCGTACGAGCGCCCGCCCGATGACCACGTGCGATCATATAGGTAAGAACAGCTTGCAACTACCATTGCGCCTGTATTCCCCGAAGGTGCAGTGCACCCATATTTCGTCGGTGGAGTTTTTGGTCCCAATATTATAGGTGGCGATCCTATTGTCATTATACAGGGCACAGCACAAGGCCCGAATGTACTACGCTGACTAGCCCAAATTGGGCCAGCCCAGCTTTAAGCGACTCTGAACTAGGGGCAGCCAAATATGTACTTGATCGTGGTTTGAGGGAGCAAAGAATCTAGAAATCGGGACATCTAGGACCATACCACAGTTTAAATTTCCCTTACTATTGTCTACTCTATGATACTGCGCATCGATAGTTTAATGTTCATTCTACAAGCAATTGCTAAATGACTGTCTTCCCCTCGGAATAATTTGTAACTTTATTCATGAATAGTGTAAAATTATTTGCTGAATTAAGAATAATAGAACAATAGTAGTCGATTAATGCGCGCGTCGATAAATAAAAAAGCGAATCAAATATCTTAAAAATTACAAAAAAATAGTTTTGGGATGGCTTCGTACGACATTTGATATACGAATCGTCTTCGTAGCCAAATGAACGATGCGCGGTACGGCTACGAGTCGCGGTGCTACGAGGGCGCGCCAGCCTTCGAGCGCTACGACCCGGCGCAGTGCCCGCAGCGGCCCTACGGCTGGGAGGAGGAGCGCTACCACGACCCCCACCTGCCCACGCCCATGAAGACCGACCAGTCTGAACAGGAGACCACATCCGGGCCCATCTACCCTAGGTAGGTTTCGCGGACACCATCAATGTTCAAGCTTATGTGGTAAACGGGACTCTAGGATCTTTGTAGCTTTTTCAAATCATCCCTACTCTCAACTCGATTTATGGAGCCTGGCGTCAATAACAAGCGCAATATGCCGAGTCGAGTTGCAAAAGTTTACTGATGCAGTTTCGTAGTGGTCGGATTTTGGTGACTCGATTCGATAAGACTCGGCCTAAAACGTGATAATCCGATACCACCAGACCGATGTACCACTACGAAGCGGGTAGTGGCGTGGGTGGTGTCGGCGCCGTCGGTGCGATGGGCCCCGGAGTGCCGCCGGGCTTCTCCGCGATCAACCTCTCGGTGAAGATCGCCGCGGCGCAGGCCCAGCGCCCGCGAAGCCCCACGCCCCGAGATCCGAGAGATCCGCGCCCCGCCATTGACCTATCCACTTCTAGTGGCAGTCCACAGGTGAGAACCGATAGAATTGGAAATTATAACGCTTAGTAGACCCCCTTTAAACTTGGATAAGACCATTCTCAAAACAAATCACAATCGTAAATCACCAACTCGTTGCTTCCAAAATATGGGAAACTCAAACCTGCATCACTCGGCCGAACTAAATACAATCAAAAATATACTTTACGTCATCACGAATAGGTTTGGAGCAAATCAAATCCTAGTCATTCTCTAGTTACACAATATTGCAAATTTGTTTGGTCTTTGCTGCTTAAAAACCATTTGATTTTCGCTGCAAGTTGTTCTGAGAATGGCGTAATTTTCACAACAGGGTCCTTACGCGTCGCCGGTGTATACAAGCGCCGGCGGCGGCGGCGGGGGCGGAGCGCGAGGCAGCCCGCAGCCGGGAGCTTCGCCCCAGCTGACAGCCAGCCCACAAGTGCCCAGTCCACAAGGCCAAACTCTCGACCTTAGCGTGTCCCGTTTACCACATAGGTGAGGCTAGTTGTATAGGTTTATTGTTATGTTTTGTTCTTTTTGTTATTAAATTGTTGTTTTGTTTTATAATTGTTGTTATTGAATTGTTGTTTTGTTTTAGTCGCGGCTTCCCCGGTGGAGTTTCGTACAGTCGAGAATCGACGCCGGATAGCGGGGGGAGTCATCCGTACCTTGAGGCCTATCATCGAGACACTGCCGGTAAGTCTCCATATGATACTGAACTATTTATTTATAATATTATTCATACTTACACTTTAAATTGGTATCTTGAAATTCACGAATAAAAAAAAACATGAAACATGACAACATGACACGGACAATGGTGTGACAACGGAACTGTTAACAAGTCACAAGGACTCGGAACTCGAATGGCAGCAGTCACAGTAGCAATCATTAAAGTAGGTTTTTTTTGGGCTGTCCCACTCCTGGGCAAAGGCCACCCCTTTTTCCTTCCACACCAATGTAGATACGACAGATAAATGCTTATGTTAGCCAAGACATAAGAGCTTTAAACCCGTCTATAGGTATATGTAATAGTAGCCGCAAAATTCAGTATTAACTTAATTATTTGCAGCCTCAATTTTCTTGGCTCATTTTGCTTTAACGTAATCACCTACATGGGTTATCATATGCCCCATATTTCCCCTACGCACGTGTGTAAGGGCGCGTACACAACGGTGCCGTAAAACACGTCGTACAAATTAAAACGCGACCGCGGTAATGAGCCGGGGCCGCACTGAGCGCCGCAACATGCGCGGAGCGACGCTAATCCAACGCTAGTACGCGACGCCTCGCCCGTGCGATGCGGTTACATGCATACATGGTGGTTTTTGCGGATCAGTGTGTACGAAGCTTTAATTAAAATTTATAATACATGTTGTCGGGCTTAGTAGTAGAGGTGTCGACAATACTAGTTTGATTTTATTAAACTAATTATATCTCAAATGTTGGTTGTGAAAACTTGACAATATTTTGAAGAACAAATAAATTGTGCTTAAGGTCCTCGCAGCACGTGACACATACCGCACGATAAATGCCGCTTTATATCCACGGTTTTAGCCCAAAGCGCACCTGCCAAAGCGTATCGAAAGTTTATTTAAAACGCTATGCGCTCTTAGTAGAAATGCTAAAGTTTATGTCTCTGATTATCTGAAAGTGACAGGTAACGGCACCTTGTCAAATCAAGCGACAATAGGGCCCGTATTAATAAATCGATCCATAAATTGAGATCGAACTTGAGGTGCTGTTTTTGACAGATGTTCCATATATTAAACGTCAAAACTGCGACTTAAGATCGATCTCAACTTTGAAATGCATTGATTAATACGGGCCTTAGTAAGCTGTTTTATTTTCCTCAGGCACTCTTGACACTAGTCTCCTTGTACTCAGGTTACGGTGGTGTGAGTCCCCACCCTGTGGCCGGCTATGGGCTCGCTCAGCCGGACTACGCCGCAGCGGCGGCGGCGGCCGGCTACGGCGGGTACCAGTACCAGTGCGGCGCCTACCCGCCGCCGCCCGCCTACCCGCCGCACGCGCCGCCCTACTCGCCGCCCTGCTACATGCCGCCGCCGCACGCGCCCCACGACAAACCCAAGGACTCCAGGTGAATATACCAGCATTAGACATCAACCTCTCCGCGTATGTCACATTCGCAAAATGTCCCCATGACACAAAATGTCATGTTCACAAACTAAGACCTATGACTACCTATGAATACGACTATACATTACCTATGTTATTCCAAATAAATAAAACGTCACTTTTGCAAGATTTTACGATACCAAAATGTCATCTTCGCAAAATGTCGTCTTCGCAAAATGTCGCTTTCGCATAATGTCACTTTCGCATAATGACACGTTGGCAAAATGTCACTATCGCAAAATGTCACATTCGCATAATGTTACGTTCGCAAGATGACCATATTAGTAAAATGTCACGATCGCAACAACAATATTTACCAAGTTGACACTGGCGATATACGTATTAAGCTGGATGGGCCACAATTTTAAAGAAATAAGAATTTGAACGCGCTTCGGAAACAAGGTTCAATTCTTATTCAATTTGTTAGTACGCATTGCGGAGGAATGTGCCCGATGTAATAATAGGCAGTGGCAGTGCAGGGCCTCTACCTACTCCTTCAGGGCGTACTAGCGTGATGGTATGCTACATAATATTCTGCCTCTGATCAAGCAGGTGTTGATCCCGTAACAATGGTCCATTTCGCGTGCTTGTATGAATGGATCATACAACGCTCTCGGGTAAACGACGTAACGGCATTTGATTGCACTTGTTCATACTCAATTTATCCGCTAGATGGCGTGACGCGATTTAAATCTTCTATCCAATACCTCTATCTCTTTGTCCAATCTATACAATTAATAAAATTGAAGTGTCTGTTTGTAATGTTAAAATAACAGCTTTTTACTGAATTTATGTGAAAGTATATAGTCTGATTATTAATTAGACGAAGCAAACTAACAGCTAATAATGTCACTGTTATATGAATTTGAACCTTATTTGTTCTATTTATATCGAAAAGTGACATTAGCACCTGCCAGTTTACTTCGTCTAATTAAAAATCAGACTATAGGTATTTATAACAACAACAACAAAAATGTCTGTCTATCTGTTTGTTCCGGCTAATCTCCGAAACGGCTGGACCGATTTTGACGGGGCTTTCACTGGCAGATAGCTGATGTTATAAGGAGTAACTATGGCAAATATTATTTTAGAAAAAAAATAACAAATATTTTTATTAAATTCCACGAAACAGCTAGTCGTAAATATTAGGGATTGCATGAATCCGCCTTCAGACTTCCAGCATATGCAGTAATTTACGACTCAAAGATAAATTATGTTGATAATTGATTTGCGTCTTTACCTACGTCACGTTACATAAATGCAATAAATACCTATAAAATAAAATACGACAGTCAACAAATGTCGACGACGGAATACACACGTTCACATCATCTACGGTAATTAAATTTTTATTCCTTCTATAGCATTCACTTTAAAAAATATAATTTTAATTAACCTCGGCTATTTCAAAACGTGCAATCTCAAAACCTTTTTTAACGTGAAGAAATTTAATAGCAATTCATATAAATGTCATCGGTGTTCGATATTGCTATTCTTATCTAACAACTGGCATTTTCCACAATAACTGCTTCGTAATTATGTCTATAACTTTGCTAATTGAAAACGTCGTGGCATCTGTTGCGGGTAAGCGGACAATTAGGTCATTTTCAACTAGTTGGCTTATAACTTCCAGCCCTACAGCTTGCAGCGCAAGTGTCGTCCTTATTGTATTGTCATAACGTGTTTCCTATTGTTGATCAACACAAACGTGTGACGTCATTGCATTCATTGCTCCATTGCATTAGCGGGCCGTGTTCGAATACTTAGAAACATAATACATGATTCACGGCTTACCTTATTATTAAGCACTTTTACTTTTTAATAACATGTGTACGTTTACTGTAAGTAGGTAGCCATTAGACGGTTATAAAAATAAAAGTTTCATGAGAGTTTGTTCACGCTGTCATAAAGTCATGACGTTGTGCATATGTTTTTTTGTGACAGCCAGTCATTATTGTGTGCAATAAATCATAGACAAAAATAATAGTGAAGTACTTTTTTGTACCTTAGTAAATTACCGATGTTTTTTCCCATAACCACTGACTTATATTACTTATGCTAAAGTTTTATTTAAAACTGGACATGACATGGACAACTTGTAAAAACAGTTTAAAAAATATTAAACGTGTAAGTATAACAAATGTCTCAACTAAGTAGGTATAAGTACTTAGAACCCGACATCCCACGCAGCGTAGTTATTTTTTCCGTAATAACTCGAAGTTATTTTAGGTTAGAATAGTTCTATATCAAGTTTTCGAACGCAACGCGAGTCACACTCGGTGGATCAGTCTAAATATACCGGCGGCGCCGCGCGCGCACCGTGCCGGCCGACCTGCGCACGAGCAAGCCAGATAACCACACGCGGACGATAAGATACATACAACACACACGCTCAAATTATATTCGTGCCACTTTCGTACACCGAACAACGCCGAGGACACCGATATGCGGCGGAACAGGTGAGACAGAAAAAACTTTGTCAACTTTTTCATAGTGCTCCCACAAAAAACTTTTCAATTGTTTTTCTATCCGATACTTATGCGCAAACAGCGAGCTAATAATACCAACTTTGTAAACATTCGAATACTTCGCACCGCGTTGATAACGTTAATTTTAAAGTTGTTTTTAATTGTTTTGTTCCGTTTCGTGCAATGTATTTTTATAGATTTTTCAATTACGAGCATGGATACCGTTTTAGAAATTAGTTGCTTAAGTTTTTTTTAATTAGGTAAGGTAGGTTTCTTTTTGTTGTCAAATATACTATTGCGTATGTGTTTATTCACGATAGCTATCATCGGGACGACTTTTATGGGAAACTGAGTAACCGGATACGAGAGTCGAGGGAGCTCATCCAGTGCCCCGTGGAGAGTTGCGACGGGACCGGGCACATATCGGGCCACTTCGCGACGCACCGCAGGCAAGCGGCATAGCATACAACGCGCAAACAGCGCAATTTTGCGCATACGAGCGAAAAACGTCGCGTAAACTCGCAGCTTCGCGCAACTTCACGACCGCTATCTACTTCCTACTGTGCAATTTATAAACATCGAAAGTATACTTAGAACTATACATGCTTTAATAATTTACTGGTCATGACCAAAGATTTTCAAGGATATAAAGTACCATAACTCTTTGATAATAAAGAGGAAAAAATATTACCTGCATGTTAGGAAAACAAACATGAATTCGTTTTATTACTTACATTGTAAAATTGTTGTAAAATTATATAATACATTTTCAATTATGTTTACATACTAATTAGCTATTCAAAATTGTTTTTTCAGTTTTAAATAAGCCTCTATTTTTCTCTTGTAAGTTGATGAAACATTTTCTATTTTTTTATTCGAAGCAATGTTGATTTTATATTTGTATAAAACAATAAAATATTCGATGTTTACGCTTGCACAGCTATGCGGAGCGAGCGCAGTTGCGCCCCTGAGCGACAATTTACGCATTTCCGCGCCAATTGGCGGCGTCCCACGGGATTTGATGCAAACTAACCGCATGCCTTTATTAATAACTTTTAATACTACTACACATCGCTTCTATTTAGCCACGTTATCCTAACTTGCGTGCTATTTATCTGTGTGTCCAAAATCATACTAAACAAACAAAACGAAACGATAAAACGTAACAACACGATTACGTCTATGTCATGAAAGTTACGTATTGCGAGATTCAAATATCTATTATCGCTCACCTGATAAAAATTACCTACACACTGCTCGCAAGCAGTCCAAGAAGGGATTCACGTATTATAAATCTTGTGCGATAGTATTAAAGTGTATTTTTGTTAAACTACTCGTGACCTGATAGTCCTCGCTTGCATCTTTATTTACATATTACACACGCTAGCTCATGTTGTGTACGACATACAAGCGTTTTATGAATTCACTGATCTACACATTTTGTTTTCAAAATATCAGTCGCAAAAGAACGTCGCGGCGTATGTAAATAGAAACGGAGTCTGAAACAAACTGTAACAAATATGTACACAAATTAGCATTTATGTTAGTAATTTTCCATCGGAAATAACTAGTAGGTAAGTATCTGCATACATATAAATAAAATACCTACATAGAAAAATCTGCCAACAGTAATCGTCTATCATCCATAAATTTACGGCTATGACTCCAATATTATCGAATATACACGGCCAACGAGAAGCGACACGAAATGGTAATAATGTTCGGCTTCCCGTCGGTCACCGCCGGGCTCATGTTCGGTTACCATTTTATAAATGTGTGGTTTCACTCAAAGCGTAATGTTAATTAAAAATAAATGAAGGCGGAACTTTAAAAACAACTTTTAGTTGAATAGGTGTGTCCATATGCCGCGCATGCCTCACTCGAGCACTCATTTTATGTCATTATGTCTATGCGTTTCAATGTATACGCCTGATGCAGACGCATCCAATGGCGGCGTCTTCATCAGGCACATGCCTCGCGCGAGCACTCACTTTTGACGTCGGAACGCACAGACGTAATGTCATAATATGAGTGCTCGGGTGAGGCATGCGCGCCATATGGACACATCTTATGAATAGTGTTTAGACAGTTCTTCCATAGAATATCTGTCAAAACCCCATATTTATTTGGTGGATAAGAGTTATCTGGACGATTCTAAAACA
Organism: Drymonia ruficornis; assembly: GCA_947859195.1. NCBI lineage: Eukaryota > Metazoa > Arthropoda > Insecta > Lepidoptera > Notodontidae > Drymonia > Drymonia ruficornis. The sequence goes on along the minus strand of OX401908.1, from coordinate 4,339,206 downwards.
GCTCCTTAATCTCGCATAACACTAGTTGAGTACGTTATGAAGGAAGAATAATGTCCGTGGGTCGATTTGATATTTACGTCAAATCAATTACGAAAATCCTCCAAGAGTTCGGCTAAATATAGACCGAAGACTCATTCGAAGTATGAAAGTAACAGATGCAATCATCGGGTAAACTATTTTTACGGTAAACCGTTGTAAACTCTTTTTTTACGGCTACGTTATAGCACTTGCAATGTTTAAGGGCTCATTCACACAGCGATTAGTTTTACAAGTTCGTTTTATCGTATACGTTATTTTTTCGGTGATGGCGTATGTAGTTGGACGAACGAGTTCACACACATGACAAAATTCCGGATGCGGTATTCGATTAAATTTGTTATAAACGGATCCTGTAAATACGGAATAAATGAATGTGTGAATGAGCCCTTACTTTAAATTAGTCTTAACTCCTCATGCAGTTAGGTGCACTGTTTATTCTCTTAGTACTTAAGACCGCTTGGCGCAGTGGTTCGAAGGTAGGCCGCTCGGCTCACTGCATCGGGTGATTAATGGTTCGATTCCTGCCAGAGGCAAATTTCGGAAACTACCTTTTCGTAATTTGCCCAGGTGTGGGTGTTACTGGGATAACTCCCAGTCCATTGTATGGTAGCCACATACAAGTGTTGCTTAGTTTGGGACCATACAGTTGGTGTGTTAGTCTGGCGATATTTATTTAATTCTCAGCTACAGTTCAAGACACGACACGGCCGCTATAATAAGGACACAACATCGTTCCTAGCGTTCTGATTTTCTCAATATGGCCACATTGATACCAAATCGATGCATGCCCATATTATTTGGTACCGATGACTGAATACGCAAGTATTACGAACACTGTTAAGTATTCCTTATTTATACCCGACTACGGCAGAGAGTAATGATGCAAATAAACTAAATGAAATGTGCCTAATTGGAGCAAAGCCAAATAAACAATTCGGGAAAACTCTCAAGAAACTGCCATATCTTGTCTATGATACATGCCTTTCCTTAAAATTATTTTGTAAAATGTGTAAAATTCGAAACCAGGGCCATATCCTAGGGACAAGGGACCCTTGACCACACAGTTTGGGGCCCAAGAGCCGATTTTATACTACCCTTGTATTTTTCTGTATGATTTTTAAGTTTTCTACATGACTGATTTCCGATTTACACTCAATTTTAGACATTTTAACGGCAATAATTCTTAGTATAATGACACAAAAATGCTCGTCTTATCGATACATAGGTTTAAACAAAAATGTGGATTTTGAGGCGCCTATTAATTCGGGGGGCCCTGAGTTCATGCTCTATGTGCTCTTTTGGAAAATGCGGCACTATTTGAAACTTGATTTTGCACCACTTGCCCACTTATCGATCGACTTCAACCTGACTGCTGCAGTCCTTGTGCAGTTGTGTTTGCACACGAACCGCTTCAAGCTCTCTCTTTGCTGCTGGCAGCACAGCGAAACGGCGTATATTGTATATGTAGTTTCATGTGCTGTTTTTAGAACACTTATGTACCTACGTGTATCAGCACGCTTAGCATGAAAAATGTAGACTTATATGTCGCGCGACTCCTTAAACCATCTCTTCTCTTCCGACTATGTCGCGACCTAAAGCATGAACTGACAGGAAGACAGCGAGTCTACCGTCGGTAGAGTCTTATCTACCGAAGAGTAATCTGTCTTGCCGTTATAAAAAAACATTTATTTTTAAATATGGTAAGACCGAATCGATCTTCTAATCGCAGTTGCCGATTTTGGGTACGGCACTAAATCATTCATTCTTTGCTCACCTCATTCGGTCAATACAGATCTAAAACTGACAGTGATGTTTGGCAGATTTGATATTTGTAAACAAACATAACAAACGCCGCTAAAACTAAATATTTTTATGTTTTGTGTGATTTTGTGGAAAAATGAATACGAGAAAAGGGTAAGTGCATTTTGTCTATATAAGTACATAAGACTGAGGATAGGGTAAGTTGTAAATATATGTATTTGATGTTAGAATCTTCAGTCGCTTAACATAAAAAATTCTCGATCTAAGAAAAGCTAACACAAAGTTTAATTTCAGGGTTAAAACTAGTAGGAGTAGCCTGAAGCAGGTGCAGATGTTGGTCTCCTATATGCAGGCCAACACTGCATTTGCCAATGGGAATTATAGTGGGCCCATGGGCCAGCGATCCCGGGCCGAGCAATGGGAGCAGCTGCGCCATATGCTGAGAGAGTTATTTAAGAGTTGAGAGAATTATTACGTAAGTACTTATTATACATTAGATTATAATGTAAACTACTACCTCATAGACAATTGTAATTATTAATCGGTAAACAATCGAAGGTTAAGCAACACTCGGCAACGCTTTTACCATTGAGTGCTAATAGAACTGAGTGTTTCTGTGCTCCTGTACTTGCACACACACTTGTGCATTATAATATCTTCTGCACAGATGACTAGTGTCCGTTGAGATTGGTCACCGAGGCCCCAATTCGGTTAAGAGGACTACTATTACTAAAAGAATACCTACTGTGCTCTTAATGGATTTGTTCCTAAGTAATTAATATAAGTGAACCTTCATGCCTGAATTCCCAGAATCCGAAGGAAGCTAGGAGCAAGCAAATGAGTTTTGCAGTGCACCCATATTCCGTCGATGGTATTTTGGCCCTAATGTAAAAGGGTGCGAGCTTATTGCCATTATACAAGGCACAATTCCCTACCCGTACGAATCCCTCTTAATCTGGGAGGAATCAGGGCATATTTCACCACACTGGCTCAAAAATATATAATTGCCAATTTTTTTTTCACAAATAAGGCGGTCAACAAGCCTTTGGCCCGCCTGATGTTAAGCAGGTATCGTAGGCGTAGGTTGATAGGAAGGGAGGATAATTAATAATGTTTGAAATATCTTTTGCAGGATGTAGCAAAACAACTGCGCTTAAAAATAGTATTGCTGCTGCTGAAGCTCCGAGTCACCGAAAAAACAGGTAAATCAATTGATATCAATTTGTTTGTAAAATTTGTAAACTTTAATAAAATAAAAATAATAACAAATAATTATCCAAAACATTGTTGCACTATAGCGTTACGTTTATTGTCCGCCACAAGTTTTGAGTTTCCGTTCCGATCTGCGATATTTCCATGAGTTCCATGGGTACTCTGGAAATTATAAACATTTTACTTAAAATGATGCTAAGCCTAAAAATAAGAATGTGATAATTTGAAAATTACATGTACCTATAATGTCGCATTATGTTGTATACCTATAGTACAGCATGCATAAACTACTTGTTGTACTACTGTTGTACTACTAGTTCTCTCAATTAAATTTCTGGTTTGGCAATGCCACTCCGTGTATCTAAATTGAGGGGTGTCCCGAGGTGCATTCCTAATTGGAGTCATCAGCCATGGCTCCAAGGCATAGCCAGAATCGCCTGAAAATTTAAGTAATAATAATTTTATAAATTTTTTGTTGCAGGTTACGCAGTGAACGATTAATAATTAAGTTTTAATTTGTTATTTATACAAAGTGTTTTTATTTTTTATGAGTTTATTATATAAGTTTTAGTAAGAAGATCTTGTAAATGTACCTATTGTAATTTACCTACTCAAAGCTTATTTATTGTTTGTTAGTATGAGAGTAAAAGCCTGCCGCACTCAGAGACGTCTCGTCTAAAAAGAGTGGTTTGTGGGGATTGATCCTTATTACATTTCATTAATAAACTGTTTCAGAATCATCAGAACAATCCTACTAAATAAATAAATGAATAAATGATTAAACTTACTCTTTGTTTGTAAATACATACATAATTACACCCATACTCGGGACATGAAGAAATTTTCATGCACACAAATGCATGTCCCGGGTAGGAATCGAACCTACATCTGCAGCGTGAAAGGGGGAATCTAAACCAGCCACGCCAACCGTCAATTAAACTTAATAGGTAAATTAAGTTAATTATAAAAGAAATAAGAAACTATAGAACACATCTCACCAAGCAGATAATAATTGCCGATTCGGCTGTTGTACAGTCTGCGCATCTCCTCTTTTATCGTTGAATTATTAAATATAAATAGGTCGTGTGTTCGACCCGGATAGTTGGCGTTGCAATTCAGGATTCGACAGTCTGAGTCCGCAATCAAGAATATAATTGGGATTAAGTGTAATTAATGTAATCTAGCAGGTAGGCAGTAGTAGCAGTATTAGCAGTATTAGCTCTGTGGAGGAACGCCAGCTTATACCTAGGGTAAGTAAATGTTGCTCTTGGCCAATAGAGCGCTGGTAGTGGCCAGTCATCAATATTTTGATGGAGTTAAGAATCTGCAAGTAAATAGAAAACAATTAAGTAACTTGAAATAAATTACATACCTAACATAAAATGAAATATCTTTTGATGTTTAGTAGGTAGGTAACTATACTTATTATTAAATGACCATGTAGCGTACCTACCTCAATGATCACAGGATATCCCGCTGAATTTTTGGGGGTAAGATCCCCTTCGAGCTCCGAGCAAAGGTACCTACTCCACCATTTCCTTGCTTATTTTAAAGATTTGGCAGAACTCTTGCTCTGGGAGCTCGAAGGGGTCGCAGAGTTCCCGCACTTGCCGTCTGTGCCGCTTGCGGGCTAATCTCTCTTCATTTAGAGATAATAAAATATTTCGATACAATCGAGCCACTTTTAGTTTGCCGCGTTTGCCGCTTTCTTATTTTCTTAAGCCAGTAAAACAAAAAATCACCACGTTAACTAAGTATTTTGCCAGTGTTAAGTATTTAATAGCAATAAAAAATTCAATATGATAGCATAAGCACCTAAAACATTAAAAACACCGTTCATTTTGGATAAAAAGTCGAGTCATATTCAAACTAACTCTTAATCGCGGCCTACAACAGTGGTAGACATATATCTCTACCCCGAGCTGTCAAAAATAGAGATACATTGGCGGTCATGTTATGGCCGTAGACTATAGTCTTCAACTGACATTAAGTCGCACCCTAGTCGCTTGACGCGCGGTGCTCGTGCTAGGGCCTGTAGACATAGCCCGCTGTGACGTCATTTGCGCGATTGTATGTGACAGTTAGGCGCGAAATAGCGCTTGTCTTCGGGTTCATGCTAAGCGTGCTGGTCTATTAAATAAAACGTCATTGCTTATAACAACTACTTTCATTATCCTAACCACAGAGTAAAGACTAAAGAAAGAGGTGCCCTTACTAGATATATGTATGAAAAAAAACGTCGTCATTGTTTTTTCATTTTCATTGTTCTATCTACCGGTAAATAGTTGAACTACTCGCTTCGTTTTATGTCGATGTTAGTACTAGGCCGACCACTCGGCCGAGTTGCTTAGGGCCAGTCCCCTTAGTAATTGGTCCATGATCCCAACGATTTGTTAATTTACCATCCATTACCAACCTCCTTATCTGAGGGCTTCGTACAAGTTGAAACAGCATCAAATACCAGTCGAGTGATCGAATATATCCACACATTACTCAGCAGCAACTATACCGGACCTGTTAGGGAGTTATTCCATCATAATCAGTATTTACGTTCACAACTCATACTAACCCCAACAGGGCCCTAAGTCTGCTAATTCAATAGCGTGTAATTTGAACAGATTGGTTTTTGTTACTTAGGACTTAGCTACTTAGTTTTGGTAGGCTCCTAACCGGAAAACCATTGGCATAATTTAAAAAAGGACAAAACCAATCTTGTCATTGGCCGATAATACTCCGCTACCAAGCATTTGACGGAATACCAATTTTTGGCATTACAATAATATTAATAATGATCAATTGTTTTCCCATGGAAATGTATGAAATTAACAGACATGGGGCCCCAGGTCAGTACCAATGACCACGGCCAACGAGACGCGATAACTAGACCCACTCGATTTCAACGTTTCGCCTTCATTCAACGCCTTCAAACACAGATGAAGCACGAATTTATAAAATGGCCCCCCGAATATTGGCGAGCCCGGCGACTCCAGCGGTGACTGACTTAAACCATTTCGCTTCTCGTTGGCCGTAGTATAGCATCGTAAGCTACAGTTCGGTACACCGGCACGGCATTGTGAGCAGTCTATTTATGTGCAGTCTGTCCGGGTGTCCGCGCGCCGACCGCTCGCAGCTGCAGCCGCACTCACAGGAGCTCAAGTGCCCGACGCCCGGGTGCGACGGTTCCGGACACGTGACCGGCAACTACTCCTCGCACCGCTCCCTGTCCGGCTGTCCCAGGGCCAACAAGCCGAAGAGCAAGCCCCGGGACGGACAAGACTCGGAACCGCTTAGGTGAGCTCAGAATTACCCGGACAACGACATTGAGTGGTGACTTGTGCTTTGGAGACGGTTACATTCTAGGGTATATTGGGACTATTGGTTTACTGCTCTTGAGCCGCGTACAGACACATTGAGCCGCTCATCCTGAGCCGCAGATGAACCGAGCGCACCCGAGCGTCCGGCATTTATCAACTGCGAGCGGTCCACATACGAGGGAAATGGAATAAAGTCTTGAGCATGGACTAGTTACGGCCACAGCGAAGCTCAGTTTGCGATGCGGATGAGCCGCTCAACTTGAGCAACACGTACATGTAAGCTGAGCGGCTCAGAGTACGTGGTTTTGCGTGCCTATACGCGGCTTTATGAGCTTTTTAATTTAGAACCGGTGTTATAAGAACGCTTAAGCAGTGAATATTACTAACCTTCCCTAAGATACTAAAGGTGAGGTGGTACTCACACGCCTGTGGCAGAGCCGATCTAGGAAGACCCTAGATTCTAGATTGTCCCTGCCACTCTGCTTCCTAGATCGTTCTTGCCTATGAATAGCTGCTTTTAAGATACTGGCAAAGGGATCATGATCGTGTCAATAACGTTATTTGCTCTGTAATAAATACTCAAGCTATTGACTATACTTATATTAACTGTTCAAGCAACTACTGTTTGTTATTCGATACTACCAAGACATCCGAGCTAGTTGTAACTAATTATTCAATACACTAACTATAATTACGTGCGGCATTGAAATTCTATTTCCACAACAAATACGAAATTCACTTCGTCTGACCTTCCTAACGCTCTTAACTATTGTCGCCAATTGTCTACAAAACTAAACTAAAAATATTGCAGTCCTGCTTATACATTATGAGTATCAAAGAGACAGCATTACATTTAGTTTAATCAGTGGGGCCAATAGCGACACTATGCAACATTGCAAAAATTCTGAAAAGGCAATTCATTTTTCTGACCCTCCTGCAGAATCCGCTAAATTTCCGTGAAACGGTCACGAATGTCACGGTCATGGCGTAAACTGTTTGACTAACCGCCGAATACTCAAAGGCTTCTTAAATATTTAAGTCCCACTTAGCAGTTTGAGACGTCGTTAACTGTCATTTTTTGTATGGCGCGTCAAAGTTAAGCAGCTCTCAAGTTGAAGTTGCGTACGAGTATTCGGCCGTATTTTATAGAAATATAGCGGAATTGCTAAGGATTTCTCAGAAAATCATTAAATATAATTGCATTGGCAATGTTGCATAGCGTCGCTATTAGCGATGTTTTGCTTAAGTAGGTACCTACTAACAGAATTAACGCCATAGTCACGCTAACCTATGTATTCAAACTCCTTCCGTAATCCTTCTTCTGTAATCCAATGAGTTTCTTGGTTATTTGCACGCTGCTTAGATGCCCTATACCGGGCTGTGATGGATCAGGACACGCTACAGGGAAATTCTTATCGCATCGAAGGTAAGATGTTGTTATCAGTGGAAGTAGATGTTCTGAAGACTGTTGTGTAGACTAGAGTATGTTAATAGCGTAGAAAGCATAAGGTAAGCTTCACTCTCTTCTGAGATTGAGGTTTCTCTCAAGAACGTCGTGAGAAAGAGTTGACACGTTTCATTGTTGTTACGCTGCTCTCTGAATAAGTAACATTTTAGTTACACTGTTTTGTACACGAGAGAAACCTGAGAACAATGAAATTTTCAATGCTTCTCGGCCTTTCCCTTACACCGACTATACCTACTCTTGCCGAGAAGAAACGATGAAGGACAAAAATAAGCTGGACAAGCTTCACTGTTGCGACATGTTGTAGGCATGAGTGTAGTGGAGCGTCGACGGTGTAGTGCGAGTATGGATACGACTAACAGGATGGCATACTGATGCACAAAAAGCAAGCCGAGTGAGAGGCTCCCGTGGGAGTGTGTCCTTTTCTACTATGCTGTCCACAGAAGACGGGGTATTTAGGCATGGCAAAAAGATGTGATAGGGAGTCACTCCCACCTAAGCTATCTTCCTCGACTCGTTTTTCAGTCCAAGGCCGATCTACCTCGATCGGGCGAGCAGGCTGGGCTAGCTGGCCCGCTCGCTTCAACCAATAGGATCGCTTCAATTTCCTCATCTTATTAAAATGTAGCGATATTGGTCGAAAACAGCCAGCCAGTCCAGTCGACGTTGATGTTCAGCCTTAACGTATACTTAGTTAGACTTTATCGTAGGTCAGTACAATGTTAACCAAAGAAATCAAGTATGAGATCCAGTTATAAAGATATCCATGAATGTGAGTGATGCTTACGATGTGGTGTCCGTTCCCCAGCGCTTCGGGCTGCCCGATAGCGAACCGCAACAAGATGCGGGTGCTAGAGAGCGGTGGGACGGTGGAACAGCACAAAGCGGCCGTGGCGGCGGCGGCTTCAGCCATCAAGTTCGACGGTGTGAACTGCCCCACGCCCGGATGCGACGGGTCCGGGCATATAAACGGTTCGTTCTTGACGCACCGCTCGCTGTCCGGCTGCCCGGTCGCAGGGACCGCGACGCCGACGCCGCAGCCGAAGAAGCCGAAATACCCGGACGATATTACGCCGTTATACTCTAAACCTTATTCGGGTATGTATTTGAGTTCTATATGTTTGCTACCAGATTAGAATGTGTCAACCAATTTACTTAAAGACAGTTTCGTGGCGGTAGCTAGAAAACTTAAGTAGTTAAGTTTAGGGAGGCTGAAGCGAGACGAAATGTACCTATAACCTATTCATGAGAACATAACCCTGGAGAAGTTTTCAGTGACATCCACGAAATAACTAGGAGGGGTGCTTGGCTGTCATAATATTCCCCATCCTTGGTCTTCATTGTAGGTACCTTCTTGTAAAGTAAGGCCAACGAGAAGCTAGTACCAAGTCTAAACAAACCCATCAGTGCCTACAGTAGCGGCATTTTACGATGGCTGGTTTGACATGTGGGGGGGGGAAGAAAATGAACCTTATTAAAACGGAATAATACTGGCCGCTTTAAAAAATAAGAATGTCATAAAATGAATGCGAAAATGAATTTTATTCCGTTATAATAAGGTTCATCCGTTCCCCCTCCCACATGTCAAAACGGCCATCATTACATGCCGCAGGTATAGTCATTTGTGAGTGGTAATTTTGGAAAGTGAAGATTTTGGGTTTGGCTGAGTTGCGTACCTAACCTTTTTTGGATTACTATATTGTATTCCTTGCGAAGTACTTGGTTGTGGCTCCATTATGAACCACCCATAATAATAATTAGGTACCTATACATATATGTAGGTCTTTTCGTATCGCTTCTAGTTGGCCTTACTTTAGTATCTAGTTACTACTTTTAGTATCTATAAGTCTGATCGAAATCTAAAGTGACTCTTGTGCTATCATCTCCAGGTATGGAAATGAACATGCAGACGGGGAACCCTGAGGACCTGATGACCCTGGAGCAGGAGATCACAGAGCTACAGCGGGAGAACGCGCGCGTCGAGTCGCAGATGATACGACTCAAGTCCGACATAAACGCAATGGAGACGCACCTGTCCCATGGGGAGAGGGTACGTTTGAAACTATTGGCTCAGTCGGTGACTGGGGTAACTGGGAACAGAAGAACCATTCAGTTACCTTAGGAACCGACACCGTTTAACTACTATGTAAACGCCACTTTGAGAGCTGCTTATTTATCATCTTACAGATAACAATGGTGTCTCATAGTACAACAGAACCATTTGAGTAGTGGTGCAGTATTCCAATGTAAACATAGCAGGAATCTTAAATTCTTATGGGACGCTTTCTGGCTTATTGCAAAATTAAAGCAAGTTTTAATAAGAACGAAATATGGCCTGTTCTATTTGCATCGCAAAAAAATCCATGCAGTACTGCCGTATCGTATCTGCGGTAATTTTTTAGTCTCTAAAAGTAAATAAACGAATTTTCTTTCTATTTTCTCTTTAGATGAGCAGAAAGCTCAACTTTTTTAAAAGCCATAAGTAGATACCTACCTAGATTTATTCAAAAAAGTCTGCGGAAAATATATTGTAATCAGAAATGTTTTGTCCGACAACTCAGATGGTAGAGTCATGGCTCCAAACGTCCAACTTTGAGTGCCACTAACACATCACACATTTGTGAGTACCATCTTATAAATACAATTGGTACCACACAGCCTCTTAATCCAAGACTGGAAGCTACCTGACAGAGAACTTATTTTTATTTTCTTTTGATTACAGGAGACCCAGCTGATGTCTCAGCGGAATAACAACCTCAATGAGTACTACGAGAGTCTGCGGAACAATGTTATAACGTTGTTGGAGCACGTGAGGATCCCGGGCGGCGGCACGGCGCCGGTGGCGGCGGGCGGCGGGCCGGGCGCGCCGCCGCCCGCGCCGCCCGGCGAGAAGCCCGCCCACGACAACTTCGACTCCTACCTCACCAAGCTCCAAACCCTCTGCTCCCCGGACGGGTACTGCCCCGACGAGAACCGCCCCATCTACGAGACCGTGAAAAACGCGCTCCAGGACTTTACAGTGCTCCCCACACCTATTTAAGGTTCACAGAGCGCCGCCGACACAGACCGACAGTGAACTCGACCGACAGTGCACTCGACCGACACTATCGCGATCGGCGGAGCTTACGTGTGATGACATGTTTAGTGAGTTTATAATGTTCGTGACAGTGCAATAACGAGCTAGCTACCAAAGATGGTGCTCGCAAGAAATGGACTTTTGGAGCCCGCGGATATTTTGTGTTCTACTGTTAGGTAACGATGTCTTTTGTAAACCGTTGTATACGATGTGTGACTTCTTTATGGCATCACGTTAACAGTCGATTCGTTCGACTTTTAATAGCTAAGCTGGACTTTAGACGTAAATAAATTTTAAACACTGTTACTCGTATGCTTAAAATTAATGTAATTGTTAGGTGAGAAATTTATACTATTGTATTGTACCTAAACGATTTTAGCCACACAGACGCATGAAACGACTATGTAAATATTGTACCTACATTTCTATATAAGTAAAATTGTTCATTTAAATCATTGACCGCATGAAGTGGTCGCAATTTAGATAATATTTCATTTCATATACAAACTGGGATATTATCATGCGGAAAAAAATAAATAAATATAAGAACACTGTTATTCTGTGTTAAAGTTGATGATGCTGGGAATGTGCCAAATGCTTCGAGTCACAGCAGCTCTGAGCTCCCGAACGCTGACTTAGGGCCGAGTTTACCAACACATTAATGGACCGTTAAAGCAGTACCTAACCCATCGTTTGATTACTGGGGGATAACCGGTCATTGCTCTTACGTTTCGTTAGTATGTTGACGAACACAGCTCTCAATGACATAGAAATAATAAACGATGTAAACAAAAATGAACTCATTAGAGGACTTTCTAGTCAGTTTTGTAAATAAAATGTGAATAACGATAGTTGTCGCGTCATAGGGACGTTTTTATTTGTATTAGTAGGTAAATAACGAGATCTCATTAGATCATGTAAGTTAATAATTCAGTCACTAATTGATAATCAATTTTAGGGATAAATGAATACCTACTTTCTTTGTTAGCCAATTCACTTTGCTGTGATTACGTTACGTGTTAATTATTTATTGTTACATTACGAAATATGTGATAGCTTAATTGACTCAAGTTAATGTTTACTTTGCGTAATTTTTATTTGATACGCTTGAACTAAAAACATGTGCAATTTCAATAGTTTTAAACTGAACAACAGGAATAGGAACTTTTTCTACAAAACATTTTCCTCTTATGATACCTATCACATTGGTGCGCAGGAGTTGATATTCGCATTTAATAAACCTATGACTACGTTATAACTCTGATTGTCATATACGTTTCTGTAAAATATTGAGTATGTGTTGTTAAAGAGAATAAAAATAATAAATACCAAGATTATCGTAGTGCTTTTTATTTTTCCTCGTTATAATACTAATAGGTGCATAAGTGGATATACATACCTAAGTCCCCCTGTCCAATTGCCCACTTCTAAGTTGACTTTTGACTTGTTTACATTCCTAGGTACTTTCGTAGTAAGTAAACCGGGCCAAAGAACCATACCTACTGCATAATAATACCTACCTAAGTAGTATAGTTATAAATACCAAGGTAAACCAACCGAGTTTACCAACACATTGACGGACCATAGAGCAGTAGATAACCGCTTTAGCGACCGCTTGGCGTAGTGGTGCGAGCGTAGGCCGCTCGACTCGACTCACAGCATTGGACGAGTTTGATTCCCGCCAGAGGCAAATTTCGGAATCGGCCTTTTCGTAATTTGCCTTGTCTGGAAGATACTGGGATCGCCCCAAAGACTTATGGATTGCCCCCAGTCTAAATGTACGGTAGCCATGCCCAGTCCCTACAACTTCGAAAATAGAAAATTGCTCGAACTTGTTTTTACTTTTTAGATTTATTTTTACCGTAGACGGGTTATTTCTTTATCGCGTAGAATTAAGGCGGCTACTTACGATTAAATTTTTATTCAATCCGTTGATTCAACTTGAATTGATTTGACAGATTGCGCGGTGAGGAGGAAAATTGTCGCCTACCTCATTTTTGACCTCATTGGCCTACCTACTTTCAGTAGTCAGTCTCGACCACGGATGTATAATGAAGGATTTATCACTTGAGTTTTTGGTTAAGAAGAAATTCAACTTTATTCTGCTGCCTTAAGGTCTATTATACCTTGACAATTCTTAAGACAGAATAACGAGCCGAGCGAGAGGCTCTAGTTGGGACCGTGTCCCTGTCATTTCGAGTTGCCATGCCAAAATAATATTATCGTTGGGTAGTGATTGTTAGTTTTTAAATCAAGCAAATAAATTAATTTAGTACTTATCGTGACCATTGTTTATATGATAAAACAATAGTCACGATAAATAATAAATTGATTTATTTGCTTGATTTAAAAACTAACAATCACTACCCAACGATAATATTATTTTGGCATGGCAACTGGAAATGACAGGGACACGGTCCCAACTAGGGCCTCTCGCTCGGCTCGTTTTTTGTGCAGTAGTGAACCGTCCAGGTATGTATTTACGTTCGTGGTCTCGACTTCAACAAAATGAATCAACCGATTGAATACGAAATTGATCGTGAGTAGCCGCCTTTACGAGTCTAGGTCGTCTGTGGTTATGAGAAATATCGTACGTCTGGCAACCCTGAACTGACAGTTGTTTTCTTTTATGTCAACTGTCACTGTCAGTATCAAAATATCATAATATGTCAAATGAGCGCACCGCACTAACCGCATGCGTTTTGTGCGATTTATTTACAAAAAATGCAGCATTCAGATTGAATGGTAGAGGTTATTTTGTTAATTACTAAATAAAGCACGATGAAGAATCCAACAAAGGTAATATTAGGCAAAATTTTGCATAACAGTACATAACCACAACTTATAATCAAAACCAAAACTACTACAGTCTACTATTATTTCACAGAAACCACCAAAACGTTACTTCGATGATAACTTTGACTCCCAAAAGAATGAGGATAAAGGACAGGAGCAAAATGTGGAAGTGTACAAAATTAGTGCAAATCCGAAATTGCTGAATGCAAATAAATTCAAGGTATTTATGTAAAGGTTAACAAGTAAAAAAAACCGAAATTATGGGTTTTCTTGCGTAGGTATTGTGGTTCGCTTAAGTATCAATGAAATGTAGTGTCCGACCGAAACAGGATTTTCTGCCGAAACCGAAACCGAAACCGAAACCGAACCTTTTTCAGACAAGTTATAAATCTTTTTTTTTACTGAAATTTGGCTTATTTTATACCCTTATATTGACAGTTAGAAATGTTAGAATGTGTTAAATGAAATAAAAAACAATAATTGAAGTATGTGAAAACATAATTATTCATAATAATATTATTATTATAATTTATTTTTTAATATTACTGCTCTGATTAAAATAAACACAAAATAACAATCATGTTAACTCTTGGAACAAACATTTGTCAATAATCAACACTTACATTATAAAAAAGGACCTCATTAATTGAATATTTCGATTGCGTTTATAATCACAACATGTTTAAGACTAAATTTAACATTAATTGAGATCATTTTAAACTTTAATTGCATTTGGTGATGTAGGGTTTTTGTGGGATTTTCATATTTTTTTTGGCAATCGTGATTGTAATATATTAAACCCCCGTTGTCATTTTCTACTTAAGTAGATAGGTATGTCACGTTCAGATCGATTCTCAAAAAAAAATATACGGACAACAGGAAATTTAATAAAATTAATAATTTAGCCCTTTTAACGTCCCACTGCAGGGCACGGGCCTCCCCTCAATGCGAGGGGGATTCGGGCCATAATCCACCACGCTGGGCCAGTGCGGGTTGGTGGATTTCACATGTCTAAGACATGCAGGTTTCCTCACGATGTTTTCCTTCACCGCAAGCAAGTGATAATCATATTAAAGTTATGATTCACACATAGATTTCGAAAAATCCAGAGGTGTGAGCCAGGGTTTGAACCCAGGACCTTAGGCCCGCAACACGCGTGCTTAACCGATCGGCTACCACTGCTCTAACAGGAAATTATTTTACCAATAAAAAAATATGTATCTGAAGGTCACACACAGCTAAATCATAGCTGGTAGTTGTTTGGGTAATTTAAAACCTCATCCAACAACAATAACCTAAAACAAATGTGCCGTAACATAAGTAATAAATAAATGATGAATGTGTGAATCAAATATAATATAATAAGTATAACCTCTTTCTTTTACATACTTAATTCTCATCATTCATAAATCCGAGTGAATAACTCAACGAAAAGAACTTCAATGCTTAATAAAAGCCAATAAAGCGAGAAATAACACTAAACTCACAAAACAATCACGCCGGACCGGCCGGCGATCTGACAGCTGACGATGGGCGATGGCGGATGCAACGCGAGACACGAACTCTCCCGAAATCAACCGAATGACGCGCGATAATTCACGAACGCAGAGTTTCGGCGCGGCCGAAAGGTTCGGTGGGTTTTGAGCCGAAACCGAAACTGGTGCCGAAACTAGATTTTTGAGCCGAAACTGGCCGAAACCGAAACCGAAACCGAATCTTCGGTCGGACACTAATGAAATGATTTATTTAGCGAAAACGACCCCAATAAAGACTATGCTCAAATTGGAAATTCTTCAGATATATTTGCCACTTTCATGTTTACCTACTTAAATCTTTTTTTTAAGTTTGACTGACATAACTACTATTTCTTTTCTAGGCCCACAATAGACAAAAGGTAAACATAAAAAAGGAATTTAAAGGCAAAGCCCCAATAGATAGTGAAAAGCTAAAGAAGCATTCTCGTGGGGAAGGATTAGGGAAAGGTGTGAGGCATCCACTCCATGCAGCGAAACTACAGAAAAGAGAAAACAAATATAATTATGCACAAGACCAAGCTGCCAGGGCCGAGATATTGCTTACAGAGGACCAAGGGTATGGTACCTTCAATATTTAATTATCAATACTAATATTATAAATGTGAAAGTAACTCGGTCTGTCTGTTACATTCTCTCGACTAAAGCGCTAAACTAATTTTGACATAGAGATAGACAGGACCATGAAGAAGGACATAGGCTACTTCTTGTTGCGAAAAAAACACTTGAAGGGGATGAAATAGGTCATGAAATGTTGTATGATATTGCAAGAATATGGCCAAATATGCCAAGTGATGTGGCACTTTTATGTGCACTAACAAAATTTATTCAAATCCTTGGACGAACAGAGTTATTTTAGAGATATAGATAATTCAAGCCGTCTTGTGACCAATAGCGAATTCGTAATTCGATAATATTATAAGTTAAAACTATGTTTTAAATGCAATCTAACTCTTACAGATGCCTTGAAGTGGAAGGAGACACCAAAACCACAGCCATATCCCAGAAAATAATAAAGGAAAGTGTTGACATCTCAGCTGCCACCAAGATATTTGAGCTGAACCTTGGTTTTGGACCATACAGAGCTAAATATTCAAGAAATGGTCGCCACCTGCTATTGGGTAGCAAGAAAGGGCACTTGGCTGCATTTGATTGGGTCACTAAAAAGTTGCATTTTGAAATGAATGTTATGGAATCTATCCATGATGTTAGGTAAACATATTTTCCAAGTTTTATGCTGGTCTAGATCGAATTTACCAAGTTCTAGGCTCTTGATTCAATAACTATCGAAAGTTTATACGAAACTTTAGTTAATCAATTTCGAAAAAGTGAGGTTCTTATAGCAACTGTAGCCAAGGGGCGAACACGTTAGGCTGGCAATCAGAAGGTCCCAGGTTCTATCCCCGGTTGGGCATGCACCAATGGCTGAATTTTCATCTATGTGCATAATTTACAGTTTGCTTACGGTGGAAGGAAACCTACCTATCCCTCGGGATTAGGTAATAGTCAGTTCCTGTATACACGGCGACAAGGTTCACCACCTGTCACGTTGGGTTCTGACTAACCGGTGAAACGTGGGCTTTGAGTGGACTTAACACCTCCACAATGGGGTGGTGTATGGCCACTCAAGCCTCTGACTACCCCCGAATGGGGATAAAAGTCGTGACGTTATATATTTATATGAGGTTCTTGACTTGTTTTTCTGTTTACAGTTGGCTTCATGTAGAAACAATGGTGGCGGCGGCTCAGAAGGAATGGCTGCACATTTACGACAACACTGGTACCGAGTTACACTGTGTCAAGAAGATAGACAAGATACTCAGGATGGAGTTCCTTCCCTACCATTTTTTGTTAGCTGCTGTGGTGAGTACCTACCTGACTCTTCTGTATCTGATTATCTTGTCAGCCTCCCTGATTTGGAAGAAGTCTGTTTACTCTAAAAGGCATATTTAATATAGAAGTCCCCTAGTGGAAAATGCTAGTGTTATGTATAATACATGCCATTTTAGAGCTGAAACCGACATTGGCTTAGACCATCTCTAAAGCAAGGTCAAATAAAAGAGTTAAGAAGATGTGGGTAACTGAATTCTACCAACGTATCTACAATCAGTCTATACACTTATGAGACAATCTTTACTAAGTTCTATTTTGGTTTTAGAATGAATATGGCTTCATGACGTGGCTTGATATATCCATCGGAGAAATTGTCGGCCATTACAACAATCGTCTTGGGAGGACTGCAGTGATGACCCAGAATCCTTTCAATGCTACACTCTGCTTGGGAAACTCGCAAGGAGTCGTGTCTCTGTGGTCGCCGACAATTAAAGAGCCGCTGGCGAAGATATTGTGCCATAAAACACCTTTGACGGCTATTGCAGTCGATAATAGTGGCATGTAAGTAAAGTCTCAACAAAAATGTACAAAATTTATAGTACAAAAAGCATTTGTTACAATGAAACTATGGCCAACATACATAAATCAAATAAAAAGTACAATTAAAATAACTACCTCACACTTTTGAGTTCCCTAATCTGCTTCATACTCCATTTCTAGTGGTATTTTATATTTTTTTATTCTTGACTAAGCAAATTATCTCTTAACAATTTTTTATTACTTTCTAGGTATATGGCCACGTCCGGGGTAGATCGGAGCATGAAAATATGGGACATAAGAAACCTCGATGGACCATTGCAACACTACAGACTCAGAAGTGCTCCGGTGGAACTGGAGTTTTCACAGAAAGGAATGCTTGCTGTAGGATTGAATGAAGTTGTGGAAATATACAAGTGAGCATGACCTATGTCTACTGAACAAGTTATTACCCAGAATGATAAACAGCAGTGTCATCATATTTGTATTTTTTTTAGTGATTGCTGTTCTCAAACAACTGAGAGACCATACTTGAGACACAGAATGGCAAAAACCATAAGCAATTTCAAGTTTTGTCCATATGAAGATGTGTTGGGTATTGGAACCACTGATGGATTCACGAGTATTATTGTACCAGGTAAAATTTACTTTTAATTACACAAATACCTTAATTTATTGATAGTAACATTATTAATTTGTTCTTAATAACATTCTTACAGGCAGTGGTGAACCCAATTTCGACGCCTTGGAGAGTAATCCATTCCAGAATAAAAAGCAGAGGAAGGAAGCGGAAGTCAAAGCCTTGCTGGACAAACTACCTGCTGAGCTTATCACGCTCAATCCATTCGATATTACTGAAGTGGATGTGCCTTCTATGAAAGAACAGTTAGAAGCTAGAAAGAAACTTTTAGTAAGTATCATTATCTATTTATCTCATAGATATGTATCGTACCCATAGACAATATAGAGAGAAGAGATGTTCTTATTAGATTTTCCTATGAAACAACGCGTGTCAGTTTGCGCGGGTGAAGGGGTGTTAGATTCCGCCCACTTCTCTATTTTCTATCTACCAGTCAATAGTAAAACTAGTCGCTTAGTTCTATGTCGATGTTACTACGTAGTTTAAGTTTTGGTACTAAGTGTAGGATGGTAAAAGAGACTACAAACTTGCGCCATCTAGTGTAGAGTATAATTATATTTGGAATGCGAACGTTGGCAAGAGCTGTGCACAGGACGAACGCCGACAGCATACTGACTTAAGCCACGCCTACTGTGATGACGTCAGGACCTTGTTGAGTCATAAGTCCCGGTTGCTTAGACCAAGTCCTCTTAATGTCTTGTCCATGATCGTACCACATTTAATTCATCTTCCTTTCTTCCCCAGTATTTAAGACCAAAGAAGGTGGACTTCACGCCTAGGCACAAAAATAAGGGTAAAACGAATATAGCAAGAAAGAAAATCATAAAGGAAGCAGCTAAGAAGGTATGTTGAATAAACATTGTCATTTTTTAGTCTAAACCAAAAGTGTATTTAAAATGAATAATAATGGTGCTACGTTTCTTACAGGAATTCGTTGAGCAAGTAAAAGAAGCAAAGAAACTGTTGGAAACCCCTGAAGAACAAGTTAAATCAAAACAGTCCTTCGGTGTACTCAACAGATTTGTATCCAACCCCAAGTCTAAAAAGAAATAAATAAAATTCCTCATATTAATAACTTTCATTTTATTTATCTTCCTTCACTTACATAATTAATTACCGATACAACTGACATTATTTACACGATTTATTTACAGTTTAGCACAATATTTCAACATGATCAAAAATAGTAATACAAAATGTCTTTTAAAATACATCTAAAAATGATTGTTTAACATTCACTAACAAACTAACAGGGTATATCAAATAGATCGCAGAGCCCTTCCGATCCTCGTAAGGAGAACGAAAAATCGTACTTCGTTATCGGCGGACTCAATCTCAGGAGATAATCTAGAAAAAGAAACATAATTTCTTACTTATCAAGCTAAGTTTACACTAGCAACAAAACTTTCAGAAGTTAACTTCAGCACGGAATTCCTATCGTTTAAAGACCGCAATAGCAGCAACCTCACTTTAGTAGGAGGAATTGCTTGTGGAAGTCATCTATATCGTTAGCATAAGTCAACTCTTGATGCTAGTCTAAACTTAGCTTTACAGTAAAAGTTAAGAGAATTTAGTGGAGATCATACTTACTATTACAATTTATACTGTTTTCTGGATTACTGGTATAACTCTCCACTTCACTATCCTCCATAATCTCATCCTCAATTTCCTACAAAAAAAAATATTTAAATATGATGACATTTCAGTTTCAGGCCTGTATTAATAAACGCATCTCAAAGTTGAGTTCGATTTTAAGATGCAGTTTGGATGTTTAATGTAATATGGAACATCTGTCAAAAGCAGCATCTCAAGTTCGATCTCAATCTTGAGATCTATTTATTAATATGGACCTTAATGAACTAACTGGATTCATATGAGTGTTGAATATGTTTAATACCATTTCATTCTCCCGGTCGCACAACAGTATAACGCCAACAGGTTCTGATGATTTTAAATGTAGAAAATAATGTTGGTCTTTTTCCTGTAACAAATTGGTAAAAGTTAATTATGATTTCATACATGGCTACTGTAAAGCCTATTTCCAAAAGTCCCATAAGGAAATTGAAAATGTGACTAATTTATTTAGTGTGCCATGCAGAATTTAAACAACTAGAAGATGGCAAAAGTTTGTCATATAGGACAATTACTATTTCATTAAATAAAAACGTCAGAATCTGAAGAAGGTGCAGAGTAATAACAAAGTCATACCTTGCTGGGCAGCGTCCCCACTGACAAATTGGCGCCCAGTGGTGCCTCCAAGACTAAAACTTGATTATTGTCAAAACATTTCTGTATGTCTTTCTTAGTGAGAAAACACAGCTCACTGTTGTCTGTATCATCCAAAACATTCTTTATACTTTGTTCGACCCAGTGCAGTTGGCTACAAGAAAACATTGTATATAGTATCATAACAGACTGGCATTTTGCAGGTAATCTATCTACTGAACATTATTTTCTCGGCATTGATAGTGGTATTGAAGAAATAATATAAAGTGGCAGTATACTGCAGTTATTTAATTTTAATAGCTGTGAACCCGTCCTGAGAAAAGATGTTCTTTTAACTTTAGTTCTTAGCACATCTCTGTTATATTATTATTTTTCAGCGGTATTCAAATCATCTCTCTCAGCATCTTTTTCTGTGTTTCTAGTTTTAAATTAGATTCACACTTACTTAGATATTAGTAATAAATCTTGATAGATAAACTAGTACTTACTCATTGAGCATTTGCTCACGCTCATCTAACCGGCCAATCTGTTTTCTTAGCCGAGTTACTTTATTGCCAATATCAGTTGTATTGCAATCTGGACCCGCACCTCTGTGAATCAATATAGAATTCTATGGATATCTACACAAAATAAGTAGTTTATAATGAAACAATAAATATTGTCACAACTCACTTCCACTGGATGCTGTTCTTACTTCGTTTTTCAATCAGGCCAATACCTTCCAAGACATTCGTGATATCATAAATCCGCCGCTTCTGACGCACAGCCAATAAATTAGTAGCCTGAAAACACGTTTGGTGAATTCAATGCCAGCTTTTTTGGACTGAGTGCCAGCCCGAAACTATTCAAATTGTTTATTTTCGTGCGTAAAAAGAAGAATGACAGATCAATGGGAGGCAAATCAAGATATACTCACGATTTTCAAATCCAGAACACCATCCTTCGCTTTCTGGAGTAGCGTGACGAATTTGGTAGTCAGCAAACCTAAAGATTTTTCGTATCTTTTGTATTTTAAGTCCGTCATTCTAATTTTATAATTCTTTTTGTTTCACAGATATTTCATTAAATTTTGCGTCGCGGCGGGATCGTAGTAGGTTGGCAGCATTGAACCGCCATTTTTCTAAACCATTGACAACAACGAATTTTAAAGGTACAACTACATTATGTCAATGTTTTAGTCGATTATTTTTCATTCGTTCATTTTTTTTATAAATAGTTTTCCAGCCAGTTCAGTCCATCAGTCTCGCGTATAGTTGTAAAAACCCCGTTAGCTACCGGTAGTTTTCCAAAAAGTGCGTTAGCTACCTATAAAGTGCAGCTTTTAACGGGGTTTTATCCGACTGCGACCTATAAGTGCTGCTGTTTTTGTGGTGTTTTAAGTCATTTAATGTAAACGTTAATAAAATACGTAACCTACATTAATATTTTTAATTCAAAGGAATACAATAAAACCGCGATTAATACCTACTATACCTACATATACAGGGTGAATTTTTCAAGAGTGCGTGGATGTCTAATTCTGAAACTATGAGGAATAGCGAAAAGTACTCAAAGGAGTCTCGGGGCCCATTTTGATGAAAAATAAAACTGCATCATTGGATTCTGGAAAAAACATAATTCATAGCCAGGAATCGACCTAATTGATTTTGAAAAAAAAAAACACATACTGTATTATTACACCATTCGATAGTGTAGCTGATAAAGAACGAATTCTGGGAAGTAATGACATACGGTAAACTTAAGGAAAGAGCTCATTTTAAACAAAATACTATTTTATTCCTCTTAAGTTACCTACCTATTAAACTTGAACTGATTAATTTGTTCTAAATGATTAAAAATTTCTAATTAGAACATAATGTTGTGAATTTAAGCTGTATATTTAAGTTATTTTACAAAGAAAAAAACGTCCAGCACTATAACTATTGAAAGACTCGGTTTAATGAAAAATTGCCCTGAATATAAAATGCTTGCAGCAATTAGTAGAATCTAAATCCATCTTTACATTTTCCCTAACGGTGCTTCATTTACGAAAATCGCTAAGTTCATTACGGCCGATTTGCAGCGGCCATAACTCAGAAAGTAAGGTCTTCATGAAAAAGTGGTAAAGGCATAAAATACTTGTATTAAAAAGGACAATCCAAAAATAAACACTTCCACCCCAAAGTCCCAAATTTTCAAATCCGTTCCACTGTGCAGCTGGCCGCGCGCCACTTGGCCCCGCCCCCTCGCCGCCGATCGGCAAGCTGGCATCATTGCGCAACTCGCGATATGCATTTCAAGCCCCTAGCGCCATCTAGCGGTGGTACTAAACATAACGTGCATAAAGTGCGGGAAAAACCCCGCACTTTATGCATTAATGCAATTTTACCCGCTGGGTTAAAATAGTTAATAACCGGCTTCGCATCTATAGTGGCAGGGCAGCTAAGGGCCGGGCTCCATTAGCGCGTTGCGTTGCGTCGTCGCAAAGATTTTGTACTGGCGCATCACCTTCCCCCGCTTCGTCTCTCGCCCATCGACCCTTTGATCCGTTGCGACAACGCAGCGCAGCGCACTAGTGGAGCCGCGCTCCAAGGTGTACCCTGGCCTCGCTGTTGGGCACATACATGTAGCACTGAGGTAATGATTTAGTTAGAATGGTCTAGTGCAACGGTCGGCAACAGGCGGACCGTGGTCCGTTTGCGGACCGCGAATGGTCGAACCTCGGACCACCAAACATGTCCCAGAAAAATATGAAAATTGCAAAAAACTAGCTATCAATTTGGCCACTATGTTTGGTTCGAAATACGTATGTGAATAATCTTTCTCAAAGATGAATATTTTGAAAAACAAATATCGTTCGAGATTAACGGAGTCCACTTAGAAGACACACTTCGCATTTGCTGTTCTTCTCGAGAACCAAACTATAAAAAACTGGAGACCGTCGGTGCAGTTTCTAATATTCTATAATTTTAGTCTTATGTTTTATAATTCAGAATTTTATTTGAAACCATACAATAAATAGGTAGCACTTAATTATTATCAGTTGTTTTTTTCTGGACCTCGTTAAAATTTTCCCACAGTATCCGGACCCCACCTAAACCTACTTGCCGACCCCTGGTCTAGTGTCTAGGTAGATAGATATTCTTCTGTACCGTACCAATTAGGCTATGAACCAAATTAATGTCTTAAAAATAAATAATGCACATTTCATTAGGACATCATCAATGTAGGATATCAATATTTATTGCTAAATATTTGATTCATGAGTTCACATTTTTCTCTTTCAATTTGCAGAATATCACTGTGGTCTTTTTCCATCATCTGTATTTTTTTGCACTCAAGTGTCTCTATAAATTCCAATTCTCTCTTCCTTAACTCCAATTCCTCTTCACGTAATTTCAAATTTCTTTCGAAAATGTCATCTCTATACTGTTTTTCTACCTCTTGTCTTCTTAAATATTCAAGCCATTGTTTTTCGAGGTGTAATTTGCCCTGAGTTCTATCAGATTCTATTCTGTTTGCAAGTCTTATCTTTCTAAGTTCGATCATGGCTTTACTTTCTTGGCTAGGTCTTACATAGCCTGATAAGTTTACTTTCTTTTTATGTGGCAGTTCTGTTAATGCATATGCATCACAGTCTAAATGATAATGTGCATAAATGCTGTCCATTGCTTTAAAATATTTGAATTTTTCATGTTGTCCACTGTCAGTACATTGCTTGTACTTCTTTGTAAGTGCATTTATTTTCCATCTGACTTGATCGGGTGTCACCTGAAAAACAGATAACATCTTATGTACCTACTAACTACAGGGATTTTTTACATTTTCTACCGTGGATTAATAGCGGTACCTTACCTCAATCTTATAATCTCGTAATGATTCAGATATTGCAAACCAAATTCGAGTTTTCTTTTTAGGAGTTTCCAGCATTTCCAACTTGTTTTCGTACAACTTTAGCAATACTGTGGTGGAATTTGTAGTCCAGACCGCACCTTCAAATACAATATGTACAGATGCCTGCACCTCCCAGGGAACATTTTCAGGATGAGCTGAGCTTTCTTCACAGGTGTCAATAGTAAGTTCAGTTTATTCTAGAATGTTCCCTGATTATCAAATAATAAACTTTTAGCTATATACCCCCCAGTTTGCATTAAATTTTAAAAAGCTCAACTTACTGTGTTTTTCAAAGTTTTCATTGGCTTTATTCTTGGGAATCTCATGTCTTTTAATTTCACTGTCATTATTCGCTGTATTTTGGGATGCTGAAAGAAAGAAAAGTTCTTAATTAATAATCATGCCAGACAACAAAACTGAAAACAATTTAGGGTTATTTTAATTTAATTCAGAATAATTATTTACACAACCATTGTTGTTATAACATTATTATTCCATAAATACAATAATAATATTAGGCACAAATTCAGGGCACAAAGCATACGTACGTTCTTCCAATGTAATGTATGTTTTGTTAGAGTCGCAGACCTCCATACTTATTTTAGTTTTACCTATGTTCAGTAGTCTCCCCGAGACCTTGAAATCAAACTGCAATAATTTAGTTATTTTATGCTGCAAAATCAATCAAGGAATTAAGGTAAATCGGAAAACAAAGCAGCAAACAAAAATAAACAAACAGTGAATGAATGAAGGAGAAAGAAATTAATGATGAGTGAGCGACAGAGCTAAAAAACGAAAGAGTTGGATGGACCATAGATGGATTTGAACTTTTTTTTATAGGAGAGATGAATGAAAAGGTAGGGTTGCCAACCAACTTTATAATAACGTATCCTGCGTTATTTTAATCCACTACCTATACTTTACACTTGAATAAATATGAAGAAGTAACAAAAATACATTATTATGTCTAGTGATGGGATGTTCTCGAGAACATTCTCACCCTCGGAAACTTAGTCGTGAGATTTTTTTTATTTTGGGTGACGTTATCCTAATTTTCAATCTTAAAAACAATTTAAAACACCATACTTGCATGTTTAATGAGGTTTATGCCAAGTTTAACATGCTTCAGAAGATAAATTCTCGAAAATTCTCACGAGTAAGTTTCCGTAAGTTTCCGAGGGTGAGAATGTTCTCGAGAACATCCCATCACTAATTATGTCAACATTTGATTTGCTTGTTTTCATTCTTTTTAATTGGTATTTATCATTGACCTAAGAAAGACAGGTATTTATAATGGAGAGTGATTCTTCTTCAAGTGACAATCCGCTTAAGTACTCTAAACATAACTAAATTATAGGAACCATTATAAAAATATAAAAAGAGTGAACGATAAATACGGAGAAAAATGGGTAATACTCATAGATATATAGTAATAGATCGGAAGTTATTGTTTATGGTATACATATTTGATGCAAATATGGACCACATTAACGAAAACATATCTGTCTCATTCTTACACGTCACAATTTAGCTATGTAAAACAGTACAATATATGTCATATATTTCTTTTTTCTGGAAGTTTTTGGTTAGTTCCGTCAGTAAGCCGCCTCCCTGAGGGCCTTTTTGGGCCGCCATATTGGGTTTTCGGCTATGGTCGGGTCACTATGGTTAGTACTTCATCTGTCATGTCAGCGTATTATACAAATTATTTTAAATTTTACGCTGAACTGTGTGTATTTTGGGACTCTTTATTAGATTATTTAGGATTATTAAGGAAAAAGCAATATAGTTTAGTGTGGCGTTAGGGCATGCAGTTCTGATTCTCGAAAGAATTTCGAAGGATTGTCATTTTTCAGATTAGTTGTGTTATTTTCATATTTAAGTGTATTTATAGTGTGTGAAAATACATTTCGTGTACATAATATTAATTTTTAATTGTTTTCTCGTCTATAATCTTACTCTCCAATTCATATTTTCAACTAAAATAGAAATAACAAATATTTGATATGTTTACATAAAAACGTAGTGTTGTTCTTACATGTTATGTTTCAAAGTTATCGATACAAATTCTATTCACCTACACGTTGGGCCGCGCCGTTACCCCGGGGTGACCGACGACAAATAGATTATTTTTGTTTTGGAAGGTGTGTGACTGCGTCGCCTTAAAATTGTTTTTTAATTTGTTATCACTACTCAAGAACATAAAGATGCGCGAAAGAGAAAACAAGTTGATTTTTGGATACTTATTTTTGAATTGTAATGTAATTGTAATTGTTTGACAGCCAATCGATGATAACTTTGCCAATAGTTGTGAAGAGCTGTCAACTGAGATACATAATAGCCCCGCTGACCCTTACAGATTTGTCTCCCCCTTTTTTGCCTTATTTGATTTAGCCCAGCATAGCTGTACCTACCTAATCAAGACCCAGCACTTTTCCGGCGACATGATCGTTGGGTATATCGATATGGATACTATCGACTATCTAAAAGTACAACACTTTTTGCTGCGGGCGGAGTCGCGCCATATTGGACGGTCGTTTGCTCGGGTTTGGCTCCAGATGACGTCACATAGGGCTTGTCCTCTATCTTTCTTATGGTCAATGGTAATACTTTTATGCAAGAATAAAAAAGAAAACATGTGTCATGTTTGAAATGTCATAAGTCAAAGCGACACTGACGTCTTGCTGTTTGCATTTTTCAAAGAAAATATAAATACATACATTCTATTATGGACTGGATGTGTGCGAAGATTATGTTGGTTTAGATTATTAATTAATTAGGTACACGATTTAATTCAAGAGAGAATTATATGAGTAATTATTGCAAGTATAATATTATAAAATGGACAAACAAAATCTTTTAGTTTGGTTAACTGAAAAAACAGCCAGCAGCAGTGACGAAAGTGACTCAAGTGGTTGGAGCGATGTTTTCAGCGTAAAACAAGACGATTCAGAAGATGAAGACCATAGAGGCGTCGATGATGAGGACACACTGTTTTTTCCTCTCATGCAGTACTTGATACGATCAAGGCGGAAACGTGTAGATGACTATTTGCATATCATAGATTCTTGGACGGATTCAGAATTCAAAAATCGCTTGCGACTATCTAGAAAAACTGCATTTAGTCTTATTGGTAACCATTCTCTATAGTTTTCATCCTGGTGAGGATACAAGTTTAATTCACCTTTAAAAATAAACTTTGTTTCAGATGAACTGGAAAAATCTGGATTTATTGCATCACACAAGTTTGGACTAAAACCATTGGAACCAAAACTATGTTTTTATATATTTTTATCATTCGTGGCAAACACAGAACCTTTGACTCCCATAGCAACTCGATTTGATATTTCTATTTCATCAACATTCAGAGTTATAAGGAGAGTAGTGGCTTGGATTCTAACCAAACTAAATGATGCTATAAGGTGGCCACAAAACGTTGATGAGATTAAATGCATATGCGATGCATTCCATGCTAAAACAGGAATAGCAAATATGTTGGGGGTGATAGATTGTACTCATATAAAAATTGAGAAACCCAAGAATGCGAGAGAGTACTGCAATACTAAAGGTTATTTTTCAATTATCCTACAGGCCACAATAGATTCGAACCTGAGATTTACAAACATCTTTTGTGGTGAACCAGGTTCTTCAAATTGTACAAGAGTCTTAAAAAAGTCTCCTTTATATAATACAGCATCGCAGAATAGAAACGCACTGTTTCCTCACAATACTTTTCTTGTGGGACATTCAGCATACCCATCCCTATCTTGGCTGTTGCCACCGTTTCGAGAGAACAAAAGATTAACACCACAGCAACGAGATTTTAATTCCTTACATGTTTCAACAAGAAAATTGTGTGATAAAGCATTCAGTCTTTTAAAAGGTCGATTCCGAAGAATTAAACTCTTTACTGTGTATAGAAATATAGCATTTATTACTGATACCATTGTAGCTGCATGTATATTACACAACTATTGTCTTATTGAAAATGACCATTTGGATGAACATGACTGAAAAAATATATGTACTTACTTACATAAAAGTAATACTTATTTGGTTCAAATCTTGCCATCATATCTAACGTCTTTGTTCGTTGGTAAATTTATTTTATTCTTTTTGGAAAAACTACCTACATATTATGTCATAGAAACAAATAGTTATTGTTTCATTATTTCATGATCAGCTAGTAATTTTCTTAAAATAGCGCACTTTTCTCTTTCGATTTTTAATATTTCTTCTTGTTTTTTCTCCTTTAATTGCAGTTTTTTTAATGCTAATGAATGTTTGATTTCCAGTTCTTTTTTTCTTAGTTGTAATTCTTCTTCTCGCAACCTTAAACTTCTTTCATACCTTTCATCTCTTATTTGTTTTTGTTCTTCTTGCCTTCTCAGATATTCAATCCACTGTTTGTCCAATTCCACTTTTGCTCTTCTTTCTGCTCTTAACTTTCTAAAAGGCATTGATTTAGACATGTTCCTTTTATTTTTGTCTTTATCCAAGTCGTCTTGGCTTTGCATCACACCTGAAGCCAGTCTATATGTATCAGTGTTATCATGGTAACGTCCAAGAATTTGGTGCATTTCATTGAAATATTTAAATGTCATTGCTCCTTGACCTTGACCATTATCAATGCAGTCTTTGTATTTCTTTGTTAATGCATTTATTTTCCATCTTACTTGATCAGGAGTTACCTGGAATAGATTAAGCATAAAATATAAGCACAAGTATTATACAAATGTAAATTGTGTGGAATGTAAATGAGATAAGTGGGTATTAGGTACCTCAACACTCAATGATTTCAGCTCTTCTGCCATTGATGCCCACATTTTAGATTTCTTTTTTGGATTGTCCAACATATGCATTTTCGTTTCATACAAACTTAAAAGCATAACTGTTGCATTTTTTGTCCAAATTATGTCTATGAATAAACAAAAAAATCCAGTAATTATTATCTAGAGACATACTTATGAAATAATGTTGTTAGAGATAGGTGGGTATATTAATTCTATACATACTTTGTTTATTACTTTCGTTAATGTCTGTTTCTTCTTGAGATATTGTCTGGCTGTGAGTGTAATTTATCATAGGCATATTTGGTTTATATACTGCTGCTGAAATTACATAAAATCCATTGAGTACTTGAAATCATGAAAACAAGTAACGCTATTATTACCTATCTGTAAACTCTATTCTCTTAAAATATTGATGTAAGTAATTTAACAATGATGTTTGTTTGTTTACTCACATTGATTATCTAATATAGCCAAGACAGCAACATTGCTATCAATGTTTTCATCCATTTTATGTTGACAGCTCGAGCGGTTTCCAACAGCAAGAATCAATCCTACACACTACACACTTATATAACAGAGATTCGTTTATAAACAAAAGCTAGGTATCCAAATTGGGTTAAGTTATAAAAACACGCCGAGCCTACACAAAATTATTATTAAAATAAAATGGATTTTGCTAAACAAAATTACACACACATTACACAGTGTGTGTAACACTTTAGAATATTAATAATTGTTTTCAATTCAACAAACTGAACGAACACATCACAGCAATGCCGTATTTGATGCCGTCTATTTCTCCATCCAAATTAATACAATAAAATAATCATGAAAATATTTTCCTTTATTATGTCAGATGTCAGTTAAGAACGGGTGCGTTCCATTCACTGTTAATTTTGTTATTTTCGATCACAAATCTCGTTCCACTTGTACTGAAAGTGATAATAATTATCGTTTTTAACAGTTTTTGTGGTCGAAAATAGCAAAAATTACGGTGAATGGAACGCAGCAAACATAGTTCAACAGAACTGACAGCGAGGGCAGTTTGACATTGGCAGTTTTTTTTTTTTTTTAAATAAGATTAGTTTTACGGCCCCTGGGAACTAGCCCTTTGGAGCCTAACATCAGTATTCATTTATTACATTTTTTTCTTAATTCTAACTTATAACTACCTTAAATCTACCTTATAACTACATTATTTCTACCCCCCAAACCCCATCAGTAAAGTGGTGGATACTTTACTGACAAATTACCTACTAGACTTCTTGGAGGAACTCGAAAATCATGTTAACATTGGCAGTATTTCTCTGATGTTGCCATACTACGCACAGATAAGATATCTTATTGTGATGTGCACGAAGATAAAAGGTCTGTGATCTTGATAATAACACTGCAATGTAATATAACCCTACGTTCCCAGTGGACGAAACATGCGAATACAACATGTTCTTGTCTCTATTTTTTATTATCGTATATAGAGTATAACGATGTTTCGTCCAATGCATAGGTACGTAGTTTATTTCGCGATTTTCTCCTACTACATCACTAGCACTAGGTTAGTCTATGAAATTATTTATTGTTGTTCTAGCTTCACCTCCACTCAATCAAATATCGTTCAGTCACTCATTTCATTCGTTCGTCATTGACGTGACGTGATATCGAGTGGTATTGCAATTGCATTTTTATTATTAAATTATTAATATAAATGTTAAATAAATAACCAAATTGTTTCATTAATAACAGAGCAAAGATGGCTCACTGTGGCGAGTTTCTCAAAAAACAATTCCCGTTAATAGATGACGAACTCAAGAAATATGTCGAAGGTACTTTATGATAGGTTATAAAATAGATTTTTTGTTTCTATATATTTCGATACCAAATAAAGTTTATAATGAATGATTTTGTAACGAAGGAACCAATTACGCTCAGTACATTATATTATGTTTATAGTTTGAATAACATTATAAAATAGCATCCAAATTGATGCAGGGAGTGTGCCATGTTTTTTTTCCTACAATCTGAAGTTTCCCTTTCAGATATTTTGGACGGCGGCGCCGGGGAGTTTGAAGACACGGAAGAAATATACGAGGCTGTTGGTGAAGTTCTACAAGGGATCTCTCAAAAATCTGAGAATGATATTAGGTTAGTAAACATTTAAAAAAATGTATACCTACTTACTATGGTACCTATTAAAATAATGGTGTAATATCAAACATAATGTTTTGATTATGTGAGTAGTAAATCCAGTGTAGGACATAACACTATGACTATAAATGAAGCAGGTAATTATATTGTTGATATATGTACATATAAACTTTAATAATTATTGATTAAATTTAGTTACGATAAGTGTCATTCAATTATTGGAGTAGGTAAAATGATGAATTGTGATTTGATGGCTATTTATTTTATTTTAAACAGGGGTATATGTGAGCAACTGCTCCACATGCTACAACCAGATAAAACAGTGAACAGCAATGGACCAAGGAAAGTACTGGATGCACCGATACATTTAGCATCAATGACAACCACACACCCAGAGACTGAGGAACTCAGAAGTATATGGATACAGTCCAGAGATGACAACTTGGTGAGTGGTAACCCCATGTATGCTTAAACATTGATCTGGGCGAGCGTCAATACAATTTCGATTGTGTCTGTTTTTGTCATGTACAAGGGCTTAAAAGATTTCTCTAACAATAATAAACAAACTTGTATAATTATTTGTGTACATTTTAGTACTTACACAGGGTGGCACAAAAGGGTGCAATGCCATCCCCTAGCATGTTCACCGGGCCGATTTTGTGTGACCCGCTGTGAATGTATTAACTCACAACCACAGCACTTTTTCATTACTTAATTTATTCATCACCCAAAAGATTAGTACAAAAGAAACTTAACTTAAATTCACTTGGGGATCTCCTTAGACTTGCGTAGATTATATTGTCTTCCTTAGGATATTGTCAGACAAACCAATTTTTATGTGAGAAGGATTGAAATAGATTTAGTTTA
Organism: Drymonia ruficornis; assembly: GCA_947859195.1. Taxonomy (NCBI): domain Eukaryota; kingdom Metazoa; phylum Arthropoda; class Insecta; order Lepidoptera; family Notodontidae; genus Drymonia; species Drymonia ruficornis. Next base: position 4,307,097 of record OX401908.1, on the reverse strand, counting down.
GCCGAGTTTAGTTTTTGTACCATACAATACAATCTTTTTAGAAAGTAGACGCAAGGAAATTAGAGAAGGCAGAGCAGAAATTACAACAGAAACAGCAGAAGCAGAAGGATGCGAAGGTACCGGTGTCGGTGCCGGTGCTGCAGACTGCCACGGCCTCGCAGGTGACGTCGAAGAAGGACAGCAAGCTGGAAGCAAAGGGAACGAACAGGACACAAGACATTAGGATAGAAAACTTTGACATTGCATATGGTGATAGGTGTGTATTTGTAACTCTATTTATTTAATTTTAAATCTCCAGTCAATCCATTTATTATGTTGGTTGAACATTGGTTTGTTGTATGGTTGTTGGGTTGGTTGGTTGTACAGCAACAAGTTGGTTCCAAGATTGTCAATAGAATGTCATACATATAATGTATAATGAATGGAGTATAACATGGCAATCAGACCGAACCAACCAGGATAATAACTGTGTGCAAAAATAATTTTAAAGCACCTCGAGTTTATACAAATCTAAGAGTTTATAGCTGACGGAATGATTTTAATGACGTTTCTTTGTTACCAAAATCTAAATACACTAGTGTGCCGCAAATACATCTGTGTTCTTGACAGCTAGTGCTATGGTCTATGTCTATGATATCAATCGAGTTTGCAGAAGTGCATGAAATATGTAGATTAGGCCATATTTTTTAAAGGAAAAGTTAGATCAAGCAAAAGATGGGTCAGAATAATACTATATGGCAACCACTATTGGTTTCCATATATTATTATTCTGACCCATCTTTTGCTAGGGGCAGAGATTCTCTGCCTACCTTGATGTGCTACAGACATCAGTATGTATAGTAATTTCAGTTTTACTACCATTATTACAGAGTATTATTACAAGGCGCGGATCTGTTGCTGGCATTCGGCCGGCGGTATGGGCTCGTTGGCCGCAACGGTCTCGGCAAGACCACACTCCTCAGAATGATCTCCGCGAAACAACTGAAGATTCCATCACACATATCCATACTGCACGTAGAACAGGAGGTGGTTGGCGACGACACTGTAGCACTGCAGAGTGTGTTGGAATGTGATACTATCAGAGAAAACTTGTTGAGGCGAGAGAAGGAAATCACGTTGGCTATTAATAATGGGTAAGTTTAGCATTCTTTAAGGCGAGGGATGCACTGATAAGGCGATTGCGATGTGACAGCAATTTCGTTAAAACATACCCTTATAAACGTTATGGCGGAGGCTGCATCATATTAGCGTAAGGTTGATCAATCGCAATCGCCTTAACGGCCCGGCCAAGACTACGCGCTTCAACGACGGGTGACAGCGCGAGGGCACCAAAATGTTGCATCACGCCACGAGCTGCCGCTCTCGGTGGCAACGCGCGCGATGCAACATTTTAGCACCCCACGCTGTCGCCCGTCGCTGAAGTGCGCAGTCGTGGGCAGGCTGTAACAGAACAAGCGAGTGAGTGATTAGTTTTCATTGATCGCACCAGCCTGTGTGAGTTGAGTACTTATGTAGTATCCATGATGATGATGTTGTTCACATCAGTGGCTAAGTTTTTGAGAAGAAAGATATCCAATGATCACAGTAGCAAACACAAAGGTTACTTTGTCCGAGCGAGCGATCAAACTGCTCGCGCTGATCGAGCAAGCTTGCCTGAACTTTCGCTCGCTCTCGTCATTTGGGTCATATCTGACCGTGAATTTTGCTTGGAAACATTTTCAATAAAAATATGTTCAATGTTGCTTATTGTATGCCATGGTTTTATTAGAATCGTATACCTGTCTTATTGACCTCGACTAATGCAACAATGTAACTAAAACTGAGCGACTTTGTGATGTAACCTTGCAGTTGGATTTCCTTATAATATTATAGTATGTTTGAGTATCTTGTATGTTTATGCGTGAATGTGCTATAGCCTAAAACAGTTATAGTACTACATTACTGCCGCGGTCTGTAATGAGTGTGTTGCTGGGCGCGTTGTTGATGGCCGAAAGCGCGGCGCACCGCAGCTCCAGGCCTTCACAGTGCGGGCAGCATTGCAACCCTTGATGGACAAGCTAAAGTTAATTTTATAGCGCGGCCAGCAAGCAACCTTGAAGGCCGAGAGCTTAGCTAAGCTTAGCTTGAGGCCGTCATATCGTGGCCAGCAGTACAGTCATTGCGGACCAAGATTTGTATAGTGCTTTACTCAAAAATGACAAAAGCGGGGCGGCAGAGTGAGGAGCGGGTCCTCCTGGCGCCCGGCTCCTCACTCGACAGATGTCATTACTGCGGTGGTGTCGCGGCCATCAAAAACATTTCTGTCGAGTCGAGTGAGGAGCGGGACCTCCCGGCGCCCGGGATACCACGACAGTAATGGTATCTCATACTACTTCGCTGGAGCCTTTATTGCAGCGCAGCAACGTCGACTTTGCTAGAAGATTTGCAAAATAATGACAGCATTATAAGCATTTTTGAGTAAACACTCTAACAACATATTTTTCGAAATTGCTTTCTATTCAAATAACGTCGCGTCGTGTAAATGTTTGTATTGTTTTGCAAGCATTGTTTTGTAAGCTTGTGTTCTGAGCTCTGTGCAAGTAACCAATTTTGGTTACCCATTAACCACTGAGAACCAATGGCTGCGTCTACATCAGGCGCATGCTGCCACCCAGCACTCAGTATAGGTATAATGTCATAGCATGAGTTCTCAAGTAAGGCATGCGAGGCATTTGGATGTACCAACTGAGTTTCTTAACAAAGGGTTTCTCAAGGTGGGGTTCGCGAACCCCTAGGGGTTCGCCATTCGACGGCAGGGGGTTCGCGACAAGATTTAAGTAATGGTGGCTTGATGACTGGCAGGCGGAAACTTAGATGAAACTCTTCAAGCTGATTTAAAAAGGATGTTTTGATAGATTTTTGGGCATCTAGACAGGAAGAGTATCCCCGAACTCTTACGCAAAGCGGTGAATTTCCTTTTACCCTTTGCTACAACATACTTTTGTGAGAGTGGGTTTTCATACCTGGTCATGATAAAAACTAAATACAGAAATCGACTTGATACCGAGTCAGAATTAAGGTTAAAATTGTCCAAAATTACTCCTAAAATTGACTCCATTTGCACACCCATCTCATTAATATTAAAAAGATATTTCTTTTGGCACTTTATGTATTACCTTTTTAACCGACTTCAAAAAGGAGGTGGTTCTATGTTCGGCTGTATGTATGTTTTTTTTTTTTTTTTATGTATGTTTACCGATTTCTCCGGCATTTATGAACCGATTAGAAAAAATCTTTTACTGTTCGGTAGATCGCATCTCCAATTTGGTTCCATAAAATAATTCCTGGAATCAACCCCCAAGACGGTAATTTTGGGGGGTGAAGGTCGTCTGAAAAAATGTTTTTTGTCCGATTGACTTGAAACTTAATATGTATATTTTTCATAAGAAATAATGAAACTCGTGTTTCAGGATTTTGGAAAAATCACTCCCCAAAGGGGTAAAACGTGGTGTTGAATTTTGTATGGAGAGTTACCGTTTATCTCTAACGTTTATGAACCAACTTTTCTTTTTAAACTGTTATTTCGTAGGTGAATAATTCGTTTTGATCCCGTAAAAAAATCATTTAGGAAACCAACCCCCAAAGGGGGAAACTAGTGGTAGAAGTACGGTAAAAAGGTTGTGAAGTCGTATTTTTTTTTTTAATAATAAATTGTCTATTTTACCTTTTATTCAGACTTGGTAGTTACATTTTCTAATTTTATTGATATGACATACTTAGGCTTTTAACACCCCTACAGCTCTTAAGTAATTACTTATTAATTGTTTTATTAGTGAACTTTAATATTGTTTACCCGCATATTTACAAATCTTTTGAATTTGCTTCTAAGGGTGTATTTTCTTCTACAGTTTTTCCTTCTTTTTGCAGTTTCCTTACAAAGATTTTCCAAATCTGGACGTATTCTAGCCGGTTTGGTATCCCCAATTCTTGTATAGGTATCTTATTAAGATCGATGTAAGCATCGATCTTGCATCGATCATCGATCGATCGATCGATCATCGATCGATCTTGCTCTGTATCATAGCATTTCATTATTAATTTGTCCAGATAATCAGTAAGCAAATCAGAATGATTGCTCGTTCGCTCAGGATGATTGACGAGGATTTTATCTTCATTCATACACCCCAGTCTGCATGGGCTATCCAAATGCTGTTAAAGCTATAGACAGGTGCTTAAGCGGCTTCGCAAGCTGTTAATCCGTTGTATTGTGTCAGTAATTACAGTGTACTTGCGAGCAGGTTCGGGTGTCGCCTGCCGACAATATGCTTGATAAATACAAACTGTCACTTAAGCTACATACAGATGTCATCATTGTTCAACAGTTATAGTCTAATAGAGTATGCATATTTTCTCCCATGCAAGATTCCAACGGTGAAAATATAGCAAACTCAAAATGTCCCTGGAAGTTCCGTTACTAGTCACAAAATACCATCTTACATGTACCTTTGCCTACAATACTATAGGCTTCCCAAACAGATGTCATTAGCAACAATCTACGAACATAATGGCCGCATCTACAAGCTCCGAGCAGACGCGCCCAATCAATTACTTCTGACGTTATGTTTACTAGTCAGACGTCAAAACTAATTGCTCGGATGCCGCTTGGCTCATGAAGACGCACCAAATTCCTCATCATCCAAGCTGTTCGTATGACACGCCAGACATCACATACATATCGCTAAACCACGCAGACGTGCGAATCCCAGTTGCAGTCTCCGCAAACATTAGTCACACACCACAAGAACAACAACACACACACACAACAACACGACTATGTTTGCCCAATGTAGTTGGCGACAGCTTTGTTGCGGTGAGACAATGTTGTTGATTATGCGTATCTATTTAAGTATATATGATACTGTCATGATATATATATATATATATATATATTATACTGTCATTTAAACGGTGGACTCACCAGGATTGAGCTCAGAGTCAACACATGGAACAGAATCAATATGTAACATATTTGACTTAATTTGATATCACCAGCAAGAATGTGATAAGCAAGACTGATTCAGTATGTTCATTCTTGTGAAACATTGTCTCTGTTTTTCATCAGACATTACAAAGAATATCGCTATGTTCTTAAATTGCCTTTTCGGAATAAGCCCTGGTCTAGGTGTAACTGGAATCACCCGCAGTCCATTGTACGGTACCCATAACACAAGGAACAAGGGTTGCTTAGTAAGGAACCAGACAGTGTATGATAGTCTGACGATATATCTCGACTATACTAGCCAATAAAAACAAACCTAGCCGTGATACCACAAACAGACTAATAATATTAATAACATTCTAAAGCTAAAGAAATAAATTGCAAAGTCTTCAATAAATTCGACACTTATCACTGAAACGTCTGAAAAAACCTTTCACCTTAGGGTTCCCCGTTGAATCTAATAAAACGGGCGCGAGAGATACGCTCGCTAAAATTACGGGGTCATCGGTGTCCGTCCGAATCGTAAATCTGTCATCGGGTTCCCGCCGCGGCCCGTATCTCTGAGGACGATAAGGGACCCCTTAGGCCGTGTGTGAGATTCAACCTGTTCATAGGTGTATTTTGTATGTGGACAGACTTTACAGGTCATTTTTTTTATCGCCAGACTGAAACTTCAACTGCATAACCTCAAGCATTTTTTTTATATCGCTAGGCTCAAACAGAAACTGTAAGATTTCCTAAGCAGCAGCAGGTTATTATCTTAGGGCTGTCAGATTAATTATAGTATAAACCACGGGAGAGAGTTTAATCTTCCGTGTTCCATATCAAATCGAAGGTTTAAACTCTCCACGAACGATTAACTACAATTGATCTGACAGCCCTTAGTGAGTAAAAAGAACCTAAATATTATGGCCATGCAGAATAGAATAGAATACCTTGGTAAGAGGTCATCGTGACGAGTGTCAGATATTCTAACATGTATCTACCTATGCCCAGGCTTTCTTTGGATATCCTTAGGACAAAATCTTGCAAGGAACGTTGGATATTGTATCAATGGTTCCAATTTCTTCAAACTACAAGATCACCTATCATTCCCATTCCCACATGTAAACTGCGCCGCCGCGGTAGTATTTTGAAATAAATCCTCATGATATAAATTCTTTCCTGCTATGTTCGCCGGCGCGCCAGACGTCGCAATTTCCTATCGCAGTCCGCGCTCACTCCTGTCGGAATTGCTTCCTTATCTGCAATCAATTTCTGCATTACGTCTGTGAGTCTACTTCAAGTGTTACATAATATTTTGGATATCAATCCAACGCCTTGAACTAGAACGACTACTACTACCGACCGACCGTATCGACTTATACTTTCAAACAACCATTGATGACGAGAAAATTATCTATAAATTGTATGTTACACAATATTAAACAAAATATATAACTAATAATACTTGAAATAACATTATATCAGAGATTAAATACAATTAAGAAAATATTTATTTTCAAATTAACACCAGGTTAATAAAATAATAATACTTAACGTAGTCTAAAATATATTCAATTTCCCCTCCTTCCCTATTTAAACACTTCCTTGCTATGTATATTGGTTGGGCAATAAAAAAGTAACGCAATAAGTGCTTTCAGCTCCGTTTATGGCTCAAGTTTTTATTGGCGCCATTTAAGACGTAATATAAAGTCGATCGTCTCATAAATCTGGCTTTTCTGTGGAGACTGATGGATAGCAGCTGATAGAGAATAGGTCTTAGGACGCTACCTTGAGGTACACCGTAGGTTATTTCGATATTTTTTTATAATATTAAATCGTTTGCAACAATTACTCGATAATATCAAATATCTGTTAAAAATCACCATGGTTACCAGTAAACCCATAGCATTTTAAATAAATTACTTCAAAATACTACTATATTAACGATATCAAAGGCTTAATGAAGAACTATAATAAGACAAAAAAATCCTCAAATATTAGGCAAATAATAACATTATTTTTAATTAGTAGTAATAAGTCGAGTTAGTCCGTAATAATAATAGCTCTTTTTAAAATCCCATAGTAAAAATTATTTTTATAAAAAAATAAAAACCGACTTCAAAAAACCTGGAGCACTAAAAAGCCTGTTTTTCCCGAAGGGGTAGGTAGTGGTGGTAATAGGAATATTATTTCAGTCTTTTTAGTGCTCCAGGTTTTTTTGAAGTCGGTTTTTATTTTTTTATAATATTGGAATAAAAATCTTATTTTCTTCAACAGTCAATTTCATTATTTTCTTTGGGGAGAGGGGGAATTTAATTAGTTAGTTAAGGGGTTCGCTGTCACCTGGAAACTTTAACAGCCGAAAGTTTGAGAAACCCTGTCTTAACATAACAGCATCAGCATAACGAACCGGTAGTAGACTCAATTACAAAGTGCTGTTGTTGGCCTACATGAATAAAAATATTTTGAATTCTGACTTTTAAACATAACAAAGCTTCAATCGCCCCAGTCCTTTGTAGTACTCGGGTTATACAGGGTGAATTACAGGGTAAATATTCTGAATCATGTGTAGAATCACCGTTTAAAAGGATGCCCATGATTTCATTTTTTTTTTATAAATACCATAGAATGTAATACTCAGGATAGGTGTCTATCCCAACAGTTCAACAGACACAAGTTTATCGTCGGAGCTGAGCGAGGTGTACGCGCAGCTGGAGAACATAGAGTCGGACAAGGCGCCGGCGCGCGCGTCCATCATCCTGAGCGGGCTGGGCTTCTCGCCCGACATGCAGGCGCGCGCCACCAGGACCTTCTCCGGCGGATGGCGGATGAGGCTCGCGCTCGCGAGGGCTCTCTTCTCCAAGTAAGTGTTATTTCATACGATGGGGTCGAAAAATTTATGCGGTAGGGTAGAAAGTAATCGAAACGGTGTATGGTGTAGGGTGGGAAGTAATCGAAAAGTGTATGGGGTAGGGTGGGAAGGAATTAAAAAGTGGTTGGAATGGGGTGGGAAGCAATTGAAAATTGGGGTTATTAGGAAAATTGTGTTTGTGGATTCAGATGGAATGGGATGGGAATGGATTGAAAATTGTATGCATTAGGATAAGATGGGAAGGAATTGAAAGTTGTTTGTGTTAAGATGGGGTGGATGGAAATTGAAAGTTGTATGTGTAGGATGGGTTGGCAATTAAAAATTGGGAGGAATTAGCCCTAATACCCACAAATTGTAGTTCACAGTGCTAAGATGTTTGTTAATTCTAAATTTCAATATTTGACCATGCGTTTAATTTATTTCTAGTCTGTGCGAACAACTTCAATGTCTCGATGTAAATCTCCTAGGCTGTAAACTAAGTAGGTACTAAAACTTAAATACTAATAGATATTATCTTGCAGACCCGACCTCCTCCTACTCGACGAGCCGACGAACATGTTGGATATAAAGGCGATCATCTGGTTAGAGAACTACTTGCAGAACTGGCCCACGACGCTACTAGTAGTGTCCCACGACAGGAACTTCCTCGACACTGTGCCTACGGATATTATGCATTTACACACACAAAGGCTAGACACGTACAGGTAAGGATTCTTTATGCGCATCTTTTTACACAAGCAACTTATTTACAGGCTACATTTTTATATTTATATAAAGTGCCTGCGACTTCGTCTGCGTAGAATTTGTACTTCGAGAAATGATTGGTCTCCAATACAAACTTTGATCCCCTCTTTCGCCCCCTTGGAAGGTTTATTTTTGCAACAAAAAGTAGCCTATGTCCTTCTCCTAGGTCCTGTCTATCGCTATACCAAAATTCATCAAAATTGGTTTAGCGGTTGAGTCGTGAAAACGTAACGGACAGAAAAGAGTTACTTTCATATTTTAAACTAGCTTTTCCCCGCGACTTCGTCAGCGTAGAATTTAAATAAAAAAAAGGATCTCTGATCCCGGATCCCGTATCTCGGATCCCGTTTCCCGTTTTTACCGTTTGCTGGATCTCGTAGCCCGGATATCCCGGATCTCGTATCCCGGATCCCGTAACCCGGATATCCTGGATCCCAAAAAATATAGCCTATGTTACTCAGGGATAATGTAGCATGCTAATGGTGAAAGAATTTTTGTAATCGGTCCAGTAGTTTTTGAGTTTACTCATCACAAACATCCATACAAACATACATACAAATCTTTTCTCTTTATACTATTAATAATGCAGATAGTTTAGATTACTAACACACTGAGATATTATCATCACATTATTAACCGATGACGTCATCTTTTAAAACAATCAAATGGACGAACTGTCACTGGAAGAGCATACCAGGCGTAGCTATTTTATTGTAGAATGTGTATCATCATCAATCAATTATCATCATCATCATTTCAGCCAACTGTTGGACTTAGGCTTCCACAACGACCGGTCCTGTGCCAATTGCATCCAGCGGTTACCCGCGACCTTCACTAGATCGTCGATCCACCATGTGTGTAATATGTAGTGATATGTTGTCTGGTCGTAGGGGCAACTACGAGCAGTTCCACAAGACGAAGACGGAGAAGTTGAAGAACCAGCAGCGCGAGTGGGAGGCGCAGCAGCAGCACCGCGCGCACACGCAGGAGTTCATCGACCGGTTCCGGTACAACGCCAACCGCGCCTCCTCCGTGCAGAGCAAGATCAAGATGCTCGAAAAACTGTCAGTACCTAACATCCATTTTATATCCCAAAAATAACCCTTATACATATACCCCCTTATTCATAGAAAGTTATTATCGACCTGCAGTGGAATCACAAATCACATTTGTTCCTAAAAATGCTTTTCAAAACCATTGCAAACTGGACAAAATCTCTATGAATAAGGGGCATAGTCCTCGCAAGTAATAATAATAATAATAATGTAATGTAATGTAACGTCACGACTTTTATCCCCATTCGGGGGTAGTCAGAGGCTTGAGTGGCCATACACCACCAAATTGTGGAGGTATTAACCAACTCAAAGCCCACGTTTCACCAGTTAGTCAGAACCCAACGTAGCAGGTGGTGAACCTTGTCGCCGTGTATACAGGAACTGACTATTACCTAATCCCCAGGGATAGGTAGGTTTCCTCACGATGTTCTCCCTCACCGTCAGCGAACTGTAATGTCCTGTCACTGTCCTCGCAAGTCTCAACCTTAATTTGACCACGGCGGCCAATTTTAATAAATACATAAATAAATAAGGCCTAGCCCGCATTGAGAATAAAAACCGCGCGGTTTTTTGCCCGCAATTCTGTAACCCATGGAATCATATGAATGTTGAAATGTGCACTAGCGGTTTAAAACCGCGCGAATAAAAACCGCGCGGTTTTTATTCGCAATGCGGCCAGGCTCTAAATATCACTAGACCTACACACCAACTGTATGGTCCCAAACGAAGCAAAGCTTGTACTATGGGTACCGTACAATGGACTGGGGGCGATCTGATACCCAGACCAGGGCAAATCACGAAAAGGCCGTTTCCTAAATTTGTAACTGGCGGGAATCGAACCCGCAACCATCCGATGCAGTGAGCCGAGCGGCCTAAGCTCGAGCCACTGCGACAAGCGGTCGTCATTGTTTATGGAGCTAGCCATCTGGGCAGTAGATATTGCCTGTAGTGTCCCAGTCTATCACAGTGCATTTGCTTTGCAGTTTTTGACGGTAGTTGATGAAATTTGGTATAAAATCATAAAATATGAAATGACTTCCATGATGTACTCCCCCCAAATTGAAACAGACGATATTTTTTTAGATATTCCATCATGTGGTGTATCATAGAGAAGCTATTTTCAAATGAAATAGTGTTTCTATACAACATTTTATTTATCAACCGTTCCGTTTGCGAGATTTTTACCTATAAAGGTTTAAACAATGTTGTAACATTCTTACCGTATGTTTTCTCCTTTCAGTCCAGAATTAAAACCTATTGAAAAGGAGGTCGACGTAGTGCTCCGGTTTCCAGAGACGGAGCCTCTCTCGCCGCCAATATTACAGCTGAACGAGGTCGGCTTCTACTACTCAAAGGATAGAGTTATATTCACAAACGTCAACCTCGGCGCCACGCTAGAATCTAGGATATGTATTGTAAGTACCTTTACTAATTAACAATGTTTGGCTTGAGCCTAATTATTTTTTTAAACTTATTAAATAAATACGACCGCTTGGCGCAGGGGTTCGAGAGTAGGCCGCTCGGCTCACTGCATTGATTGGTTGCGGGTTCGATTCCCGCCAGAGGCAAATTTCGGAAACGGCATTTTCGTGATTTGCCCAGGTCTGGGTGATACATAACCTACAGTGGAGCCTAACTAAATATAAATTTAAAAATATTTCTGCTAGTTAGTTAGGTACATTGACGTAAAAGTGTTTTAATTTACGCTTTCCGCAAAATACGGAATTATTTTTTATCATATTCAGAGTGTGACCATACAAACATGCATACAAAATAACTGTGTCAAAGTCAATAGAAAACAAAGTTATCGATTAATGGATAATTTGTTTCCCTGAACTTGATATTTAGCCCATTGTAATAAAACACGATTCACAGTAAAATGATTAATAATCCATGAGAACGTTTCAACAATGGACAATAGAGCTTTTTTGCTACGCTTATCTTGCCAGTAGTGCTTAATTTCCTTGAATAATTCAGTAAGAATAAAGAAGGAAAGAACTTTAGGCCTGCTTTTATTTGCACGATGTTTTAGGAGTAGGAGTTGTAGGATTATGAGGATTTATTTTAACCCGTTTAAGAGATTAATATCCAAAAAACGCTGATAAAATTGACTTTAATTTATAAACGGAAACCTACACACCAATTTACATGTTCTTCAAACACGACGACGTTCTTCCATACTTAAACTTTCATCCCCTATTTCGCCCCCCTTGGGGGTTGATTTTCCCCAAAAAAGGTAGATAACTGTTGTTACCGATAGAACTCTAGGCTGGCCTTAAGTTAAATCGCACAATGCGTGAACCATGAGATGCGCCACTCTGAAAAACTATTGCACGTATTTTGACAAGTGTAAGGTTCCTCCAAAATGTCTATTAAATAAACGATGTGTTGTTGTAGGTGGGCGACAACGGAGCGGGTAAAACGACGTTACTAAAAATAATAATGGGCATACTGTCGCCCACGAGTGGCATCCGCAGCGTGCACAGAGGACTCAAGTTCGGCTACTTCTCGCAGCACCACGTGGACCAGCTGGAGATGAACGTCAACTCAGTAGAACTATTACAAAAGAGTTATCCAGGTACGAAATTATTATTTACTTAATATTCCACCAAGCCAACTAGGCACTCGGATGGAATGCGGCTACCCCGCCCACACATCGCCACCGCCTTTTTGTGCGGGTGACGTCACATTTGAGAGGAGCCTAGTTGGCTTGGTGGAGTAGTACTAAGTTTTCCGTACGTCCATGTAATAGGTTAAAAGGGCTCGTTTTTATTCTGTTGAACCTTTAAAATGTCTCAGGTTGATATGGTTCGCAAGATTATGTTTTGGTAGAGTACAGCAGGCCTAGCACAGCCGGCTATGACAAGGCAAAATATGACATTAACGAATTCTGTCTCGATTCTCTTCTGACTTGAAAAAGGGGGAGAATGACTCGATGCGACATAATCCGTTACAAAAGTCTGTATAAGTTGAGTGCCGTACGCCACTGCTACAAGTCAGCGAGTTTGCGACAGAGAAGAAGTGTTGCACTGCTCTCCCCTTTGAGCTTTTCCTAAACTCAAACATTCTTTCACAGTATATTATAAAGTAATTGATTTTTATAATGTAAATAATAATAATAATATCCTGGGACATTTTTTACACACGGCTACCTGATCCCAAACTAAGCAGAGCTTGTACTATGGAAACCAGATAACTGATATTAGTACATACACTACTTTTTTATTTGTAAATACATTCTTATTATACATATACACCCAGACTCCGGACATACAGACATGTTCATGCACACAAATGCATGTCCCGGGTAGGAATCGAACCTACGACCTGCAGCGTGAAAGGCGCCTCCGCGCCAACCACGCTAACGGGCCCGTCAAATATAACAAATATAATTAAATTAAAACTATCCGACATTTCATTTTCAGGTAAAACTGTAGAAGAATATAGGAGACAATTAGGCAGTTTCGGTGTGAGCGGCGACCTCGCGCTGCAGACGATCGGGAGCCTGTCCGGAGGTCAGAAGTCGCGCGTGGCCTTCGCGAGCATGTGCATGGGCAACCCCAACTTCCTCGTGCTCGACGAGCCCACCAATCACTTGGACATCGAGACTATAGAAGCCTTAGGAAAAGGAATCACTAAGTATACGGTAAGTCCCACTATCTGTATCCATCCATCCCTATCATCATCAGCCTATTGATTGTCCACTGCTAGACATAGGCCTACCCCAATGCACGCCACTGAGCTCCATCTTCAGCAGAACGTTACTGACGTTTCAACCTTCAATTTAAATGAATAATGGTCGAATTTCGACCACTCGGCGGCCACTAGTACTAATTAAATACATAAAAAAACTTGAGAAATGATTGGTCCCCATACAAACTTTCATCCCCTATTCCACCCCCTTCAAGTTTTATTTTCGCAACAAAAAGTAGCCTATGCCCTTTTACAAGGTCCTGTCTATCTTCATACCATAATTGTTAATATGGTTGTCAGGGCGGTGTGATCCTGGTGTCCCACGACGAGCGGCTCATCCGCATGGTGTGCAAGGAGCTGTGGGTGTGCGGCGGCGGCTCCGTGGCCAGCATCGAGGGCGGCTTCGACGAGTACCGCAAGATCGTCGAGCGGGAGCTACTCGACGCGCAGAACAAGTAGACGCACCCAACACCACCATCACATCTATCCAGTATATCCGTGTAAAAAGTAACCCTAAATTATAACGTTGTAATATACCCGTAGCGTTTCATTATTTATTTATATATTTATACTTCGTGCAATACACGGTTCCGAAATGAAAAACGCATGGATGCAAATTTTTATTTATTTAATACCTTCAACCTCTCTCGCTTTGTCTCCTTTGAATACCTTCAGCGTTTGAATTCGAAATATTCGAAAATATCAATGGCAATTAAAAAAATATAATTAACTTAAAAAATGCATATTTACAAATCAATGATCAGATACATAATATACAATTAAAATAATGACTAAAATAGGAAGAATTATAATTATTCGTTTGATCGAATTGAACTCGAATCGAAGCAGTACAAGACTGTTACAAAGGTGCTCTGGTTTTAAATGCAAGTTGGTCTCGCAAAGAAACTGGTATTACAGGTGATTGTGACATCGCAGGGAAGAATAGTGAAAGTTTAATAAATTAATGTGTAAGGACTATTGAAATACATACATAAATATCTTGGTATACGACAATTATACCGGTCTATTATGGCAATTTACGATTGTGAATATATAGGTAAAAATAATTCAAGTTACACTACCAGATCACAAATACTATAACTAAATTACTTATGTCCAGTTGGGAATGACAAATGGCGTTGAATCACTCGACTCTTACTGTAAGCAAGAGGGGTCGATGAATAAAACCGCATGCTTACTGATGCTTCTTGCGCCTTGGTTTAGTTTTGTCGGCGTTTCTCAGTACTTCAGCGTAGGAAAGCTCGAGTTTCCTCAGTTTGTGGATCTCTTGAGACGCAGTGCTTTGCTTGATGTCCCAAGTGTCAGTCTCCGGGTTCCATCCCTGATAGATTTTACCCGTTCGCCCGCTTGCGCTCGGAGTCGGCGAATTTAAGTTCCTGTTGTAGAATTGTAATGTGGATCCGTTCCAGTCGCTCTCTGCCGTTCTGACAAGAGGGCTGACTTCTATCGGTCTGTAGTCTCTCTTCTTTTTGCTCGAGGATTTCTGGTAAGTGACTTTGGGTGGCGACGGGAAGACGGGGGAGTCGGCGCCCTGCCGCTCTTGACTGTGTTTACGGTTGCGATGTCTGGACTTCTTTCTAGTGGCCGCTATATACTCCAGTGGCTGACGCACCAGCGGAGTCAATACACGTTCTTTATCCTTCTCATTTTCTTTCTCCTTTTCCTTCTCCTTGACTGGCTCCTTTGGTTTCTCCGTGGTGCTCTCCTCCACTGGTTTGTTCTCCTTGTTTTCTACCTTTTTCTTGGTTACTTCGGTTGCAGGTTTTTCATTCTCTTTCAACGTTGGCGTTTCCGGTACTGTAATATCGGACACTGGAATCGACTGTTCAGACATGACTGACGACAGTACGCTTTGCGTGTCGTCCGTGAAGTTGCCGGGTGGCTCCTCCGTGGCCGGGGTGACGGGCGGCACTTTCCCGGCGGCGTTGTCATCAAGGAGCGGCAGTTGCTCCCCATCGTCTTTGTTCTCTGCTGCTTTCTTTAGAATTGTGAAGATCTCTTTGAACAGCTCGCGGTATTCTGGTCTGTTGCGGAATCTGCTGTCCATGGGGCTGACGTCGTCGTAGATGCTGAAGCGGTAGTCTTCCCCGTCGGCGATGGTGCACAGGAAGGAGCCGGGTCGCTCGCGTTCCGTCTGCGTTCCTTTATTGCTGGTCTCGTCCGCAAATCCGGAACTGGAGGTTTCCGCTTCCGAGAAGTCTGGTGTTTGAATAATCTTCTTCCTCGAAGATGTCTCGACCTTCTTCGGTTGGGTGATTCCTTTTTGGGCATCCTCGCCGTGTCCGCTCTCTTCGTCGGTGTCTTTGACGCTGAACTGACTGTAGTCTCCCGAGGTTTGGAGCTCGTCCTGGAGGGACAGTGGTCCGGATGGATTCTGTGCGCTGGGCAGAGTGGTCTGTTTGTTCTTCCTTACGTTCTTAACCTGGGACAGCTGAACTTCAAGAAGAGCTTCGTACTTCTGCACCAGTTCTCTGTAGGGGTTATCGTGGCCGTCTTCTTTGTTTGCCCAAATACCCTGAAGTAGTTTTTCCTTGGCGTTCTGAAAAGACGGCGAAATTTTCATGAGTAAAATTAAAAATGAAGGTATTGTATTAGACGTTAAAGTGAAGTGTTGTTATTTGAGTGACTGTGAAACAAATTAATCTTTAATGAACATTATTTTTAATAGAAATGCAAGTCATCAGAGTTGTTACTGAAAAGGAAAATCAAGTTAGACCTCAAAGAAAACAGAATGGTTTTCAATCATGAAAATGATTGTAAAAAATATTAAAAATGAATGACTAATTATTGAAAACGCCTAATAAAATACATAAATATGATTAGTCAAACATACACCCATTACTCCATAATAATACTAAAGTTAAACACCCAATAGTTGATCACTCTGCATGTTAGAACATCGATACATAAGCATAATCACTGCAATTATATCGCTCAAATTAATATAAGCATATTTTCAATCATTAGTACAAATACACCACGGTTTTAACTAGACATGCATTGTTAATCGAGTGATCGTCACCAATTGTCACACGGGTAAATCCAACCTTCACCGTTGATTCGTTAGCGTGCACACAACGCGTTTAGTAGAAAACGTGTCGGTAATGGACGTACCTTCGACTACATACGATATATCCAAAGAAAACTACTGCAAATGCGCTTCATAATGCATATGCAAAGCGTGATCAACAACATCAGGGGCAGTTGGAAAAGATTTGTCGCCTAGAAACGAGCGAAACGTTCATGTGAGATTTTGTCGACGATCTCCAATGCCATGATTTATCCAAACATTTCAAGTGTACAAGACGTGCCTTGTATATCTTAGAGATAGACATTCAGACACATATCCAATGATCCTCGGTTCCATACACACATTAGTCTTAGCGATGTTAATAATGTTAGTCGATTGCTCAGAATGCGGAATTGTGAGTTAATATTATTAGACAAGGAATAGAGGAAATTTAATGTACAAATTGTTAATCACAGAAAGATTTTTTACACAAAAGAATACAAGCTACAGGACATTAACTAAATCATGCAGAATTATTGCATCTGGTTCAATACTTACATCGAATTTGACAAGTTTATTTGTAACGCGGTCTTCTCGTGGGCTGTCTTGGCCAGAAGGCAGTATTAGAGAACTGATAGCGCTTCTGTCGTCGTCATCACCATCCAGCATCGACGACATGTCGTCTCGCTCGACGCCTCTTAGACATCTTATGCAAAGTTGTCCTTGTCTGCAAATTTCAAAAACACTTAAAATGTATTCTTAAAGAAAAATAATCATTTGCCTCAAGCTTATCTGCATCTTGCAACGATTCAGCATAAACATCTTCCTGATGCAAATCTTATGAGTTGCAAGTGGAATTGATATTTTTAGTAATTAAACTAAAGTTTACCTGACTTCTTCAAGGATTGAAAATTCCTCATGCATTGACTTCGGCTCATCTTCCCGTAGCGCCCAATTTCTCAGCTGGTCGTGCAGTCTGTTGTTCTCTTGCACCATCGACGCGAGTTGTTCCTCCAATTCTGTCACTCTCCTCTGTTCTTGCGCGAACGACACTTTGCTCTCTCTCAGTTCGTCGCTTAGCCTGAGTAAGTCCTCATCCTCTTTGGTCAGTTCTGGGAGAGGTGCTACCGTCTTCACCGGTGTACTGCTTACGTCAGGTTTTATAGCGGTGAGCGTTAGTTCCGCCGCCTTTTCTTTCTCTTTGGGTTTCTCATTCTCTGGTTTCCTTTCCGCCCTTCGCCTGGAGATCTCCAACTGGGCGTTCAGGTCATCGACAGTCTTTTGTAGGTCTTCGCTCTTGCCCTCAAGTGCTTCCATGTTGGCAAGCAACCTGGAAAAGGAATTTGGATCTTATAACTTACGAAAATAATCTATTATTTCGCCAGGGTAAAGATTCCTTTGCCATGGGTCGGTAAACGGTATGGATTCAACTAACATAGGTTGGGTAACGTTATTGTCAAACCAAAGTCACTGGGACGAAACCCTTTAATTAACGACCCATTGTAAAATTTTAATTTATGCACGTACATCATCAGCCCTCTAAATGGTGATTTGTGTCTCATTCTTCCAGACTCTATTCGCGGTAGTTAGTACCGTCGACTACTTCATCCTTACTTGTAGAGGGAACTATGCTTGAAAACATCTTTGTAGCTATGTCAGCTTTCTTAAAAATCGTTCCAGTTTAAAATGAACTAGTTTATCGAAATTACCCCGTCAGACCACCATCGTACACAGTAATTTTCTATACTTACGTCTTAATGTGTTTCTTGTCGGCTGCATGGTCGACGGCTAATCTGTGGTTGGCTCGTTCCAAGTCTTGGATGCTCACTTCGAGCTGCTCGTAGATCCTGAGCCGGGAGTCGTTGACCTCGCGTAGCGCGACCGTTTGTTTTGTTAAGTACTGAAACGAAAATGGATCATCTTATTCTGGTCCTTATAGCTTTTATCTTAACGATTAATCCAATCTCGTACACGTATGGTTGCGTCACAGTAGATATATTTTTGCGATACGATTTACGTCATGATCATTGCAGATACCTATTGTTTGCCCTGTTGCAGGCAGGAAAGTTGTAGATATTTTGTTGGATTATTTTTGGTTGCAAATCGAACTCTTTATTTTCAATATGATGGAGTTTTTTTATGTGCCTAATGTGGCAAACATACGTCCCGCCGGATGTTAGACAGTTACCGTAGCCCATCGATGTTTGCATTACCAAAAGCATCGCTCGTGTTGCTCACCTGAAGGGGAGTGGTACGGAGGGAGGGGGTGGGCTTCCGGATCTCTCATTCATCGTACGAAACACAGCTTTAATAGCTACTTTACGCCGATCTTCTCTGAGAGGGTAGCCCGTATAGGAGCTGCAGTCCATTGGCTACGGCTTGGCTGTACCTTCCACTATTACGTTAAGCTGTTTTATCCTGATTTCTCTCACCTCGATTTCCTGTGTTTGATCCTCGATGACATTCTGGTGTTGACGTAGTGCCGTTTCAAGTTCCTTGTTCCTCTCCAATAATGTTTTGCCGAGTTCTGCTGCCAGCTGCAAATCTGCGAAAGAAAAAATAATTTCATAAGCATCGGTATTTTATCAGTTTAACGCTGATGCCGATTTTAATTCACTACGGTGGCTAGAGCTTGTTTGAGAAGAATCCAAGTAACTACAGGCTTATTATTGGCAATATATAGGGTTGTACATATATACCGTCTTATCCTCACACTTCTAGAGTTCCGATGGAACGATCTTACATTTCTAGCGCAAGTGTATGTGGATGACAAAATGTGCCTCTTCGGGCACAAGAGATGGAACATAATCAAACAAGCATCCGTTCCTTTGATACATTTTAAACCGATAATAATCACTAGCACATGCTCTGAAAAACAGCATTGGACACAACAATGGATCCAAAAGTGAAAGACAAGCGATTCTAAGATTAATCATCAGGTAATAGAGTAATTATCCTATCGGAATGGCATCGGTGCCGTGCCAGCTGACCGTGTTGCGGATTGCGACAGAGAACTGAACCCCGCCAGGCACAGGTAATGACCACCTGCCGGCGTAATACACATACACACACACATACACAGGCACACACAAAACGACGTATGAGGCTTGTCGAGATACGTATGTTTCATTGGACGCTCACTCCGGTTAAACAGTTGAACCTAAAACAGCAATGCTCAACCTCTTTTTTTCAAGTACCAGAAGTCCAAGGACCTAATGGACCTATGGTCCATTAGGAACATAGAACCAAATGGTCCAGGAACCAAATCAGTTTTCTAACAAAAGAAATAGGTAGAGGTATGTGAAATAAGTATTTAGTAAGATTCAGCTCATGTTTTCTGCTATGGGTGACTGCAGTAATGTTCTTTGACTACACTCCACTCTCGTTTCAAATTGGACGGTACTCATTTTTATCTGGATCTCTTTTGATGATGAGTGAGGGACGAAAATGGACGAGACCACTACAATAGAGCGATGTATAAAAGACCACGTAAGTGTGGCTATTCCTACGTAGTGTGATGTCCTCCATGAGTGTGATAGACTGGCAATAAAACAGTTGACACGTGGTTTTAGCAGGCCTCAGTCACTCTGTGGTTTCGGTCGAACTAGCTCCGATCGGTTCGCGTACAAAGTCTGTACGCAATTCAATATGGCCGCCGCGCTCCTGGCGTGAACACGCGCTATAACGTTTCGCGCGCTTTTGGTTGGTCGCTCGCGTTGGAATTATTATTTTAAAATTAAAAATGACGAGCAAGACGAACTGTGGCGTATATGGCTGTCTAAATAGTTATAGAAACTGCAAATTGACTTTTTTTTCTTTGCCAGCTGATTGTGAAAGGTAATTGAAGCTAATTGAAGTTTTATTTTGTTATTTAGATATAAAAAGAAGCTCATAGTTCAGTGCAGTAGACGTTATTTACAAGAGGTAGGATCGAATAGTGGAATTGAAGCGAAAATATGTAATTTGGAACAGAATGAAATGAAAGTTTTTTACGGTTATACCACGTTATATCTACTAGCATCGATTACGGAATACCTACCTACCTTAATTCCTTTCATAGTTGACGAGATCCATCGTGTTGCCAGTTTTTCTACTTACCTATATTCGTATTAGACACTTACCTAAGTCGATATAAGTAGATACTAGTTGCCGTAGCGTTTTATGAGCACTCGGCCACCGGCGGAAAAAGCGAGTGAGAGAACTATAAATTCAAGGTTAACGGTCATAACTCAATGAGCGACTTGCACTTGCTGTTGCTCGATATTCTACTATGCATCCATGCTATGCTATTGCGTATTGTTCCCATACTATTGCGTGCTGTTATATGCGCTAATTAATTTACTAAAACATATTAATTTCACCACTCCATGTCCATGCTTCCCTTCAGACTACATTTTTAAATTATTTGTTAGATTTCGCATTTATGCTGCCATTAAATTTAATAACCGCTATTTTAAAGACATAAAATATCGAAGGCATTACATTAAAGTGCAACAACTGTAATTTTTTAAAATGTATAGTTTTAATTAACATTTAAATACAAAAATGTTGGTACTATTTTATTTTTATTAATTGTGACAACCCTACCGATTGAAGGTTAAGTAGCGTGCAGCAGCGTGCGGCAGCGGGACGGCGAATTACATACGCTAACGCGTTGCGTCAAGGCACAATTTAGATTGCGCGCGGTCGGGAGCGGCAAGTTTAGGTAATAATAATAATTTAAAATGTCGGCTTTCTTCAAGATCAAAGGAGTGCAACTTCTGTACTCCTTATCTATTCTGTGGTTTTAGTAAATATTTGCTCATTGCCGTTCTCAACGTTGGCAACCATAACTTACAATGCAATGAAGTTTTTAACAAAAGAGCACACATCCTTTGTCGATGTGAAAGGTAACCTTGTCTGCAGATTAAACTCAAATATAAGTTGTACGAAATTGAGGTCAATAATGAGTAGGTACGCGAATGAGCGTAAATGAAAGTTGTTGCAGACTCGAAGAAATTGATTTGTGTAGCTGGTGTCCGCGACTTAGTCTGCGTGGAATTTGTGCTTCGAGTAGCCTATTTTTTCTCTAAGTTTTTATCTATCTCCATTATTCTCCATACCAATTGAATAAAAAAAATCTTGAGAAATGATTGCTCTCCCATCAAACTTTCATCCCCTATTTTATCACCTTCAAGTTTTATTTTCGCTACAAAAATAGCCTATGTCCTTCTTCAAGGTCTATACTAAAATTCATCCAAATTGCTTTAGCGGTTTTAGTCGTGACAACGTTACAGACAGACAGAGTTACTTTCGCATTAAATTTATAATATAGGTAAAGTATATAAGTATTTGAACCATGGAAAGATTCTTTGCTGGAATGTATCCCACTTCTGATCAACGCAACGGCCTTGGAAGTGGAATGACTATTCCACTCCATACATGATCTATGGGGCTCCATGACTCCGTGAAAAATATAGTCAAAAAGAATTTTTTAAAGCCTAGATTTCTACAATAAGTCCTCGTGTTTACAATTATGATTGTAGTCATACGTAAACCGTGAAGTTTCCGCGTCTGTTTAGATTCGTTGCAGTTGAAACAATTAAAAATATTGCAAGATATGTGTTTTTTAATGAGATAGCAGTTTTACACTGTGTTAAGTATTTGCTAGGAAATAATTTTCGCTCCAAATAATATCAGTTATTTTACGTTGAATATTCGTTTCGTGTTTCATGGTTGGTGTAATTGACTACAAATAACTTGTAATTATAAATTAAAGGCATATTCCACTCATCATCAAAACCGTATAAGAAATACTTTTTCTTGCAGAGTTTTTTGTGCATATAATGATAAAATATCTGTCAGTTATTTCATCGGAATAGTAGCTCTACTATGAATTTTATGCACGTAGCACGCACGTAGCACGTAGCACGTCTTGCTCTCGCTAGTCGCTATCGACTCGGTACGCAAAATATTTCGACTACCCGAGGTAAGTACTTAGGTACAATATTATACGCAAAAATATCTAACAGCGCGAGTAAATTTCTTAGAAAATGTGCCCAATGAAGAAGTGAATAAAGTTTGTTTGGCAATAATTGCGTAGGTACGTGCGTAATTTACGCGTCAATCGGCGGAGGCGTAACAATTTGCCGTAAGTAGGTTCAGCTTCGATACGCTACAAATCTCAGGGAGCATTTACCAGCATAAGCTGAGCTGGCTTTATTAAAAATGAGTGTTCTTGAAAGGAAATACCTATTTTACGTGGCGTTAGCAACTAGCAACTACTAACGAAAGTATAGGTACTCGTGGTAGAGCTACTGGTTTGTAACAAAAAAATCTTACGTATGATAGCTCAAGGCGTTGGTTATTGTTTTTAAAAAAAGTATTGCGCTTACATCTGATCGTTTAATTATGCTCCAAACGTGTTTTAACTTCACACTTCACGAAACGTAAATAAGAAGCGGGTAATAATTAGTTATGCGCCGTTGCAATCGATAATAATACTTACATACTCTATGTAGATACCAATATGTTCTAGACATGTTACATGGGTTACTAGTATTGTGTAATAACTAAGTACCTAATAATTTGCTATCTAATGAAGAGATAGGTCTGACTAGAGAAGTCAATCAAATCTACTTAGTATTTTTTGAAGCTACATTAAAAATTGTATTTAGGCTACTCAATACTCATAATAAATAAATACCTATTACAGCGTGTTTTAAAATTTTACCTCAAGTTTATTCGGAACCCTCAGGGCGCGAGTCCTACCCGCCCTTGTTTCGGGTTTTTTGTGACTGTAGATGTAGAGTTGCAAGGTATATTTTTACCCGACTACGGCGGAGGGTTATGATTTTGACCGGTATGTATGTATGTATGTATGTATGTATGTATGTATGTATGTATGTATGTATGTATGTGCATCTGTTCCCACCTAACTTCCAAACTACTTGTCGTAATTTGAAAAATGAGGTATCGTCAGAAGCGGCCTAATGGCGCGCTGGTTATAGGCTATGTGACGTCACATAAAATTGCATATGGCGCCCTCTAGAGGACATAATGTCATGAACTAAAAAAAAAACATTTTTTAATGTAACCGTGTGGGGTATCAAATGAAAGAGCTTGATGAGCACATTTCAAAAATATATATATTGTTACCTATAACTCCAAAATAATTAAATAAAAAGTAAGTTTAAAAACTAAAACCCGACTACGGAAAAAACGTGCTCTAAAAAGTATGAAACAAGAAAATATTCTCATCTAGAGGATAGCCGTGGTCCGTGTAGGTCCTTTAGGGCCAAATGGCATATGAACACGGACCACGGCTATCCTCTAGATGAGAATATTTTCTTGTTTCATACTTTTTAGAGCACGTTTTTTCCGTAGTCGGGTTTTAGTTTTTAAACTTACTTTTTTGTAAATAATTTTACCTACTTAACCTACATTGTTAATTTATTGTATTTCTTTATATACAAAATATTGAAGTTAATTAGGTATTTGTTTTAATTAATCATAAAAAGAATGAATTTTATAAACGACTTATTTAACCTTGGATGACTTGCGGTATTTCAGTAGCCTCAGTAGGTATTGTTTACTAATAGTTTCAACGTGGAAAAGTGTTTAGTTACTCATGACTAGCGCCTATTTTTCCCATACCTATCAGTATAGATAAAAGTTAATACCCATGAGCAATACTAATTAATAAATAATAATTAATAAGTTACACGTTTATGTTCTCTACATAATATTTTTAAATTTATGATATGAAACAATGGGTAGACACCTTCCATTGTGTGATCAACTTTTGGCGAGTTATTGTAATCTATCATTAATATACGAAACTTTCTCACACAATGATATTCAGACCACGCTGATTTGGTGATGATTAGATCTTACGAAGAGAAAATCATAAACAGTGGTAGTTTTCACTGCGTCTCAACTTGAACAATGCATAGGTACAATTATACCTATTATACTTATAATCATGGTCATTGTGGATATTACAAAAGCTCTACTTTTTGAGATTTTTGAATATGAGTCCATCAGAAAATTTCTCAAAGATTTTGATGTTGTTGTCTTTTGATTATATGATAAGGGGTTGATATTTAGGCGACACTATCATAGTAATTTTTAAATTAACCAAAGATAAATATTTGACTGTCTTCGTCACACTTATAACGGTTAGTTAGGAAGAATTAAGAGACCTCGGCAAACATAGTTAATTAGAATTCGCATTGTTATTATAACATATCCAAACCAATTGGTTTATCAGCAATGGGGGCGTAGCATCACCTCCTATTACAATTACCTACAACTGAATTGTAGACCTAAAATGAATAGCTACTACTCCACCAAGCCAACTAGGAACTCGGATGGAATGCGGCTTCCCCGCCCGCATACCGCCCGCACACCCGCCACCGCCTGCGGGTTCCCGCCCGCCACACCTCCCGCACACCGCCACCGCCTTTTTGTGCGGGTGACGTCAGATTTGACAGGTTCCTAGTTGGCTTGGTGGTGTAGTAAAAAGAGTCGCAATACAGGTGATGGCACCCTTGGACACAAACAGTGTTCAATTGTTCATCGCAGACAGACCTATTGTCGGTTAACCTAGTATTGGTTTTGCACATGGACCAATTACTAAGGGGACTGGCCCTAAGCAACTCGGCCGAGTGGTCGGCCTAGTACTAACATCGACATAAAACGAAGCGAGTATTTCAACTATTTACCGGTAGATAGAACAATGAAAATGAAAAAACTGACCACGTTTTTTTTTCATTCATATATCTAATAAGGGCACCTCTTTCTTTAGTCTTTACTCTGTGGTTTTGCAGCAATCACAGTGTCAATAGATGAATTGTCTCATTACTCAATGTTACTCATGCATACAATGCACGACCTGTGACTTTTAAGCAACGTGGGTACCTACAGCTCTTTTATGTGTTAAGAAATATTATATACATAGTGAAATATATAGTTTCATTATTACTGCGTAATTTTCAGGTTGTATTTAAATGACTCATTCGTTTACCTTCACATGAATTAATAATTTAAATTAAGCATGTTTTGGTCGTAAATGTGAATCATAATAAAAGTATTGGTAAATACTTAAACTGGTTTGCGTGGCTAAAATATTATTATCTACAGTTTATACTAACGATTATGATAAGACTGTTTAAAGCCAAAAATCAATATGTTTATCTGAGTTTAAACCGTATCTAAATGTAGAAGAATTTTTGTCTGCGTTAAAGTTTAAATGACTTTAGTCATCAGTTAATTTAATACCTATTTACAGTTATTAAAAACATATTAGTTACGTACCTACCACAGATTAGCCGCAGATATGTTGCCTTAATAATATTAGCCCTTTTGACGTCCCACTACTGGGCACGGGCTCCCCTCAATGCGAGTGGGATTCGGGCCATAATCCACCACGCCGACCCAGTACGAGTTGGTGGGTTGGTGCCTTCTTACACTGGAATCACTGAACTTGTGCTCAGCGCTTCACTACATGTAGCGAAATTCACACATCATTTATTTGTTTCTTGTGTTAAAAACACCTATTAATCGTGTTTATAATTAGAACAGTTGGTAGGTGTACTTATATCACTTGAGTAAGTATAAGTAAGTAGTGGGACTAGCACACACGTCAAGACAAGAATTTATCACGCTTTTTAACGCACCGAGTCGCTCTCTTCCTTTCTTAATGCATATGAGAGAACTAGCTTTTGCCCGCGACTTCGTTCGCGCAGAACACAAACTTTCATCCCCTATTTAACGCCCTTAGGGGTGGAATTTCGAAAAACCCTTTCTTAGTGGATACCTACACTCCACAAAGAACATACCCTCCAAATTTCATGTCTCTACTACCAGCGGTTTAGGCTGTGCGTTGATATATCAGTCAGTCAGGACTTTGAATTTTATATTTATAGAAGATGAGACAAAATCGATTTATCTCGCGTTTTGTCTTGCCACGTTTGGCTGAGCTAGTGCAGGAGGTAGGTACTATTCTATCTGCAGCATCGTACGAGTAATAAAAACACTCGATACAAACTATAATCGATTAACCCAGTTAAACAACTGTAACACAGTTCTTAAACAACGTAATGTCTATGTAATGGTTGTTTATTATTTTATTTCCGTGTTGTACGTATGTCTATTACGATACGTCTGTACCTACACGATTACTAGTTTTGAGCAAAATGTGTGAGTTTATTGCACTGAAACGGCCGGAGAGACGTTACTACAGGGGCTATTAGAGACCAGTGGTTTCGCAATGGTTATGAGACTCAAGGCCTAGGCCTATAAATAAATAAATATCGCTAGACAAACACAGCAACTGCATGGTCCCAAACTAACTAGCAAAGCTTGTACTATGGGTACGATACAATGGGATAGGGGCGATCCCAGTGACACCCAGATCAGACTCGAATCCGCATCCACCCGATGTAGTGAGCCGAGTGGCCTACGCTCGAACCACTGCGCCAAGCGGTCGTCAATGACATTTTTTTATACTGCGACATTCTTTTACACACTGCTACCTGATCCCAAACTAAGCAGAGCTTGTAATATGGAAACCAGATAACTGATATTACTACATATAATACATATATTACACCCAGACTCGGGACATACAGACATATTCATGCACACAAATGCATGTCCCGGGTAGGAATCGAACCTACGACCTGCAGGCCCTGCAGCGTGATAGGCGGAATCTTACCTACCAACCACGTCAACGGGCCCGTTTTGTGCTGAACATCTACTTATTAAGAGATCGATACAAAATCGTAGTTATATTACGCATAAGTAAAATACAAAGATTTTCCATTAAGTATTTTCCATTAGTCTCTACTGCCACTAAATACTTATCTGCAGCAACATAAATGATTCTACCTATCCATGCATTCAGTATAATCACAGTACGTTTGTTATTATCAAAAATATCGATTCTCTTTGAAGATAACAGATAGAGGTATTACTCGATATCACGGGTGTTTACGTATTGCAATTAAACTTACCTACATTAAACAAAGTAGTGCCTACGTCAAGGAAAGTTACGCGGTTCCAAAGATTAAGTGCTGAATATCAAAAGATAATAAAACACAAAGTTACAATGAACGGACTATAGCTAGGTATTTCTCTACTCATATCAAATACTTAACAGTTACTTTTGAATTGAAATGCACTCCAATACCGTTTAGATACCGATGCGGAGGCACATACCTACATCTAGCTACAGAATAGACGATAATAGGTATCTGCTAGTATACGAGATGTTATCTCGTATGCGAAATTAATTTAAACCTGCAAGACTTTTGGCTCGAGATTAAGCATTACAAAACTGAGCTAACCAGATTAACTTGCCGCAAGCATTGACTAATAATGATCCATTTGCCTTGTATTGTAGTGCATGGGTAAACCCAAACTTGGTCTCTAATCGCAGATAATCTAAATCTAAAATTAAAAAGAATAAAATGGTTAGCGAAAGCCGTAGATATCGCAAAAGAGTAACAGACGCTATTCAAACAATTCCATGCTTCGGACTCCATTTGGTTTTTTTGTAATGTGCGTTACGAATTTTCGAACGGGCAAATGACGTTTATAAAGTCTATACGAATTCCCATGCATTTTAGAAGCAATGGTACTTGTATGGAAAGAAAAAAGTAGGTAATGACAAAGATAGTCAATGTAACCAACTCTGCTGTCTCTAAAAATCTAGAAAAATTACTGCCTGCTTATTCAAAACGATTGAGGACGACATCAGAACAACATTAGTGAACCAATGTTTGTTGCTTAAACTTATGATCACTAGGCTGCTGCCAAAGAACTGACGTTAATGCCATGACGTAGCACCTCTCACAGCCTTGCGAAACTAACCTTCCGTTCCTTGCAGGCACTCCAGCTCGACGGTATAGTCCCATAGGTCCAAGGAATTAAGTCCATTTAGCTCCCAAGAGTTTATTGAATCGCACTGTTCCGTTTCCTCGCTCATTTTTATGTACACAGGCGTGCAAAGGTCACTCACGACGTTTATGCCATAATTTAATGTTAGTAAGTTATTTATTGGTGTTATGAGACGCGGCCGCTCCGACAGCGCAGACCGTACTGACTAAAGTGACTGAACCGCGGACGCTACACCAAACAGAGGTGCAATTACCGCACAGTACCAATCTAATTTCAATCTCATTTCTTTCGCCTAGAAGAAATTAACTAGTCGGACTTAATAATTGTACAAAAAGTCTGGCAGAGAAAGTAGGTAGGTACTCATCGGCGATGCCATTGGCAATCAATCAAGAAGGATATCAGCATGGAAATGTACTTGGAAGAAAGATGAGCTAGAAAGTGTTTGTTCACGGTACACAATGCTTTCTTTCGCTGATGAACATTCTGACGTCATTATAAGTTATCAATCACTGTGTCGGATGAAAATGGGGTCTGTACCGTTGGTAATATTCAGAGCGTTATTGGCTTTGTGAACGATTGATGCAGCACTCCGCATAGCAGTTCATTTACCTCTATACCACCTACAATCTTTAAATGAATATCGTATAGATAGACATTTATACCTATTTATTATAATACGTAATTGTTTAATAAACAAAGAGATAGGTAGGTCATTTATTTTGCCCCGAATGTAGACTTATGAACTTTAATTCGATTAGCCAATCGTGACTAAACTATTCTGTTGCTATATTCCATAAAGCAGAGTTCTTTCAAATTTAGTTTACGTGCTTTGGATCAATAAACAAGGAATTATTATTTTAAAAATTCCCCCTCACAGTGAGTACCATAACTTAGGGTGGTTTGGTATTGGTATCTAGGGTAACCATCGTATGATACTATGGTTTCCCTTCATGCGATTCGTGTCGCGTTGGAAATTCAGCTACAACCACCAGACCGAAACCACGCAACGATTGGCTGTCATATCCAATAAACAGAACATTTCGTTACGCAATCGTTATCCGAATATACTTTAATACCGTGTTACCAAGCCTCCAGCTTGCTGTACCGTGACTATTAAATAAAGACCCGTTATTTTTTGTGGAAGACGAAGACGAATTGAGGAGCGACGTAAAAAAACGAGTAGAGTTAAATAAACGTTAGTATTCATTATACTCGATGTTATTTTTGTTGCTTGATTATGATCTTCAGTCTTGGTTGCTTGTGTATGGTTGCTTGCGCATCTGGATGCAATCCTTGATATATTTAGTTCAGCATAGATGGCTTGTGTGTCAATGATTGTCCTAATATTTGTATAACCTGCCTTACTTGAAAATCCTTTGAGGACTTTTGTCACAAACTTGTCAACAGTAAATCTAGACTAAAGGGATTCGTAGTCATAGTACCCTGCGTCAGTCATGCACTTAGATTTTAGGGTGGTAACAAAAAAATCAACACTTCTCAATGCAATAGGTACAAATACCTAAGTAATGTTAGTAAAACTGACTGTATATCCGGGATTTGTTAATTCAATAATCTTTATGACTGTATTAATGATAGCAGTTAATCAGTGTGATATCAGCACTTGCCTATTAGCAGGTGTCAGCGTATACCGTTCGTTATCACTGTGTTACCTCCAGCCATGGCCACTTGCAATACCTAGGTCAGGGCCCTTTGTGGTGCCACTGTGGCGTTTTGCAATAGTTATCGACCCTCGATTGGTCAGTTGATTCTGACCGACCAATTAGAGGCCGATCAGCCGGTCGGCCGACCAATCAGAGGGTTGATCACTATAGCAGCCCAATGGCAATAAGCGACTCAGTGCCTAGGTAGATTTGTACAGCTGAACGATAAAAGTTGAGCATAGAAAGTGGATTTCATACATAGTAGAATAATGAATGTTGCTAAAACAAAACCCGAGCAAATAGCATGTGAAGAGACTTCCTATCGGCGTAGTACAAAAAGCTCATCGCGTACAAATGTCAAGAGAGAAAAACACTTAGCGTCCTTTTACAAAGACAAACTAAAGTGATAGGGACCAGATGTATATATTGACGAGAAACTATGTAAGTAAGTACCTATTTCAGCAAATTATCAATTCAAAACATTATCTAGAAGTTGACAACCACAAACTTGATTAGTACTTATGTAATAAAATAATAAGCATAGATAACAAGTAAGTAAAATAAAAGAATCAGTATTTGTGCCGAAATTACCAGGCAAGAATTTAACCTATAACCATTGTTAAGAACCCAAAGTGCTATCAATTTAAGATAAAACTTCGTTGAATTGAATTTATAAACACCCTTATTGTGCTGTCCGTTGCAGCTAAATGATGGTCAATTATACCATAAGTGATGACTGTATTGTGAACGTTATCCACAGGATTGTTCTCAGCACAACGGTTATTCAATTTACCCACGGCCAGTCCACGCGAATGTTTGGGTGCGTTGACACATCGAGCAATTTATCTCAATTACTAGATGCGAGTATATTTTTATACACTCTGGCTTATGAAGTCTTAGGTTGGCATTAATAAATCGGTCGTATCTATTAACCCAGACTGAGTACACTTTTCTGAATTGACTATTAGTGGCTGCATGTAATTCAAGCATTACAATTTAAAAAAAAACCAGTTCTTTCTCAGATTTGACATCATTTTGTTAACTAATACCTACCGATAGAGCTTTAGTTATTTAGAAACTTAGTTATTAACCAACTTAATTTATGTAAAAACATAATGGCGGCAGCGTTATATTTTCACCTTACCTTTTACGAATCAAAATTTTAATAATCGCCATAGCTTAGTATTTTACTTTTAAAGTTCTATTGGAAAAGACTTTAGATAAACCTAATTTAAGGCTATCTAACAGAGCGTAAAAAACAATCAGAATCTTAATTTTTCATACCAATAAAAGATTATCTAACTTCAAATTACATCCTAAACCTTCTAATAATCTATCGCTCAATCCAAGAAAATAGAAAGCTAAAACCTAAAAGTGTTTAGTATTTCCTGGCAGCACTTTGATGCGTATTCGTGCGTTTAAAATTGATTAGGCCCCCACGGTTTCTAGAGAGACAGTCATTATGCGCTCATTAGTCTCTGCACACCGCATTTTTTATTTCCTAATAGTTATACTGAACCATTGTAACCAGTGAAGTCTAGATGAGTGTGGCTCGGGTTCTTTATAAACGAGCTGCAACATTGCAGTTTTGGTACAAGTGATATAACTGCAACAAGACACCTGGAGCAATATACTTATTAAACATACCTTGTAGATACCAGGGACAATATACGTGTGTTCAGGCGTTTTTGCCATACCTATCATTGGAATCAAGTATAACCAGCTCACGAGTTTAAGTCCAAGTAGTCAAATTGCTATCCGTGAAGATTCATAACTGGTCTCAATCAGTTGTAACAGTCTTGTTTCTGTGGCAATCAGCTTATACTGTTATTTTGTCTCCCGTTTTGCAACGGAGGGAAGTGGATAATTTTTTTCCAACTCCTGCTATCCTTTCTTTTGATCAAATTTGTGCTGGTTCTAAGACAACTTAGCTTTTCCCCGGGACTCGTTGAGGGTCAAACCTTGGCGTCATCATTGGACACCGTTGTCGTCCTGGCTAACAGGAATAACAGTGGTAGGAGTGTGTGGCGGGCCTAGTCCCATTTTTAATGTACGATTGTAAGTTAGCTTTTTAAATTTTAAATATGTTTAAAATGACTGTATGAAAAACATCCTTATTCAGTAGGTATAATAGTTACTGTAAGCGATGACTTTACTTTAAGGAATACTGTACTAAAACACGCATATGCAGCTTCAAATAATTATAATGTGATATTCATTAAATAAAAATTACAAAGCCCAACTACTACATTCGACAACGTCTGAATCAAGACTCTTCAGCCTATATTAAAACAGTGCGTAACGCAGCGCTTGTTTATTCGTTCCACGGTGCAATTCGGCTATGTCAGCATCTCGGTCGAGAACAAGGGCCGATTCACGCAGACCACCGCGCTGACGTCATCGTTGCTAGGCCGCATCGCCAACACGGCCATCCTGCATGGCGCCTGTCCCATCAGGTGCCTCACGAGTTCAGATTAAAATGCTGAAACACAATAATCTGTTAGTTCACAATTCATTTGCACCCACGTTGGTTTGTGTATAGGGGTCATTGGTCTACAACTCCGTCATCGTCAATTGCGCGTCTTTTTCGCCAGGCAATCTGAGTGCAAATGTCATCAATTGCCATTAGACATGTGCTCTGAAAGGGACTTGCCTCACTTCAGACACCAAGTCCAATACAATTTCCTTAACAGACTTCACTTGCACTCACGTGAACGTACCAAGCTCAGGAACGCCTGCACTTAAAGGGCTCAGCCGCTCTTGAGCGTACCAAACTCGTTAAAGAACCACTTGCACTCAAAGGGACTTGCCCACTTAAGCGTACCAAGTTCGTTCTAGAACCGCTTGCACCCAAAGCACATATTGCCACACTTAAGAGTACCAGGTTCGTTCAAGACTTGTCCCGTCACTCGGTCTGCGAACTTTCATCGAGCAATTTACGATACAGATAACTTAGAATTGAAGCATTTTATCTGGACTCGCACGCCTCAAACCACTTAGTAGATGATCTACATCGCCAACACGGCAATCAATCAATCTAATCATCCTCAATCATCATTTCAGGTTTTCAGGCAGTCGTCACCCTAGTAGGTACCCAGCCTTTACACCCAACACATTGAATAATACTTCAAATATCTTCAGATTCAACTTTACGAGTATTACAAACAGACGACAACCACATTAGTATGACTTCTATTTTAACAACAAATAATAATCAATGCGACAACTCATTCACTTTTTAGTCAGCTCGGCCTTTCCTACCTTATTGCATCAAATAATAAAATCACATAAAATAAAATGTCTAATTTTAATGTGTCGGTTACCACAACATTTGTTTCAGACTTCGTAAATTCGTAATACATAGGGGCTCACAAATATTTCAGTAACATTTATCAAAGTAACATGGCACACTTTATTTATTTTTATTGTATTCATCCTCTATAAACTTTAACCATACACTAAACATCAAAAGCACTTATTGTATACTTTTGGACCCATCACACGATATGGGGATTCTCTCCCGTACGGTGGTGCAGCGCCACATCAAGGTCTTTACTAGTACTTTATTCTTCTCTTAGCTCTTTTTATATTTTATGTCATGTACTTTTTAAATTACATCTATGACCATAATAGTGCTGATTACCGTCACAAAAATCTGCTGGTTATTTATCACTGACCTTCAAGTTATTTCGTACTCACAGTTTTGGTATCGGTTTTACGTGATACCTTATTCCTTTGTCCACGGATGTCTCTCTCGGGGTCCTGGCATCCCCGCTAGCTACCACTGCTGCTAGAACTTATTGTTTGAGCCGAACACGCTATTACGGTATTATTACTTTGGGCGTTTTATTATCTATTAGGTACTTCGAGGTACCCATGGTTTTACTTTTCTTTCTTAACCATGTTTTGGCGTGAGTTTATCAATTTACACTTCTGATGTAAGCGATGACTTTACTTTAAGGAATACTGTACTAAAACACGCATATGCAGCTTCAAATAATTATAATGTGATATTCATTAAATAAAAATTACAAAGCCCAACTACTACATTCGACAACGTCTGAATCAAGACTCTTCAGCCTATATTAAAACAGTGCGTAACGCAGCGCTTGTTTATTCGTTCCACGGTGCAATTCGGCTATGTCAGCATCTCGGTCGAGAACAAGGGCCGATTCACGCAGACCACCGCGCTGACGTCATCGTTGCTAGGCCGCATCGCCAACATTACTTACCAATTTTTTTTGCGGACAGTTTTTCGATCGAAGTCAACCTTTTTGCTTGACGGCGAGTTTAGTAACATTTAATTGATTTACCATGCTAATCCGCGGATACGTGAAAAATTGGAAATTTCTGTGTTAGTCGAACTATCAGCGTACCATAAATTGTTAGATAATTGTCAGCTATAGCTAATGCTTATGAATAGCGCTGCTATGTAAAGTTTGCGTATTTCCCTTTCCGTGTACAATTCTAGCCCTCACTTGCTTAAAATTTGCACGCATTTCTAGTACGGTAGGTACATGCTATGCTTGTTTGGTATTCGACTGTTTTTACAAAACATTGTAGATACATTTGAATTGAACAATGATTTGAAACGAACTGGCCCGTAGACAGCAGACAATATTTCCCCAGCCATACATTACCGATGTGCAAAAATATTTGGCGGTGTTATTCCTTAGTAATGGTCTCTAGATACAAGTTGTAATATGCTCTAATTACGCAATTTGCATAACAATTTTCAACACAATAAAACAACTACTTAACACTTAATAAATCATCTTAAACAGTACAGACGGTTTCAACACATAACATCTTGACCTCAAGACTAAACGACAACCCTGACTGTGCACTAACAAGTAATGGAGACTCATCTGTGGTCAGCAGACACTTACTACTGTTACATAAACATGTTACCAAACATTTGCTTAATACATATCACTGCACTTGGTAATCAGCTGAACGTTGTGAAAAAGTACGACTCTCATAGATGTATTATGATAACAGATTTGGTACCTCCTTACATTGCACTCACTACCCTTCAGACTTCAGAGTTCAGACTCAGCGCGACATTACATGCAGCGAAATGTAGGTACATCTGTTATCGCACTCACAATTCGATAATTAACTTAAAGATGAGCATTATTGGTAATACCGACATGTTTTCCAAATTATTTTCCGCGAAAGACTGAGTCGTACTGTGGAAGTCCTCTCCAAGGACTCCGTTTATTGACACACTACATATTTTGGCCTATTTTGGCGAGTTACATGTTTCCCTCTTTCTTAGTAATGTCTTTGACAACTCTGTTTCGTGTCGTGACAAAAAAACTTATATTTTGCAATAAAAGCTGTTAACGTCGGTCGATCGGTCATCGACGGATCGTGAAACTAAAGTGAAGATGGGCAGGAGACTTGATTGGGCGGAGACGGCTGGTGAACTAGGGCAGAAACAGAGTGGTGGCCTAGAAAGGGCCAAATAGCAACGGAAAGGACAAAATAGCACAGGACCGAAACGAATG
The DNA here is from genome assembly GCA_947859195.1 of Drymonia ruficornis. Taxonomy (NCBI): domain Eukaryota; kingdom Metazoa; phylum Arthropoda; class Insecta; order Lepidoptera; family Notodontidae; genus Drymonia; species Drymonia ruficornis. The sequence goes on along the minus strand of OX401908.1, from coordinate 4,271,682 downwards.
GCGTGAAAGAGGAGAGGCCCATACGCAGCAGTGTGTGGATACAGGCTGAGAGAAAAAGATAATATTTTTATGATCGTTAAGATGTTCAAATAATGCTTATTTCCTAAATACCTACTACTTTTAATGTAGTTAACGACGAGTTAAGAGTTCAATGACGAGTTGGTGTGTTTAGTAGGTACCTAGTGTTCAACATGTAAAATGTAAATTAGTTGTAAATGGTATAATTCACGGGGATAATGTTATGCAGCGCGAACGCAGACTAGCGCAACGTCTCTTGTCTTTAAAATCACGTAAGTTTTCGAATAGGTATAGTTCGCGACAGGTCGAGATGACATTCGGGTTATGAGCTTTTTGCAGAATAAAATCCGAATCAAAATTAACAGGACCCGATAAACAATTAAAATCGCCCACAAAATTATTAAATTAAATTATTCTGTTGCGTTGCGGGTCCTGGTAATTTTGATTCGGATTTTATTCTGCTAAAAGCTCATAACCCGAATGTCATCTCGACCCGTCGCGGACTATAGGTAATACGTTATCTAAGAAAAAATATAATTTTGCTAAAGAGAAAGTGCTCCAGAATGGTAAATAATAAACAGGAAGGCCCAGATTGTGGTCACAAATCCCCCCTCCCCCTTCCCTCTATCAAATGTCAGTACTCAGTGACTCAGTGCATCGCTCCCCATAGGTGCGTCTGCGCACCGCGGCCGGCCACGCCATGCGCCGCAATCTGTTGAAAGTCGAATCAATTTGTTTTAGAAAGTTAACTGCGCTATGGCCTTAGTGAATGCTTTGCAAAAATATTATTACGCTTCGGAATTTTGAACTGGGAATCTGTTACCATATAACCAAAGCTGTTAGGTATAGTCAGCAACCTAAGTCGCTGAGTATTCACTTTTTTCAAATATTGGTACAAAACGAAAGTGCGCATGTGATTCGAAAAACGTAGAATGTTCAGCGACTTGTTGACCGTAGCTATATATTTTTGAAATAAATGAATTATTAAGTTTATTTTGTTACACTCTAGAAGGTTAAACCTAAGTGTTAATAACACGGATGCTTATACAATCTAAGCAAGCGATTTACATGTAGCTGTCAAGGATTTGTAACTTGTTAAGCATCATACATTATTTAAACGTGTTGTATGTAAAGCACCTTCGTATTAATACAAAATTTTACTATGCTATTGTAGGAATTCCTGTAGGTTCCTCATCCTGAAACTTCCTCTTCCTCGAAAGTTTAAGCGTGGCTCCAACCTCAAATCGCCTGTGCAATCCATAGGTACAAAATTTACGTCTGAACCTGTCTACTATTGCAATTAGAGGATATATTATCGCACTTCCAAGGCAACTAGGCACTCGGGTGCATGCGGCTTCCCCGCCGACAGGTGCCTAGTCGGTTTGGTGGTGGAATATAAGCTGGAGTTATACGAGTACTCGCATTCATATTCGTCTACGTAATGATAACGAAATGCATGATATGGTGACACGATTTAGACTATAGAGAAGGGCAGAAAATTTTACGAGGACATTATCAATTGAAAAAGACAACCGTAAAAATTAAATAAGTTCAGTAAAGGTGTTGCTATCGTTGGAATAAGTAGACTTAAAAGTAGGTAGGTACATAAAATATGGACTAATAATGACTGAATCAATTTTAGACTTTGCAACAGTACATTACGGCTGTTGGTAGCTTGGAAGCATTAACTCCTAAAACCAGATGTTTTGTTTTGGCTGTAATACCGTGTGAAGTAACAATCTAAACACCTAAATCTAAAGGTTTGTTTACTTGTAGCCATGTGGACCTATTATGAGATCATCGTGTACTTTACAGGGGTACTTATTACACTAGTTGTTATATTATAGCTGACGTTTAATAGCTACTTAAGTACTAGAAACCTGATAGCATAATTATGGACAATTGTTTCATTGGTTCATTCTATACTACCACCTACTGTGTTTGGTGAAGTAGTTGTCAAATAATTTAAGTAGAGTTTATTTAACTGTCCCAAATAAGAGTCATTGACCTTAAACAATAAGATATATACCCACTTTACTGAAACTCAAATCTATTTTTTATTTTTCATACCAGATAACAATCAGTGCTAAATGGTCGTATAACAGTATAATTAGTGTCATGACAGTCTTCATTGTAACGCCCACTAAAATGAATTAATAACTTATTGAAAGGAAAATAAATAAGGCGGAATAAACAACAGCGCTAAGTAGATCTGTCTACTTTCAAATTCTAGATATTTGATTAGTGTGGTTGATTTCAGAAATAAGTCTTCAAAAGGTACCCGTAGAAATATTTCCACAGAATGAGGGTTGCTTAGAGCGAAGGGACATCATTCTTCCGAGTGTATTTCAAATGCTGACACCTGCCGTCAAAATGTCCTGACATAGGGTCGGCCCTAGCATCCTTGTTAAAGCGTAAATAGGTCGCTTTTAACGAGTGTAAAGTGGTATTAATTCTCATTAAATTCTTGGCAGCTGGACGCCTGCTTGCTGCACCAGTGATCACTAATAAGTTGGCAGTATTTACTCTATGTTGCGCAAAGTCTACCTATATCTCACCTATTTACTATAGACGTTATAGATAGGTAGTACTTAACCCATAAAGTTCATCATATACTATATAGACTGAAGTAAATTTATGTTCCTACACAGATGTAGGTAATCCAAAATTTTCAAATTAATACTTAGGTGCAAATTGGACAAAGCTTACGAAAAGCCGCCATTCACACTGAGAATATTCTCACTTTAGTCTACGAAACTTATTTGATGCAATGATATAAAGTATGTTTGCATACAACACGCAATGGAAAACAAATTATACAAGAAGTGAAGTTCACAACTATCATCATATTACCGCATGTCATCTAAATTCAAAGCATGAATGTCGTATGACGTAAGTAAAATTTAGTATCGAGTAGTTTTCCATTCAATAACCAGTCAAATTTATAATTGGTAAGCATTATAAATAGATGATTTATGACACGTATCGTACCTAAACTTATTAGATCAGCCAGGCTATCGATGGGGTCCATCGCGATGTATGTTTTCAAGTCTTATAGGACTCCACGTCACTGAGAAATAGGTAGGTAATATCGCTTCATTTGATTCTAAGAAAGTCATTCACTTAGACGTTGATTGTCTTCGAACAAAGACCGATGCAGATTATGAGGCATGGGAAACATGCAAATATCCCTTACTGTGTAATCGTTTGTTAATGATCTTTTGATCTTTGGATTCCGTGGCCCTTTAATGTAATTAGGACTTTTGGATATTCAGCACTGGTAACAGACGGCTGTCAAGACAAAACGCGAGATAATTCGATTTTATCTCATTCTCTCGTATGCATTAGGGGCCATCCATAAATTACGTCACACGTAAAGGAGGGGGGGGTCGACGAAATGTGTCATTGTGTGACAAGGGGGGAGAGGTCCTAAGTTAAGTGACGTCACATTTAAAAACTAATATATCCAAGTATTAAAACTGACATTTATACTGTTAACGAAAAAAATTTAAAATTGTAAAAAATATGTGACGTCTTTATGGATGGCCCCTTAAGTAAGGCAGAGACCGACTCGGTGCGACAGAAAGCGTGACGAAAGACTTGTCTTGGTGCGTGGGCTAGCCCTACTCGTAAGTTGAGTTTTAAGTTGTCTCTTGTTTTTCAATGACGACAAACGACATTTGAACCTAAACTAACCTAGGATTGTTCCTAGGCTAGTTTAGGTTACCGCCTGTATAGGCGAAATGATATTTGATGTCATAATTTAGGATTCTTTATAATCATTCAGGAAACTAATAACTTCCGTGTTAAATTATGTTTGTTGCTCCACCGAGGCTAGTAATGCGAAATAATTATTCAAAACTTTGTCATTTTTGCCAAACGTAAATAATACCCAAGGATCTTTTAATAGAGGATAGACAAGTTGAGTTTTTGGTTAAGAAGAAATTCAACTTTATTCTGCTGCCTTAAGGTCTATTATACCTTGACAATTATTAGACAGAAAAACGAGCCGAGCGAGAGGCCCTAGTTGGGACCGTGTCCCTCTCATTTCGAGTTGCCATGCCAAAATAATATTATCGTTGCGTAGTGATTGTTAGTTTTTAAATCAAGCAAATAAATGAATTTATTATTTATCGTGACTATTGTTTTATCATATTAACAATAGTCACGATAAAAAATAAATTAATTTATTTGCTTGATTTAAAAACTAACAATCACTACGCAACGATAATAATATTATTTTGGCATGGCAACTCAAAATGAGAGGGACACGGTCCCAACTGGGGCCTCTCGCTCGGCTCGTTTTTTGTGCAGTAGTGAACAGTCCAGTATGTATTTACGTTCGTGAAAATACCTCACTAATAGGTTGGTACTTATTACAATATCATGAGGTTCATTTAACTTTTCCGCAAAAACAACTTTGTGATTGCGCTTCTTCAATGTTGTCATTGTTTTATTCGTTTTAAAATGAATTCTCAAAACCGGTCGAGTCATCAGAACACCAAGGTACACGGTTCAAGGGTACGCCATCGTTCACATGCACGTACGGAGAATAAAAACGGACTTTTGAACATTATTATAAATACCTATAATTACACCCAAGGGCTCCGAACGCATGCATTTGCGTGAGAAGATAGAAGCTATCACTTTTTGTTATGAAATATTTGTATCTTTAGGTCTTAAATAGTTAAATAGCTAAAAGACATAAAACATACCTACCTATAAGTATGGAACTGCGATAAAGGGACCACATCATCATTTTATTATTGTTTAGAGACTGGTACGGTCAGCAACGAAAGTCGCTGAACATTCTCAGTTTTTCCAAATAGCTTGCACACTTTTGTTTTGCATCAAATCCATAATTTTTTTTTATCGAAACAAAATGTAGACATGTTGCTAATGTTTGGTTTTATAAAGGTTTACCAACGTTTGTAGAATAAAGAATATAACCGATTTGAAAAATTCACAATGTTCAGCGACTTTCGTTGCTGACTGTACCTAATTATATAAAATCCCTTGGACTAGAGCCCAAAAATGACATTAAAATACAATAGGAACAGAATTTACGTTTTGAAAGTTTCAACACGATTTCCATACTAGGTCAAAGATATTACTAAGAAAGGGGGAGGCGTGACTGCCTGATATTGCCAATACGGCTCACCTTCTGGTGAATACTATAAGCATCAAAATGCCTTTAAGTTGGTTGTCGAATTGTGAGTTCGATAATACCTAGATGAGTGAATTTCGCTGCATGTGGTGGTGCGCATAGTGATGGGATGTTCTCGAGAACATTCTTACCCTCGGAAACTTACGCGGAAACTTCTCGTGAGAATTTTTGAGAATCTTATATTTTGGGTGACGTTATCCTAACTTTCAATCTTAAAAACAATTAAAACCACTATAATTACATGTTTAATGAGGTTTATGCCAAGTTGTAACATGCTTCATAAGATAAATTCTCGAAAATACTCACGAGTAAGTTTCCGAGGGTGAGAATGTTCTCGAGAATATCCCATCACTAGGTGCGCACAAGTCAAGTGATTGCAACGCTAAAAGGTATACCTACTATAATTTTAATTTCGAAGTGTAAGATCCTAGAACTACCTACGTCCTTGATTCCAAAGGTATTCGGTCGGTAGAGCAATTTATTATTTAAATTAGGTTATGTTAATGTAATACGCTTGTTGCATTCGCTAAACAAGTACCTACCGGCAACTTAAACCGCAAAACGTAATATGAAACTTTGGCAATGCGATCGTAATCGACACACCTACCTACTTGGTATTTGCTCACATAGTTTTGTTTCAATAATTCTTGGTTAAGTACAAATACATTGCCAAGAAGGAGCCAAGTGACGGTGCAAAATAGTAGGTATGTCCTACTAAATGTAGTCCATGGACACGAGGAGAGGAGGGAAACTGCCCCCCCAATGTCCACCATCCCTGCCACCCAAAAACTCTGATTAGCTACAGCTACCCCAGGCTTAAAGCTGGTAAGAACTTATTTATAGCTTTAGGTACTCAATCGCATTCAATTCAAGAGTTCATGATGTAAGAATTGAGTCCAGTTTTTAAGCAGACCTTAGATAGAAGTAGGTAGGTAAGTACATAAATAATAAGTGTAAGTACATATTTAATTATTATTGTACGTTATTGTGTTAATAGTTAATAGGTATATGTGAACATAAAACACATATGTTTTGTTTTAATAATTTAGTCTAGACACGTTTTTATAAGGTACAACTACATACCTACATAGTCCTCGGACGTTGATATCCTACAACAAAACTAATTAGCGTCCTGCCGATTTAAAATCCTATAAAAGTATCGATTTTCAAACCCCTATAAGGGTTTATAAACGAGGGGAATCGGGGTGAACGGCCTGTAGTGCAGTGCAGTTCGCCAAAACAGGCTACCTTGTCTGCCACGACGTGCCTTCAATTTTCAATGTCATTTTATTAGCTTCCTTACGAGTGACTCACGAAAGTACTCTGTGGTTTCGAAACGGGGTCACTGTTGAGGAATTTGTGTGGTCAATCTTGATTTTGCGAGTTGGTGCCATGACGGTTGACGCACTGATGACAATCTATATCTTATAAATTATTCCAAATTATTCTAACGGAGCACATTATTATATCCTAATATTATCAGAAGAGATGAAAAGCAAGTCATGTGACTAAAGGAGTGATTAGGTATTATGAATGTGGATGGAAACCAAGTAACAGGAAGATGGTATTGATATGAAGGAGGTTGGTCTGTAGTACGTGAGTATTACAGAAGAGCAGAACTGCGCGGACACTAGTAGGCCTAGGTATTTTGTAACTTTTTTGAAGATGTTTCAATTGGTTAGTTCATCCCGTGTTGATTTGTCAATTGAAACACGGTCGAAAAAGTTACTTAATTAGGTATACTTCTGATAATGGGAAAAATACAGATGATGGGGCCTCGTTTTCTACAGTAAGCTAAGTTTTGTCTACTATTTACTGTGGATTTAAGATTCCAAATAGGAAGGTTGTATCTGTAATCGCACCCTAATTTTAAGTCGATTAGTCACTGCCTCGTTATTAACTGGGTCTCAGTGTGTAATGTGATGTTGAAACACCAGACATTCATTCATACACATGTGTTCGTATTGCGTTATCATAGTCATTGTCTTGACATATTTTGATACAAATATTGTAATTAGATAACCGTTCCCATATCTAATGAACCGGATAGGATTAATGAGGCCTACGATTTCGTTCAATCGTTTTTTAACGATGCACCTAATTGTAAATAGAACTACTCTAATTGGAAGTAAGCTTTGATACGTCATCGGCGCAGTCCATGGGGAAAATCAATAGATCGTTCCTTCAATCGCTGCGCTCGGTCACGTCATCGCAGACGCGATCTTTGGACTTAATTAGCATTCGATTACTTACTTAAGTCACTACATTTTTATATACAATCCATAATTTAAAATTAAGCAATAAACGATTAAAATAATTCGTGGTGTCTCACCGTCTAACATGGAGCGGCGGGAATTCCCATCGTCCTCCTCAAACTCTTCAACTCCGGGCTTCTCTTTCGCCAGATCCATGGTCACACACTGTCACTAAGCACTGTACATCACACAATATGCGGAGAACAATATTTATCACAGTACGAGGCCATGGCACCGCGAGTGCGAGCGTCGCCAGCTGATCGCGAGGATGTTTAGCGCGCAGTGTCAAGCGACTTATCGGTGTAGCCGTAAGCAAATAACTGGTTATAATCGACCGGTGGACCGACGCACATCGCCCGTTCAATGTCAATATGGAATGGACAATCAATTATGCGACAGCGTCGTCGTGACGAGTCGCACCGCGGGTCGCAAATTCGCTGCCTCGATGTCTCGCGGCGAGGCATGCGTACTAGGGGTTTTTATTATGGGGTGCGCATGCGGGGTAGGGGGTGCATTTATTGACGGGGTATTGTGGCGACAGTAGGACGCCATGGTCGGCGCCGCCACCCTCGGATGGAAATTGGGCAATTTGATTTTAGCAATAACACGAACGCATTCAAGGTCTGTTACGTTTTGTTGTTATGCGTGTCAGTCAGTAATTTCTCAATCAACGGACAAGAAAAACCTGTTGTTTGCTTTTTTATTTTATTGTGTACCTACTATGTTAGTAATGCTATTATGAATTAAAATATATCACTGATACGATAAATGTGCAGGAATTTCGAATCAAAATTGCTAAATATAACAAAAATAGTAGGTACTAAGGTACCTACAAAACACAGTATGAATGAAAAGAGCAATACAGTAACTACAATATTATAAACCAAATTAAAATCAACACAATATGAAAAATATTATGAAACAAAAGACAAATAGGTAGGTACCACAACTTATAAGCATCTTATGAACGCAGAGCATACGACAGTTGCTCATATTTATTAAGAAGGCGTTTTATAGTCTCATGATTGCTATTCGTATTTTATAAGGCGCTAAATACTAAAACATGGATGATGTTTGTTTTAGAAAAAAATCAAATTTCAGTTAAATTAATAATCAAACCCTTTTCAAAAGTCATACCCCAGAAATAGAATGTTATGATGGACTTCCTCTTGCATTACAAACAACTTTTGTTCCTAGAAATGCTTTGTAAAACCATTGTTAACTAGCTAAAAATCTCTATCAATTTGGCGGTTTATGTACCCATAGATCATCTACCATTTTTATATGTTGCGTTAACATTTTGTTTTTCGACATTAGTATAAGATGTCACGTTCGGGTAGGTATTCAAATGATTAATAGTATCAAATAAATAGCCACATGATACCCTAGACGTTATTCGGTACCTATCAAAATGTTAGCATATTCACTTAATAATATTATCGTCTCGGACGAAGAGATTACCAAGAAAGAGAGAGACGTGACTGTCCAAAATAGTATGTCCGACTAAACGGAGTCCATAGACACAGTACAACTCAGTCGTTCGCGGAAAATAATGTTGATAACATGTCGGTATTGGCAATATAGCTCATCTTCTGCTGAATAATACGCGTCACAATACCTTTAAGTTAACAGACGTGTGAATTTCGCTGCATGTAGTGTTGCGCTGAGCACAAGCTATAATTGCCATGTTAGGAGGTACCATATCTGCGTATGACTGTATGATGACATCATTGGCAACCTGTTGGCTCAACATCAACAGCAATTAAAAGGTACTTATTTTTATTAAGAACATTGCTAAATTCGGTGTTTTATTAAAAGTCCTCTCGTAACCTCCTGTTAAATATCAATTCGTATGCACAAAAAATGAAAAATAGCACGATAGGTACTTACTTGAAAATGTATGGGATTATTGGACAAAAGCCACTGGCTGCATCTACATTAGGCGCATGCCGCGCCCGAGCACTCAGTTTTGCCGTTGGAACGCAACATAATGTCATAATATGAGTGGTCGCGCGAGGATTGCGAGGCATCTGGACGCACCAAATGGTAAATGTAATAAATCTCTCTTTAAGTTCGGTATAGCCGCATAGCAAATTTTATGATTGGGATGGTTTTATGCATTACGATCATGACACGGATGACAAAAACACAATTAGTAGTTTAGTCCAGTGCTGGATATGACAAATGGCCGTATAGGTCGGTCCTTGGGGTGGCATGTTTCAGGTGATTTCGTTGGATTGTCGATGGAGGAAGTTAGGGGGGACGGTACAAAGTGAAAAGACCTATACTTATAAGTAATTTTTAGTCAAGTTTAGTTTATGTCTCATATAATAGTTAGCACCATTATCAAATTAAGTACCTAATCAAGTGTATAATTGTTGGGCAAAGTTACTACGGCAAACGACAGTAAAATTAATAGTACGAAAGTAGATATTCGTCCCACAACAAAACTCCATTCACATCGGCAACAATGCTTGCATTATTTTACGGGTGAGCGAAAGTAATTGCGCAAGAGCATGTAAACGGCGATTAAAATAATTAATGGTTCAACCTAATGACTTACATCACAGCGCCCCCTTTGATCCGCAATAACAATGGCCAGTTCATTTGGGCTCATTAATAAAATCAGCAATTAACTGAATTGCGCTTGGAGTCATAATGCTCTTCGATTTGTATTGATTAATGTTGAATGAGTTATGATGTGCTAATATTGTAGACTCCTACACCCACTCTACAAACAGTGTGTGCCTACAGTGTCTTTACAATGAACGTGTCTACAATGTATAGTAGGCACCAGGTCGAGATGACAATCGGGGTATGAGCTGAGGCGCGGGGGAGGTGAAACCCCACATACCCGCGCATCGCCCGCGCGACCTTTAGCGCTGCACGAGTACGCATTATCGCTATCGATAGTTATCGATTTCGATCTCGCTCACATTATTCTTGGTTGCAGTGTATTAAAATGACTTTTGTCGCTTCTTCGTCACGTGTTAAACCAGAAAAACCAATCATTCATTCTCAAACACGAGAACTAGCAAGAAAAGTATTCAAAAATTGTGACATTGAACAGAAAAAAAATTATTATATCCTGTGAGTAAATATGAATAAAATATTATTATAAAATATTTTTTCATTTTACTTATAATAAACCTTATTTTGTTACGTTGCAAAAAATATATCGATATAAACACCTGGTAAGTACATGATGCCACAGCACTAGAAAAATGTCATCTCGACCTGTCGCGGACTAGGATGTGTGAGAAAAATGCCTCCCCAATGACTTCTCCACATCATTATCTGTCATTGGGGAGGCATTTTTCTCAGCAGTGGACGTCTTCCGGCTGGTCCTCGAGACTGCTAGCTAAAAACCAATGGCAAACCACTGGTCTCTAATATTATCTTCGTGAATTCTTTATTATAAATTGTACATTCTTGGAGGTTGGCAAGATGTCGGCCAGAGGACTGCAAATAGATGGCCGATAACATGTCGACCTTGTACCGAAGTCCAACTATTAGTAGGTATTCCAACTAAAATTGTTAAAAACCATAGATTTAAGTTTGCAATGGCAAAAACATACTTTTATTATAGACGAGACTTCGCGTAACGTAATACGGACGTAAAAGGGTGGTTAGTACCTATTAATTGTTAAATCAAATCAAATCAATATACATACATACATGGTTGTGTGGTACTCAATATAGTATTTCTAGATAAGGTAATAAGTTTTAAAACTAAAACCCGACTACGGAAAAAACGCGCTCTAAAAAGTATGAAACAAGAAAATATTCTCATCTAGAGGATAGCCGTGGTCCGTGTAGGTCTTTTAGGGCCAAATGGCACATAAACACGGACCACGGCTATCCTCTAGATGAGAATATTTTCTTGTTTCATACTTTTTAGAGCGCGTTTTTTCCGTAGTCGGGTTTTAGTTTTAAAACTTACTTTTTATTTAATTATTTTGGAGTTATAGGTATCAATATATATATTTTTGAAATGTGCTCATCAAGCTCTTTCATTTGATACCCCACACGGTTTCATTAAAAAATGTTTTTTTTTTAGTTGATGACATTATGTCCTCTAGAGGGCGCCATATGCAATTTTATGTGACGTCACATAGCCTATAACTAGCGCGCCATTAAGCCGCTTCTGACGATACCTCATTTGTCAAATTACGACAAGTAGTTTGGAAGTTAGGTGGGAACAGATGCACATACATACATACATACATACATACCGGTCAAAATCATAACGCCTCCGTAGTCGGGTAAAAAGCATGATTTTTAACGACATCAGCCAAATAAAACTCAACGTTAAATTTCTATGAGACTATAATATCCCATAGAATTGGTGCACAAGCGTTATAAGCATCGGTCAGCAAGATGAATTATTCCATTTTGAACAAGATCATTCTGTTGTTACTGGTGGCGTCATTTATATTTGAGCGTCGTCACCCTCGTGTCTGCCTCCGCGTCCGCGCCGCACTGCGCGTACGAGATGGATACAACGACACGGAAGGGAAATACCCCTACGTCGTTGCACTAGTGTCGGAAACGAATATTTTGCACTGGGTCACTGATAGCATCGAACTGGATGCTGTCGGCGGCGCATTGTGAATTTCTTGATGCTGTCCCGATCCATTATGGAAACATGACCGTGCCAACGGGCACGGCCGTGTTTGGACGGCACAGTCGACGACGACACTGAAAATTATAAAATTCATAAAACCCGATACCTATAGGTACTATAGGTATATGGGAAGTAGATGAAGTGAGGATGAGTGTCACTGAGAGCATTTCTTCTGTGGACTACCGTGGGGCTACAAACGTCACATACCTAGCAATTCTGCAGAAGCACAACATATTTTTTATTTTCTAGCATAATCCATAGCAATTCCATTTCCGTAAAATGATTACGAATGGCGTGAAATTTGTGACAAATAAAATAATTTCACAAAAGTTTAGCTGATTTGCCATAAAATCAGAAAAAAATATTTCGTTTGCAGAATTGCTATGTGGCCTTTCTTGATGCTGAGGTCTTGCAGTCGTATACCTACGCTGGATATGAGGACATTCGATATACCTACGGATGAGTCAAAAATACCTACTTGATGATAAACGGCTATTACAGCTGGGAGCAGCTGGCCTACTCCGAAATACGAACCTAACGTTTCGGCTGACGGATTGTCGTGATTTGACATTTCTTCTTTCGTTTTTCTCTACGATTTGACATTGTTTTGATCGTAAATCGAATCCGTACTTCGGACGATCCGTCAGCGACGTATTTCGGAGTAACCCCCCAGGGTATCGTCAAAGCGTGTCCAAATAAATAAAAAAAGGATTATGTTTTACTTATATGCGGGTCTCAAAGGTGTGATATGGATCAGGAAGGTATGGGGTGTGACTCCGGAGGACCATTAGTATACGATGGCAAAATACTCGGAGTGGAGTACTATATTATACGCTAATACTATAGTACCTACACTCCGAGTATTTTATCCTAGTATACAAGTCAGCTCCTAGAGTACTCCAGTCAGCCCCTACCTATTTGGAATGGAAATTATGAAAGACAATAAAGTTATTTATGGTGATGAAAGTTAATTATCTTGATACTTACAGTTTAGCGGCTGTTTTCTCAATATTGTACCAGGAACACTGGTGTTCAATGACTGTTTGAAACCAATTGTATCCACGGGTTTATGAAATTCAAAATGTAATTTATTGATAAGGTAAAAAACATTACTTTTAACGATATCGATGAAATAAAAATAACTTAACGATAAAAAAGAAGTAGGTAGGTATATGACTTTTATTGGTGGTAAAGCTAACCATAGCCAATTTGTCTGCAGCTGATATACCTACGGGCTGGCTCGACCTGATAGTACCTCCCTCTCACAGAATATCGGCGTAAAGTAGCTATTACAGCTGCGTTACGTACGATGAATGCCGTATTGGCAATACCGCACATGTTTTCAACATTTTTTACCGCGAACGACTGAGTCGTACTGTGTCCATTTACTCTGTTTAGTAGGACATATTATTTTAAACAGTCACATGTATCTCTTTTCACTGGATTCTCTAATAGTATCTTCGTAAATTCTTCATTATGTTGTTAGTCATCAAATGCCAGTCGAGGCGCTCATACCCAGCTGAAATCACTGCTCGATAAACGATCGGAGTTTAAGCAATGCTTGCCAAGGTCAGGCAGAGATGGGTGACCATTTAGTGGCATTTGAACTGAGCGTCTTCATGCTTCGGAGGACACGTAAAATTCGGTCCCGGTTTTTGTCATCTAGGTAGCAGTCGTTAAGCCTTGTCAGAGGCCCTCGGGCGGTTTGAACAACTCTGACACCAGGTTGGCCACTAACCATACGATAAGAAAAGATTGGCAGTCCTTTGGCAAAATTGCTTCCATTAAATTTGATGATACGATTTGATGATACGATAGCGTCGTTACCAGCTAATGACGATGATGGTGCCAGCGTCGCATGTAAGCAGCTGATATTCGCACGGTGTACCGAGTAGGTACAGTTGATAACACTAGTGGATTTATTTCCATACATATTTTAAACATCACATCATTGTAGAGGGTTTATAGTACCTACATGGATGTTCAGTCATGAGTTAATCATTATTTTAATTCATTAAAATAAAGACTAGCCATACGCCCGATGGGATTTTCGGTACAAACCTTCGTTCGTAGACCTCCTTATGGGATGATACGTTACATTTTTTATTTAGGTAACTATTCGTAGAAGAAATTTACTGCTGGCCTACTCCGAAATACGAACCTAACGTTTCGGCTGACGGATTGTCGTGATTTGACATTTCTTCTTTCGTTTTTCTCTACGATTTGACATTGTTTTGATCGTAAATCGAATCCGTACTTCGGACGATCCGTCAGCGACGTATTTCGGAGTAACCCCCCTGGTTAATTTAAGAAATATAATTTTCACTAGTACCACAGCTGACCGTGACAAGCCAACCTCAAGATATCGACGAGCGACTCGGTGCGACAAAATACGTGACCAAAGTGGTGAAAAATCTTGTTTTGTCGTGTGTGCTAGCCCCACTGTCGAATCAATTCTATTCGCGACTGTACTTATCTAGTACAGCATCGCATTGTATGTTATCATCTCATCAGAATAATAAGTAGGTACAGTGTTATTAGATAACAATATGCATGCGACTCTGCGGGCGTGCGACGCGACCAGTTTCTATACACCATTCATTTCATGTGTTTGGTAATTAGCACCTCCGTTACGTTGCTCTCGTAACACTTTATTAGGGTTCCGTAATAAGGAACCCTTATATGATCATCGAGTCCGTCGATCTGTCTGTCCCTCTGTCCGTCAGTCCGTCTGTCCATTTGTCCGTATGCCCGTCTGTCCGTCTGTTCGTGCGTCCCAGTCTGTAACAGTACCATAACTCCCACATTTTTTTTTAAAGGAGACTGTGCCCTGGTTTAGATGATGGTGTCCAACGTCCAACGATGACGCACGGTTTGGCCCTTGACGAATCCCGCGGAAAACTTTATTTTTTTTTAATTGACTATATATTGTTGGCCAAAGTGGCCTCTACAACTTCACCCAGACTTTGGTGAGTGCAAAGTGCGCTCCAACCAGAAGGGTAGGGGACAGCACGCTCAAGGGCGCCACATAGGGCTCGGCCTCGGCTTGGCTGCTGTCTCTAGAGAGAGAATGGAGGTAAAAACTACCACCGGATCGTAACGCACCGCGGAAAACCTATGTTATCTTACAAAACGCACGAATTCTTCATTATACCTAAGTATAATGAAGAATTCACAAAGATAATAATTTATTCATGGTTTTCCAGGGGTTAAAAGTTAGCACACGTGAGTTTTAGGAGAAATTACGAAAAGGCCATTTCCAAATTTATCTCGACCAAAATAATGTTGCAATAAAGATTTTTTTATTACCGCAATAGGCTGCATTGATTGAATACCCCACATTTGTCATACCTATCTCGCCTACATCTAGTGGTGCGCATAACTCGGAGGCATTGCAATTAGACCGATACTCAGTCGGGAGACGATCGATTACATCGATACACGTAACTAAATCGATTATTCGTGACTTGGATAACATTTTGTTTGTGTACTGCGTGCTATCTGATAGATAGATAAAATAATAGGATGTAGGCAGGTGACTAATGGATAATACTTGGTATAATAACGTAACATATTGGGAGTATTCACAAGCCCCGGGCAGCCGCATCCGAGCAATCAGATGTGACGTTATGACTACGTGGTCAGACGTCAAAACCAATTGCTTGGACCGCCGCTCGGCACTTGGAGACGCGCCTATCTACTATGTATCTAAGAAAAATGAATCTATTACGTTAGGACTATTAAGTTTTAATTGTCTTTTATCAATTAAAATTATTGCATTTTATTATACCTATTAACTTTTATGTAATTTCTATTATATCACATAGTTTCGGGAAATAAAAAACATTTTACAATAAATAAAAACGAATCATGCTAAACGAATAATCGGAATAAAATCGATTCAAGATCCATTAAGGTGTCGATCGTTAAATAAAATATAAAATATCGATCGCTCGGCACTCGGATCATAAATAATCGATTACGTAAAGTGTGTCACCTGTCGTAAAACAGGCGGCGACCTCAGCGTGTGATATAACGGACGCAACCCATGACAAGCGACTGGCGGTTAATTTAACAGGAAATGTGGATAGGTATGTGTACCTACCTACTTGTGAGCTGATGTCATGATGCCTTCTGGACTGATAAAATGCACAGTACATCCAACATTTTAAAGATTTGACCGACGCAATGAAAATGCACAACGCGAAATTACCTCACTTTTATTCACCTACATCACTAAATGCGTTCTCTATCTTGCGTTTTCTCAAATTATTAGGGGTCGCCTTTAAATCAGTCCTACAACGCGCCAAGACAAGACTTTTGCCACGTATTATGTTTCACCGAGTCGCTTCCGAATGAGACAAAATTGGTTTAATTCACGTTTTGTCTTGTCACCGCCGTCTGTTCTTCCAGTGCTGTTGATATTGACTATCAATTCCGAGGAGACCTATCGTGCGTACCAATATCCTGATCAAAAAAAAGAAAGCAAGCGACATTTTTAATACACCGTTGAAGATTAGAAGACCAAGGGTTGTAGCAATATAATATGAAAATAATTTTCCAACAACTGCACTTAGCTCAAATTGCACACCTGTTGAAGGCTGACAAGCCTCATCTTCGTTTTCACCTGACGATCCGGTTATTAAGGTCACGTTATTAATTTAAATCGGTTTCTGTGACCGTGTTACGAGCGAAGGTGAATTGGGGAACTGGGAAATTGGGTACTTGCGATTCCCAGTTCCCACCGTTGCGTACCGGTCAGGACTTTTTGCAACAGCAACATTAACTTGCATAATTAACCCGGTTCCAATTGCCATATTAAATTTCAATTATACTCTTGCGGAAGTCGCATGCGACGCCTTAATCGTAGATTCCCGTTCTTTTGGCTGTACAGCCTGTACACATAAGCGCTTGTGGCATTTTTACGATGTACTTATAAAATGCAGATGCAAATAAATGCAACGCCGAGGCTAGAGCGGTTAAGTTTGGCGCTTATAATGTTGGTCAATTTTAACTACAAATTCGGCTTGAAAAGGTGAGTCGCTTCATAAATTCCAGGAAGGTTAGAATTAATATTACCTATGTAGAATGCTAAAAGCTCCTGACGAGTAGGTAACGAAGAAAGTATTTTTAAAATAAGGATATTTTTTTAAATATTAATATTTATTTATATAACCAAATACAATAATGTGTTGTTTTGTTTTATTTCAAATGTTATAGTTTGCTCTGGTTTCGTGTAAGTCGATTATATTATCCAATTTTTATTATATCTAGGAAATAGAGAATCTGTTTCTGTATAGATTCTGATGTAACAGATATCTACTATGTTGACCTATTAATTACGTTTAAAGACTTTGATTTATAAATACCCATCCAACGAATGTATCCTAATCAAAACAAAGAATGGAGGGTGTTATGCACTCTAGTAGGTGTAAGCAAGAAAAATATGTTTTCCCACGACTTGTCGGTCCGGTCCTTGCCTTGCATGGGTGTGGAACTTTTTGCGTAACCGACCAGTCTCAAAGGGACTTTTTTTGTTCAACTAGGTCTTTATAAAATGTTCACTTTAATTATCTTTAGTTTTATATCCCTCGTATGTCACAATCCACTTTCATGTACACGCTAAATCGAAAGAGGAAGGAAATGTTATGTTGTAAATTTTAATAGGTTGGTAGTTATCAGTTATTTTCTAATAATGGAGTTAATAAAGAGAAATGGGGTTTATGACCACCACTACTTTTTCTTTAGTTCGTCCGGTAAACGTTTAAACATACTCGTATTTTATATGAATATATATTCTTATTTATATTGATGTATCGTTTTCAGTATGTAGGTATGTATATGTAACGCAAAAACAGGTGTTATTATTGTAGATTAAACCCCATATAGAGGTCAACATAGTCAAATATGGGAACCCTAAATGCTAGCTTTAAACGTTAATACATTTTCTGGTAAAACGTAAATAAATCACCGTCGCGTCGCAATAGTCTTGCCAGTGCGGCCACGGCTTTATGCTAGAATTGGTGAACGACTTTTACAAAAAGCGTGTTAATAAAAACCGAAAGTTCAGTATGATACGCAAATGTAATTTATTATGTAAATACCAAAAATGTTTCATCCATTTGATGATATTTAAACACTAGGTTACATAAAAAAGTTAATTAACGTCTCCACAAGGAAAAGGCGGCGGTTGAGTCAGGTTGCGACGCTTAAGCGACAGAAGTAATCGCTACTCGTAAATTCATCGCATAATGTCATGCCCATTCCTTTTAGATTACTGACAGGGACGGATTTGATACGCTGCTTGTCCTAGGCCTATGGAGGATTGCCGCCCCCCTACTCCCCTGTAAAGATCGAATTTTTTTAATGATAATGGATAAGAATTAAAATTAAAAAATAACGAAAAAATGTAAATGATAAAATTATCTCAATCAATGTCTTTAGATACAGATGCATACCGTTTTTGTTCGTGAGTTTTGTGAATTTCGCCAAGAGCGCGCCCCCGAAATTTTGCCGCCCTAGGCCCGGGCCTGCTCGGCCTATAGGAAAATCCGCCCCTGGTTACTGATAACAACAGCTTCGAGATATTCTTATGGAGCTATGTACTATGTAAACAAGACAGGATTCTGGGTGCCTGCACGAATGTTGCAACATAATCTAAAATGCATTTGTAAGCTACTCTCAAACACATTGCGGCCTTCCTTTCGTTTAGCGTTCAAAACTCGACCTGACCATTTGCAGCTTGCCGACATTTAAGTATGTCTAAAATTTGTTATTAAAAAGTTAAGGACATCGCCGTATTGCTTAACAGCTGCGTTTATAAGATTAATTAACGATCCCATTTATGTAACAACCCTTTAGAATTACCTTAATCAAATGACTCGAACTAGAACTAAACCGCTTCCGTAGTACCGATTGGATAACATCTCAAATCAGAACCAGACCATATAAGCTTTTCTATAATAAAACCTGCATTCTATTCGAAGTATGACGGAAGCGTTCGTTAGTTCCCTGTACTTGCACCGGCAAGATACAGCCTTGCCCAGATTACGCAGACGTGGTCAACTTCAAATAGAGTGTTTATGCAACTGCATTTTACTCGCTAAAGGTGAGATCATATTAAAGTTAATTCTATAGTCAGACTTAAAAATTACGTCAATGTAAATCAAGAGCTCCAACTACTTTAAGTTGTACCACTACCACATCGAGGGTAACTCGAGTGAGGTACAGGCCGCCAGTACCTCACTCAAGGTACCCTTGGGTATCATTATCATTCGATAATACATGCAACACTCGCCCAGTGCTAAGACCACAGAGTAAAGACTTAAGAAAGAGGTGCCCTTATTAGATATATGTATGAAAAAAAACGTTGACATTGTTTTTTCATTTTCATTGTTCTATCTACCGGTAAATAGTTGAACTACTCGCTTCGTTTTTACTAGGCCGACCACTCGGCCGAGTTGCTTAGGGCCAGTCCCCTTAGTAATTGGTCCATTCCGTTCTGTGGAACATATTTAATCTAAGAGGGCCCCCGACTGCAATGACACTGCACTTGTTTTATACTTTTTAGTTCGTTTTTTGGCAGGGCAGTCGTGTTTTTAATTTTTTAAATTATTTATTTCTTATATAAAACGACCTAAGTAGTCGTATGTTATTGAAATCTATATTGACTTAAAAATATATTTTTTTATCAAACAAATAACATGAAATAAGCAAATAGGTACATTACACATCACATGTTTTTGATTTGTTCTTGCCTTTAGTTATTTTTGCCCTTGAGTTTTTTTTGTCTATCTAACAAGAAATTAAGCAAGTAAGTAATTTAATACGCGAAATTGGACAGTAACATTCAACATCAGAAAGCGGTCATCACCCTGTTTCAGCAAACTCAGTAGAAACGTGCTAGACACAGCGATGAAGGGCTTGATCGGCGCGTGCACAGCTTTCCAAGCCGTTCCGCTGATATCTGTCTCTCGTACACATAACAAGATAAATCGCTTTACATTTGAAAGGTAAGCAATTTGTATTAGTTGTCTCCGAGTTTGTGTGAAAGCGAAAATAGGGATTTATAGCGTAAAGATACCTACTGATATAATGTAAGTACTTACATAGGCTTACATTTATATGGGCTGGCTCGTCCGCGGTAGTACCACATTCTCACAGAAGTTCAGCGTAAAGTAGTTATTACAGCTGCATTTCGTACGATGAGTGAGAAAGTTAGAAGCCTAACCCTTCTACTCCCACTGTCCCACTCCCCTTCAGGTCGGCAATGTGCGAGCGATGCCTTTGGTATTGCAAACATCTATAGGCTGTAACTGCTTAACACCAGGCGGGCCGTGCGCTTGTTTGCCACATTAGTCACATAAACAAATGGTACCTAGTACCTACTCGAATACAGAAAATGTGTGTTTACTGATGAATGTCCAGAGAAAACTTTGTTATACAGCAGAAGTAATTGTCTCTGGTTGCACATAAACCGCGTATTTGTCTTCTTATATTCTGTGATTGCTCGCTCGTGTCGTCGTAAATATTAACTAGAAATTAGATTTACATTCGCAGCCCTGTACCCATAAAACGTTTAAATACACGGTTCCTTTCTATCGTGATTTAATTTTGTCTTCCCACAACTTTCCCTGTGCTCGTTAACAATCGAGAAGTCGGCTCGGGATCGGTCACGAGCGAGTGCTCGAGAATAATCGAGATTCCTCCGCGGGAATCAAGTGATAATCGATTCGATACACGCGGGATAATTCCAGGCCCGGCTTTGATCTTGGAACGTGAATGATTTGTAATGGCATTAAGTACCTGTTCAGGTATTTTAAGGCTATTATTAGCATTCGATCGTGTCTCGCGTGGTCCAGAGTCGGACATTGGTGCTGATTCTGTTGACATCACAGAGTAAAGACTAAAGAAAGAGGTGCCCTTATTAGATATATGTATGAAAAAAAACGTGGTCATTGTTTTTTCATTTTCATTGTTCTATCTACCGGTAAATAGTTGAACTACTCGTTTCGTTTTATGTCGATGTTAGTACTAGGCCGACCACTCGGCCGACTTGCTTAGGGCCAGTCCCCTTAGTAATTGGTCCATGGTTGACATAAACTAAACTGGACTTTAGGGGGACCAGAATTACCTATGGCCCCTAATGTACCTAATTAGTTGCGTTATCGAAGTACTTGCAGCATTTAGACCAAGCTTAGGATGAACTTTAGTATCCCCAAATACAGTCCCAAAGAATTATTAGCATGTGAAATTCACAACGGAAAAGTATCCTTATATAACAATTCAAAAAATACTTTATTTCGTTTCATTACAAATTGTAATTTTTATACTTAATTCTACTTCCAGATCGGAAACTCCTAACTTCGACTGAGAAGATACGGCAAGAAATTATATATTTCGGTAGGTATCCATAGATACATATACTTATGTATGTATTCCCCAAGTCTTCAAATATACACAATCTAATTGTTATATAATAGGTACACGATATTGTCACTAGATAACTGTAGCATTCTCTTGTGGACCGTGGGAAACTTTCGCGTATTTTATCGAAACCTTAGCATCAACTACAAATAGCCCCGATTAATTAGCCGATACGTGCTTCGCTGGCTATTATGCAGCAATTACTACATTTATATTGTTCCTTCCGACGTTGTTCTAAGCTCTAAGACAGGTCAAATAAAGTGTATAAGCTTACGCAATTTGTATGGTTGGTCTAAGTGCTAATTGCAAGTTTTATGACATCGCAGTTCAGCTACATAGAAATCTGTTATGTACCTTTGTGAAAGTTCATACGTATGTTTTGATAGGTACCTAAAATTTAATTTGGGCGATATAGGATTCTCCTCGCATTGAGAGGAGGCCCATGCTGGGGGGTTACTCCGAAATACGTCGCTGACGGATCGTCCGAAGTACGGATTCGATTTACGATCAAAACAATGTCAAATCGTAGAGAAAAACGAAAGAAGAAATGTCAAATCACAACAATCCGTCAGCCGAAACGTTAGGTTCGTATTTCGGAGTAGGCCAGCAGGACTAGGACATAAAAAGGGCTACTAATAATTACATAGGAATTGCCCAAAAAGATGCCAAATGGTGCTACCACATTGCGGTTACATAACACCGTTATAACATTTTATAAGTTCAGGATACAAGTACCTAGGATTACGAAGTAGTGTTATATCCCCTCGACCCGTCCCCTACCAATCCTCAATCCCACTCCCCTTCAGGCCTGTGGTTGTGTATTATAAGCATCTATAGGCTACGGTAACTGCTTAACATCAGGCGGGCCGTATGCTAGTTTGCCACCTCAGTCATATAAAAAATGATGCAATAAACATACACTATCTTACATCAAGTACCTGTAAGAGCCATAACACACCGGGACGCCATGGCGACGTCACCAGCCACTGTAGCCAACTAATTCGTATTGAATGTATGGCAGGTAACACATCTGGCGACGGACTGGCGACGGCGCCATCAATACAAATTGTTTGGATACGTGGCCGGCGACGTCGCCATGGCGTCCCGGTGTGTTATGGCCCTAGCATTTAAAATAACTTCAACAGCACGTAATATTTACGAGAAAATCAATTTATTTTGTTCATCCACAAATGGGTGTTATTTATCGAAATGTCGGCGTATAAAATTATCTAAAAGAGGTCGTTAGACTTTCCCTGTGCGATCGGAATGCGAAGACACCGAGACCTAGCACTGGCGCGGCATATTAACTGGCTTTGGACTTGTGTATGTACTACTTTACTTTGAGATACCTACTTTAGTTTTGGTAACATCCGGAAATGGAATGAAACAAGTCACTGCCGGCGTCTTCATCAGGCGCATGTCTCGCGCGAACACTCAGTTTTGACGTTGAAACGTATAGACACAATGTCATAATATGAGTGCTCGGGTGAGGCATGCGCTGCATTTGGACGCACCTATTGAACATACAAAGATTTTCAATTCCCTTGCGTACTTTTGTCACTACTTTTGTTTTGCATCAGGGGCCATCCATTAATACTTCACACGAATTTCATGATTTTTAGACCCCTCCCCCCCTTGTCACAGCTGGTCACATTTGCGAGCCACCCCCTCCCTGTGTGACGTCACATATTTTTTATAATTTTCAGAAATTTTCAAAATTTTCGTTAAAAATTCAAATTTCGGTTTTAATACTTAGATATATTAGAGTTTTAAATGTGACGTCACAAAACTTAGGACCCCTCCCACCCCCTTGTCACACAATGTCATATTTCGTCGACCCCCTCCCCCCCCTTTACGTGTGACGTAATTAATGGATGGCCCCTCACATACATTAATTTTCTTTATATCAACCAAATTTAGATGGGTTGCTAATGTTTGGTTAGACAATGTTCACCAACGTTGGTAAAATAAAGTGTATTACCGATTTGAAAAAATGAGAATGTTTAGCAACTTATATTGCTGACAGCGAGGCTAGTACAGATACCAAGACAAGACTTACCAATAAAATATATTATAATTTTGGAAATGACCTTTTCTGGATGTCACTGGCGCCCCCAGTCCATTGTACGGTATAGTCATATAGAACAAACGTTGCTTAGTTTGGGAGTTGGGACCATACAGTTGGTGTGCTCATCAGGCGACATTCCTTTATTCATTCGCATTACACTAAGCGCTAACATACCCGGACTGCAATTTTGCAGTTTGATTGCTGTCGACGGCACGCGACTGCACACGGACTGCATTTTTGCAGTCGGAAGTGACAGCTCTATTGCAGTTGGTTGCAGTCGACGGCACGCGACTGCACACGGACTGCATTTTTGCAGTCGCGTGTATGGCGGCGCTAAATGTCACAAAGTTATAATAAGTTTTTACTACGTTTTAAGGTCAGATATGCTATTTAAAGTTATTTAAATACTCAATCATTAAAATGTATAAGTATTTAAACAAACTTATTAAGTATTCAATAAACATATTATTCACACTAACACTGCCAAAAGGTTAGTATTTCTCAAATTGTTACGGAAGCTAAACAATACGATTAGCTGAAGTTAAGTAACAGTAGGTACGTCTGATGACATTCAAATATTTGCAAAAACTACTGCTGAATGTGAACGTATTTCTAAAACAACGAGCATTATGTAAATAATAATCATAAAATACTCGGTACGTTGGTATCCATTACTTTCATCGCGAATAATCATATACTAGGTCTGAATGAGAATGCTATATTTTCATGGACGTCAGAATAAAAACAATTTCAGTCAGTTTTGAAACTTTGTCTTAGCCTTATCCTACTAATATTATAAATGCGAAAGTGTGTGTGAATGTTTGTTACCACGTATCTCCATAACTACTCAACCGATTTTAAGGACATTTGAAACGTAGTGTAGGCTCTGGAATAAGACATAGACTAAAACAATTTCCACGCGGGCGAAGCCGCGGGGCATAGCTCGTGAGCCCATATTACACTTGGTATGTGGTGTTCAATTTGAATGCTGTCATATCGAGGTATATGGAGAGTGGTGCCCTGAATTGCGATGATGTAATGTTTAATTAGAGGTTTAGATCGCGTCGAAAGATGTTTATAAAGTTTAACATATTAATCTTAATTTGTGGCGATTTGCGTACAAAATAACATACCGTAATATTAGGTATGTAGGTATCTACGTGGGTTTGCATTTATTATAATTATCCCATTGTACCTACCTGACCTCTCGGAATATTAACGACATACCTACGGTGTTATTACTAGAAGTTAAACTCGTGTTTCATTTTTTGTACTATCACGGTTCCAGTTTTGCATTTCTCTATCACTTATGCAACTGATAAAAATATTTTTTTGGTGAAATATCTATAACGTAGTGTGCATTAACAAAATTGTTAGTCTTGCTAGTTTTTGAACTCTGTTACCGTCGTGACAATAACAAACTTATATTTGATCATTGATGTATTATTTTAGCAGATATGGTACCTCTTAACATCGCACCACTACATGCAGCGGAATGTACACTTATAAAATACATAAGGGATACCACAGACATGCTACTTTTTGCATCGGCGATTTGCGACTGCATCGATGCTGCATCGCGATCTGGCGACTCTCTGCGATCGGACACAGCGACTGCTCCAATGCTAAAACCGACTAAAACGCCGATCGCCGATGCAAAAAGTAGCATGTCAGCGGTAAGAAGTCATTATCCACCAGAAGATCAGCCGTATTGGCAATACCGACATGTTTTCAACGTTATTTTCCGCGAGCGACTGAGTCGTACTGTGTCCATGGACTCAGTTTAGCAGGACAAACTATTTTGGACAGTCACGTGTCTCAATGTCTATGCATTTGATGTAATACTAGCTTCCGCCAGCGACTTTGTCCGCGCATAATTAAAAATAAAGTAGTGCTATTCCAGACTATAATCTATCTCTGTGCCAAATTTCATCCAGATCCGTTCAGCTGTATTGGCGTGATTGAGTAACAAACATCCATCCATACATCCATCCAAACTTTCACATTTATAATATTTAGTGGGATGGGATTTATATGTGTAACGTTAATGTAATGTAATGTAACGTCACGACTTTTATCCCCGTTCGGGGGTAGTCAGAGGCTTGAGTGGCCATACACCACCACATTGTGGAGGTATTAACCAGCTCAAAGCCCATGTTTCACCAGATAGTCAGAACCCAACGTGACAGGTGGTGAACCGTGTCGCCGTGTATACAGGAACTGACTATTACCTAATCCCGAGGGATAGGTAGGTTTCCTCACGATGTTTCCCTCACCGTCAGCGAACTGTAAATTATGCACATAGATGAAAATTCATCCATTGGTGCATGCCCCACCGGGGATCGAACCTGGGACCTAACGTTACGTAACGTTAATAAACATTTTAATTATTCCAGATATAGTAAAACGTGTTTCTATACATTATCTTATAAAATTAATTGTGTTTTGTATCCCACACAATGGGCGATGGTTCATTTAGAACAATGGAGTGTACGAACTGAAATTAAGCCTCCATTCATCATTTGGAAGGGAGCTGGTTGAATTTTTAATTAATTTGAACTGTTTCCTGTTTGTCTTAAATAACTATACTAAATAGATTAATTCTTTAATTATGTTGGATGCGTTTTGGTGGTAGAGCCAAGCTGTAGCCAAATGATTGCAGCTCATATACGGGCTGGCTCGATCGGGGTGGTACAACCCTCTCACAGAAGATCGGCGTAAAGTAGCTATCACAGCTGCGTTTCGGACGATGAGTGAGAGAGCTGGAAGCCCAATCCCCTCTTCCCCACTCTCTCTACCTCTGCCTCTGTCCCACTCCCCTTCAGGTTGGCAATGTGCGAGCAGTGCCTTTAGTATTGCAAGCATCTAAAGGCTACGGTAACTGCTTAACATCAGGCGGACTCTAGCCTGACTTGACCTTGACACTTGACCTCCATGATTTTTTTTTATGGGGTTAGTAAGTGACTAAAATTTATGGTGCAATAAACATATGCTTGGATATGTTGTCTATATCCAACTGTGGACGTCTTCCGGATGGATGGATGGATAAAAGAGATATCATGTTTCGTATGTCAGTTATCGTTAAAACAATCAAAGCTAAGATGATAAAAAAAAGAAAAAAAAACACTTTCACGCTCTCGCAATCCAGTAAAAGATGCAGCTTCTGAGAAACTTACCATTCGCATAATTTGACGAAACATTATTGTACGTACCTGTAACAAAAAAAAATTATAATAAATATTATTGTTCTGATGTGAAGAAGGTAGTTAATAAAGTGAGAATCTTCGGGGTCGGTTAACAATTCTTTGTACCTAATATGCAAAAACGCATTAAATAAATTAGTAGAAAATGAAGACTGACCGCTACATTTTTAGAGATATTATGTCAGTTTACAATGGTTTTACAAATCGTTTCTAGGAATAAAACTGATTTGTAATGCCAGTGTAAGTCCATCATAAACTTAACCATATAGACTATAAAATCAGAAGACCTGCTATATCTTTACATTGAAATTTAGGCAAATATGTGAAAAATCAAGTACTAGTAAGTAATTTTAAGGCATTGATGAAATTCGCGAAGACGCAACGACATTGCAATTTGTGCTCATCATATCCAATATTGCAGTAATAAATCTTCGATAAAACCTTACGCAAATATTGCATCTTCTATTGCAATGACATTTAAGCGAATGTCAAAACAAGCTGTTCAATGGGACCAATTTTAAAAACTTTCGTTACGATAAAATAACTTAAGTGCGTACTTTTTAGTCGTTACTTTTTAGGCGTTACAAAACTCAGAAGTAGGGTGGGCTTTGCTCACCTACCTATCCTATCCTACTAATCTCCGAATAAGTAGGTAGGTACTCAAATATAAACCAAATTTAAGTGCTGTCTCAAATTGCTATATTCTATCCTATCGCGAACTGAGTTACAGTAGCAATAGTAGCACAGTCAGCTGTGACAGACAAAACGCAAGATAAATCGAATTTGTTTTTTTTTGACAGTTTTAGTGATTGCAATGTTAAAAGGTACCATATCTGCTAAAATAATACATCAATGGATGAAAGATATATTGGAAACGCCATCGGGCACACATTAGTTATAGGTATACCGCAAGCGCGGTACTGCGCCTTAGGTATGCGCGGGGAGGTGGGGGAGTGGGACGGCGAGAATGATGAGCCCCCCGTCCCCGTCTCGCCGCTCGCGTACCTAAGGCGCGGTATCGCGCTTGCGGTATACCTATAGTTTGACGACTGCTTGGCGCAGTGGTTTGAGCGTAGGCCGCTCCGCTGGTGGTTGCGGGTTCGATTCCCGCCAGAGGCGAATTTCGGAAACGGCCTATTCATGGATTGCCCTGGTCTAGGTGTCACTGCGAGCGCCCCCAGTCCACTGTACGGTACCCATTACCCACAAGCTTTGCTTAGTTTGGGACCATACAGTTGGTGTGTTTGTCTGGCGATATTTATTTATTTGGCTCATTCTCAGTATGACCATTTTAAGTGGACCTTCGGTGTCAACCTTTTTTTATTGACACCGAAGGTCAGCATAAAACGGTCCGACTGAGAATGAGCCATTTAGTTAATGTAGGTAGTATCAGTTTACGGTCTGCCTCCGACTCGCTACTAAGTTTTGAAACGTTTCAGTAGGAATTAAAGATTCAATGTGTCAAGGTTTACACATGCAACACAAACTGAAGCGTTCGTCTCTTCCACACATACGAAAGTGCTATATTTCGATGTATTCACCTGTCAACACTCCAATACTTCGCAACTATTTCTTCATTCTTTGTTTTTGGACGTCAAAGGTGCCAGGTGCAGGTATTTGCTTAACCGAAAGCGATTATATTTTGAAGAACTACTACGCAATATCAATTGTAGTTGCTAGTATACGTACTGAGGCTTTTTTTATGTTAATAAGGTAGCAAAAAAGCATACAGCCCGCCTGATGTTAAGCAGTTACGGTGGCCTATAGATGCTAGCAATACCAACGGCATCTCATCGTTGCTGGCCTGAAGGGAATTGGGACAGAGTGAGGGGAAGGTGGGGTGGGGGTGGCGGTTGGGCTTCCGTCTCTCTCACTCATCGTACGAAACGCAGCTGTAATAGCTACTTTACGCCGATCTTCTGTGAGAGGGTGGTACTACTAGACTTGCCAGTGTAAAACACGTATGAAACTCTCGGTGCGATAGTTCCGCTGATGGACTCGACACACATTCCGGATCATTTAAACATAACCTCAAACCCCTGAAATTTCTCTTAAAACAAGAAAGTTGACCATCCGCAGTTTACAGGTCTATTTGTGTAAGTGCCTTTTCACTTAAACACGGTGTTGGTCCACACGGTGTTAAGTTCGTTCCATTCACAAACATTGAATAGGTTTTAAACCACCATTTAAGCCAAAAGCTTTTAGCGACACCTCGTAAAAGCTCGTGGAGACACAATAGCGATCATTGAGGAGTGTTACACTGTCAGTAATATCACAAATTACTTATAGTCTGATTTTTAATTAGACGAAGCAAACTGACAGCTAAAAATGTCACTGTTCTATGAATTTGAACCTTATTTGTTCTATTTATATCGAAAAGTGACATTAGCACCTGTCAGTTTACTTCGTCTAATTAAAAATCTGACTATATATCGTGCGTATCACGATTAATAACACACATGATGATGATATTAAATCCTTTGGATCAAAGTCTAATCGGTATTTTGTTTAGGCCTACAATGCACTTACATACAAACTGTCCTTTTTACACGATCACGATAAAGGTGTATCGTGGATACAGATTGATAATGTAATACCCTCCATTGGTCTGCAAATGTAGTACGAAGCTGATCGTAAGTGAATGGCGGAGAATATTATAATAACGGAAAACATATTTGAATATTTATGAAAACGTGAGTCGTGAATAATAAACATTTTATAGACTTAATAATGACTTGAACTGGACCTGTAGGTACTTTTAAACATAGATATTTCGTAGCTTATTTTTTTAAAAATGTTCCAAATCATAGACATGTTCCAAATACACTGTCAATACTTCGCTCGCATCAACGATACCATATTTGACACAGCAGCGCGACTAAAAAGTTTGTGCTTTTGTTTTAAACACTTGACCTCCATCCAAATGTTTGCCACCTATGGCCATGCTTTGCCAAACTATCTTATACCAATTGACCTTTTCGCCGTCACGTAAAACGATAAACTGTTCAAAGAGATATAAGCCGAGGTCAACATTGCAATATATGTGACAATGTTGGTACGACGGTTATGTAAAGTTAACAACAGTGATTTTTTGCACAGGCTGTTCTCAAATAAAATGCATAAACTAACATACCCTGTATTTATTTACTCAAGCATTGTTTTACCGCCAGCGATGCATTGTTTCGAATTCATATACGATGTTCTCTGCAGGTGGATTTTACAACTATACTTACCAAACAGAAGCCAAACGTTCTAGACGGAGCGCAACTAGTAGAAGAATACCTTGAGGGATATCATATTTAAGAAGTACGCATAATGATTACAATTATTTATTTATTTTATTTTTTTGCTTAATTAAACATTGAAATATGAAATTTACTTATTTATTTACTTAGTAAATAAATAAATTTAATATTTCAATGTTTACGTTTAAGTCAAGTCAAAACTCAAGGCCTAAATATTTTTATTATAGGTTTAAGGAAGCACTTGTGAATAGTCAACATAAATATTTTAGTGTACCCTCCGGTTCGGAATACAGCCGGAATGTCATTGAGAAGAGCCGGCAACTAACTCAATGATTACTCTTTTCTATATCGTCAGTGGAAAGGAAAAAACGCTAAAACGCCAAAATGGTACTATTGGAAAACGAAGCTTAAAGTAATTTACTTTAAACCTCGTTTTCCAATAGTACCATTTTGGCGTTTTAGTGTTTTTTCCTTTCCACAGACGATATAAAATAGTAAACATTATGTACATTTTTAAAACAGCAACGCAATGTGAGCAGACAGCACCGCATTGGCGCTCGAAAATACAGTAATTCTATATTATCAAACTAACTCACTCAGATTTAGGTACTTATTTAAATAGAAAGCTAATAGCAAGCCGTGCTTGCCTACTGACTACTCCCACTGCGTTGGTGTGTTTAACTTGTCTCTAAATAACATGTCATCATTCCATACGATGAACACAATCGCAATCGAATTATACAGCAGTGAATTAGAACGGTAACTCAAACGAATAGGTAAGTTAACAATAGTTCCGACCATTTGAGTTTCGTAATCTAAATATATAAGAATCAAAGTCCTGATTGATTGACTGACTGACTGACTGACTGACTGACTGACTGACTGACTGACTGACAGACAACGCACAGCCTAAACCGCTGATCGTAGAGACTTGAAATTTGGAGGGCGGGTTTGTCTTGATGTGTAGAGGTGTACTAAGAAAGGGTTTTTTGAAATTCAACCCCTAAGGGGGTAAAATAAGGGATGAAAGTTTGTATGGAAGTTCGTCATTTTTGAAGTTAGAATTATGAAAATTGCTGATTAGGTGTCTTTTGAAAAATAAAAAAATATGGGTTTCGGGGTTTTTGAAAATTCGACCCCTAAGGGGGTAAAATAGGGGATAAAAGTTTGTACGGAAGTTCCGTCATTTTTGAAGTTAGAATTACTTAAATTGGTGATGAGGTGTCTTATCAAAAATAAAAAAGAGTAATTTCAGGGTTTTTGAAAATTCAACCCCTAAGGGGGTAAAATAGGGGAATGAAAGTTTGTGTTTAGATTTCTTTCGTGTTTTTGGAAATTCAACCCCTAAGGGGTGAAATGTGGAGTGAAAGTTTGTATAGGGGTGGTCGAGTTTTGTTATTTTGACGGGAAAGGGGAAAACGGGGTCAAGGGATGTTTTAATAAGTCATCCATATCTCGATATTGGTTATGATTGCTTATTTGAATTGATCAGACTGGGGTTTCCGTATTTTTAATCATTTTGACGAGAAAGGGGAGAGCGGGGTCAGCGCATGTTTAGTCATCCATATCTCAAAATTGGTTATGATTGTTCATTTTAAATAATCAGACTGGGGTTTCAGCGTTTTTAATATTTTGAAGGAAAAGGGGAGAGCGGGGTCAGCGAATGTTTAGTCATCCATATCTCGAGATTGGTTATGATTGTTCATTTTAAATAATCAGACTGGGGTTTCAGCGTTTTTAATATTTTAAAGGAAAAGGGGAGAGCGGGGTCAGCGAATTTTTAGTCATCCATATCTCGAAATTGGTTATGATTGTTCATTTTAAATAATCAAACTGGGGTTTCGGCGTTTTTAATATTTTGAAGGAAAAGGGGAGAGCGGGGTCAGCGAATTTTTAGTCATCCATATCTCGAAATTGGTTATAATTGTTCATTTTAAATAATCAGACTGGGGTTTCAGCATTTTTAATATTTTGAAGGAAAAGGGGAGAGCGGGGTCAGCGAATGTTTAGTCATCCATATCTCGAAATTGGTTATGATTGTTCATTTTAAATAATCAGACTGGGGTTTCAGCGTTTTTAATATTATGAAGGAAAAGGGGAGAGCGGGGTCAGCGAATGTTATTCATCCATATCTCGAGATTGGTTATGATTGTTAATTTTAAATAATCAGACTGGGGTTTCAGCGTTTTTAATATTTTGAAGGAAAAGGGGAGAGCGGGGTCAGCGAATGTTTAGTCATCCATATCTCGAGATTGGTTATGATTGTTCATTTGAAATAATCAGACTGGGGTTTCAGCGTTTTTAATATTTTGAAGGAAAAGGGGAGAGCGGGGTCAGCGAATGTTTAGTCATCCATATCTCGAAATTGGTTATGATTGTCCATTTTAAATAATCAGAATGGGGTTTCAGCGTTTTTAATATTTTGAAGGAAAAGGGGAGAGCGGGGTCAGCGAATTTTTAGTCATCCATATCTCGAAATTGGTTATGATTGTTCATTTTAAATAATCAAACTGGGGTTTCGGCGTTTTCAATATTTTGAAGGAAAAGGGGAGAGCGGGGTCAGCGAATGTTTAGTCATCCATATCTCGAGATTGGTTATGATTGTTCATTTGAAATAATCAGACTGGGGTTTCAGCGTTTTTAATATTTTGAAGGAAAAGGGGAGAGCGGGGTCAGCGAATGTTTAGTCATCCATATCTCGAAATTGGTTATGATTGTCCATTTTAAATAATCAGAATGGGGTTTCAGCGTTTTTAATATTTTGAAGGAAAAGGGGAGAGCGGGGTCAGCGAATTTTTAGTCATCCATATCTCGAAATTGGTTATGATTGTTCATTTTAAATAATCAAACTGGGGTTTCGGCGTTTTCAATATTTTGAAGGAAAAGGGGAGAGCGGGGTCAGCGAATGTTTAGTCATCCATATCTCGAAATTGGTTATGATTGTTCATTTTAAATAATCAGACTGGGGTTTCAGCGTTTTTAATATTTTGAAGGAAAAGGGGAGAGCGGGGTCTGCGAATGTTTAGTCATCCATATCTCGAGATTGGTTATGATTATTCATTTTAAATAATTGGGCGAGCTGAATATGGTAGGTACTACTTCAGTTTGATCCCATAAAAAATCATTTCGGAAATCAACACCCAAAAGGGGGAAACTAAAGGTAGAAAAGTACGGCAGAAAAATGTTTGTACCCGATTGACTTGAAACTTAGTATGCATAGGGTAGGTGAGGGAGGAAGGGGAAGAAGTAAGGTAGGGGGAAGTGGAAGGGGGAGGGGAAACGGAAAGGGAAATGGAGGGGGAGGGAGCAGAAGGAAGAGAGGGGAGGAAAAGGGTGGAGAAGGGGAGGGGGATTTGGGATTTTGGCTCTATATACCTACCTACCAAAACACGCATACACCGAATTAGGTACCGAGATAAAGTATGTATGGCTCCAATAAAAATCGTGAAATAAAATTATTTTTATAAAAAAGCAAATACTGACTTAAAAAACCCTGGCGCACTAAAAAGTACTAAAAAGTCTTAAGTCACTTGCCCGGTTTTTTTTTATTTTGAAGTCTACGCGGACGAAGTCGCGGGCAAAAGCTAGTCTAAATATATAAGAATCAAAGTCCTGATTGACTGACTGACTGACTGACTGACTGACAGACAACGCACAGCCTAAACCGCTGATCGTAGAGACTTGAAATTTGGAGGATGGGTTTGTCTTGATGTGTAGAGGTGTACTAAGAAAGGGTTTTTTGAAATTCAACCCCTAAGAGGGTAAAATAGGGGATGAAAGTTTGTATGAAAGTTCGTCATTTTTGAAGTTAGAATTATGAAAATTGCTGATTAGGTGTCTTTTGAAAAATAAAAAATATGGATTTCAGGGTTATTGAAAATTCAACCCCTAAGGGGGTAAAATAGGGGATATAAATTTGTATGGAAGTTCCGTCATTTTTGAAGTTAGAATTATTTAAATTGGTGATTAGGTGTCTTTTCAAAAATAAAAAAGTGTAATTTCAGGGTTTTTGAAAATTCAACCCCTAAGGGGGTTAAATAGGGGAATGAAAGTTTGTATGGAAGTTCGTCATTTTTAAAGTTAGAATTATGAAAATTGCTGAATAGGTGTGTTTTAATAATGAAAATGATTAGTGTTATGGTCTTTGAAAATTCAACCCCAAAGGGGGTGAAATAGGGATGAAAGTTTGTATTGAAATTTGTCATTTTTAAAGTTATAATGATGAAAATTGTTGTTTAGGTTTCTTTTTCCAAATAAAAAAGATTAATTTAAGCATTTTGGAAAATTCATCCCCTGAGGGTGTAAAATAGGGAATGAAAGTTTGTATGGCGGTACCGATTCGGGCTAATCTCTGAAATGGCTGGACCGATTTTGACGGGACTTTTAGGGTGCGTTTCGATTGAAGCGGAGCGGGGCGGAGCGGGGCGGAGCGGGCCGTGAATTGGCCAATCATAGTGCTCGAAATCTCCACTCCGCATCAGTGGAAACAGTGTAAGCGGAGCGGAGCGGAGTTGAGCGGACTTTCGAATAAAACAAATGAACACGCGGCCCCGAGCCGGACAGAACGGAGTCGAGCAGGCTGTGGTGCCGAGTGGTGGGCAGGAAGCGGAGCGGAGCGGAGTGGAGCAGCGCGGAGCTGAGCGGAGCAGAGCGGAGCTGAGCGGAGCAGAGCGGAGCTGAGCGGAGCAGAGTGGAGCAGCGCGGAGCAGTGCGGAGCTGAGCGGAGCTGAGCGGAGCAGAGCGGAGCTGAGCGGAGCAGAGCGGAGCAGAGCAGAGCTGAGCGGAGCTGAGCGGAGCAGAGTGGAGCTGAGCGGAGCAGAACGGAGCTGAGCGGAGATGAGCGGACCAGAGCGGAGCTGAGCGGACTTTCGAATACAATATATGAACACGCGGCCCCGCTCCACCCCGCTCCGCTTCGCCGCGTTCCGCCCCGCTCCGCTTCATTGGAAACATTTGCCACTTCTCACTGCTATTCTCCGCTCCCCTCCACCCAGCACCGCTCCGCTCCACTCCGCTCAACCCCGCTCTGTTCCGCCCCGCTCCACTTCAATGAAAACATTTGCCACATTTCACTGCTCTTCTCCGCTCCACTTCGCCCAGCTCCGCCCCGCTCCGCTCCGCCCCTATCCACCCCGCTTCGCTTCAATGGAAACAGTTGCCACTTTTCACTGCTCTTCTCCGCCCCGCTCCGCTTCAATGGAAACGCAGCCTTACGGGCTAATACGATACGGGATCCGGGATATCCGAGATACGGGATCCGATATCCGGGATACGGGATCCGGGATCCAGAACACGGAATCTGGGATCCGGGGAACAAGATCCGGGATACGGGACAACGAGATCCGGGATATGAAATTCAGGATATTTGATACGGGATTCACGATATCCGGAATACGGAATCCGGGATTTAGCAAACGGAATCTGGGAAACGGGATACGGGGTCCGGGATATACGGGATCCGGGATACGGGATCCGGAAAACGGTATCCAGGATCCGGGCAACGGGATCCAGGATACCCGGGAAACGAGATTCGGGATATGGGATACGAGATACGGGATCCGTGATATCCGGGATACGGGATCCGGGATTTAGCAAACAGAATCTGGGAACGGGATCCAGGATACGGGATCCGGAAAACGGGATCCAGGATCCGGGCAACGAGATCCAGGATACGGGACCCGGGAAACGAGATCCGGGATACAAAATCCGGGATATGGGATACGGGATCCGGGAAATGAGATCCGGGATCAGATTTTTTTAAATTTAAATTCGGCGCGGACGAAGTCGCGGGCAAAAGCTAGTAGCTCTATAAAATTTGTAATAAATGCATTAACAGACGAAAGAAAGTGAAATTTATGCACATGCAAATTGGTGAAATTGTAATAGGTATGACTCGCTGTTTACCGTAATAACAGAGCGGCCTTGAGATTTAAGACGAGAAAAATGATAATATGTGAGAAAGTATTTCATGTTTGCCATACAAAATCTGAATGCAGATGAGGATAGCTCCGAAAGTTAAGAAAAGTCTCCTAAGGTTTTCTTGTAGCGACAACAGTTGAGGTAGCTGCCCTTATAAATCACCCACCCTGGAGTTCCCAGATGAAAATCAGCCCCAAGCTTATGCCTGGCATTAGGCTGATATGGAAACCTATTTGGTCCAGCCGTGAGACACATTCACTACCTACTGTCTTCTTCTGTTGCATATTTTTTTTCTTTTTCTATTTTAGTAGTCTAGGTACTTACCTACCTATAGTTTGTTTTTTATTTAAATTGTACATGTTTCTTCCTTTCTAAGTTTCAGGAAAAGACTAGTCAGCAGGACTTAAGTTGGTAATTCCCGCACCTTGCTAGCTGTGGACTGTGCCTAGAATCCCTCTCGCATTGTGGAGGCGGTATAAAAGCAATAGCCTCGACGACTGTTAAATTAGGACAATAATACCAAAGGCGTAATGTGGATGCATTGCATTATGCTTTCATTTTCCCTGCTAGGAAAATACAGGCCTGATGCTGTATGGTGCATTAACTCAATAACTCCAACACAAAGATAGTTAATGTTCATATCGATGGACCAAGCAATTTGATGGTTTGTTTTGAACGTAAGACAATTATTGCGCAAGCTTTTAATTTTCTCGTCAGTTATAATTGAAGCGTTTAAAAAACAATGTTCTTCAAGTGGTTACGTAACGAAGAGCCGAAGGTGCGAGGTTACGAAGGCAATCGATAGCACCTGTTCCATGAACAATAGTTCCTTCACTTTCGTTTGTGTCTGCGCAGCTCGTTAACATTTTCGAAAATCGAACGCGAATCGTGACCGAGCGAGATCTGGCCGGTTCTCGTCCGTCACGAGAACCATTGATAACGGAAACCTTTTGAGCTGTACGAATTAAATCACTTCGCTTAGACTTTTCGCACAGGAATGTTCCCACACTAGTGTCGATACGTAGTAATTATCGTTATACTGGTGGCTTGTTAACTGAATTTCGTCATACTGATGTGGCCATATCCGTAAAGGATGTCTACAGAAACGTATCTAACTAGGTTTTTTTTGTACAAGAATAGGTTCGACTGTAAATATAAGATGGTCTATTAAATATAACTTTTACTCAAGATATTACTTTGGCTTTTACTTGCAATGAAGAAAATAGCCGTTAAGCAGGACAGGGTTTGCCTGTACAGTTGAACTCTACAGGTACAACTAATCATGCCGTCTAAGTAATATTTCCAATAAAACCTGAACTCATTTATAATTAACACCCGTAACTAAGACAGCTCAGCTTATTTTGGTTACCATAAACGTGAAGGCGACTCTACAACTGCAAGTTCCCATACAAAACCGCAAGGAAATAGCGCAGCATAGGTCGTGCCCTCAGCGTATTTTGCAATAGATCGCTCTCATAAATCTGCAACAGCTATAGCCTTTAAAGGCCGTGGTCACCGTTGTATAACACGCCTTTTAATAAAACCAGCCTGTATTGCAACACCTCGAGGTAATGATGAGGTACTGATACTGTGTGCCTGAAAAATTATGTAAGAGGGAGTTATGTCGAAGATATTTTGGGTGGAATTTTTAGACAAGTTTTTAGATGTAATATTTTCGTCTATGCAGATAATAATATTAATGTTACATCTAACGATGATATTACGAAAGGATATATCCATCGTAATACAATAAGCAGCCTCGTCATTGTAAGTTGTAGTTGTTAATAAGGATATAGCCAAAATAACACCAGTGTCACATACACCTCTGGTCACCGAATAGGAAAACATGTTATATTTTTTACCATACTTGATCTGAAGAACCGCCGGTGCGTAAAGTATATCTGGCTGGTAATATGAAGCCAATGATCCTATATTATTATGCAAGATTCTTCGAACAGAAAATCATATTTAAGAAGTAATAAACTAGAATAATATTATCTAAACGCTTTACGTCCGTACGTCTTTTTCACGATTATAAGGTGTTTAGAATCCAAATTTATAAATGAAAATCGAGGAAATATGGCAATAATTATTTGTTTAAATCTCTCTACAATGCTTAGTATGTAAACTTAAATTGCTACATACAGCTTGAGTTATTAAACATATTATGGAAGTATTTCCATAAAATAATTCAACAACTGTTAATTTACTTTCATGTTTACAGGGACTAAATAAAATAAATAAATAAAGTTTATACGTCGTACTGAATGAGAATATACCTATTTATTTTCAGATAACAAACACACAAAAACATACAGGCGAATTGAAACCTCCTCCTTTATAAGTCGGTTGAAAATATATACTATGTTTTTCATTTAGACTTACGTCATAGCAATGATGGTGAATATTGCAAGTAAGTTGGTAACGTTTTCAGCAATCGTTTGTACAGCACTGGTAACACAGCCGGCCGTGACCAAACAAAACGCGAGATAAATCAATTTTGTCTCATTATCCCAGAGCGACTCGGCGCGATGTATTGCGTGACAAAAGTCTTGTCTTGCGGCGTGTGCTAGCCTCGCTTTACCTATGTCATCATAATGTCTAATACATTACTATGTTTACAGTTATTGTAATATTGTGTCTATTACACTCGTCGCAATCAACAGTGTTCTGCCCGTGGAAAGGAAAAGGGATGCAGTACTGTACAACAGATGGTCAGACATTCACTTCATACTGCGATTTAAAGAGAGCCATGTATGACGATCCAGAACTTAAAATTTTACACAAAGGACCTTGTGATGGCAAGAAAGAATACATCGAAGCATCACATGACAGAGAATATGGAGACGGGAGACATGAAAATGAAGACTACTCGGTATATAGTTCGGAATCAAAAGAATATCCAAGACCTAGATCAACTACGACCGCAAGAAAAACGAAATCTCCAACTAAATCTAGAAAACTGAAACATCCGAAGAACCCAAAAAAGCGCAAGCCCAAAAAGCCGAAACCCTCCGAAGAATTCATACACATTGATTTGCAAAACGATGCAATTAACAATAACAACATCTATATCGCTGAAACAAAGAATAAGAAAAAAACAAAAATTGGATTAAAGAATAAAGCCCATAATAACAACAAAATTTATGTTGGTAAATAGATATCCTGATGCCTCACATGCCTCGCCCGAGCATCCTTGTTATGACATTTTGTGTATGCGTTCCGATATCAAAAGTGAGTACTCGGGTGCGGCATGCGCCTGATGTAGACGCAACCATTGAATGTTTGAATTTTATTGTAAACAGAAATAGAAAGAGACCACATTATAACCTATAGTACTTTCTCCATTGTTTTCTTTTCTTCATCCTATATTCCTATTAATTCTAGCTAATATCTACATTTTAAACCCTTTAGGTCTTTATTCAGAATTTCAAGTCACGACGTTTTCTTGTTTTATCGAAAATAACCAATAGCCAATATACCAATACCAATAACCATTTAGTTTC
The DNA here is from genome assembly GCA_947859195.1 of Drymonia ruficornis. Lineage (NCBI taxonomy): Eukaryota > Metazoa > Arthropoda > Insecta > Lepidoptera > Notodontidae > Drymonia > Drymonia ruficornis. Next base: position 4,232,248 of record OX401908.1, on the reverse strand, counting down.
TTGCCAGGTCTTCTGGCCAGGTGGTAACACTAAAATATCAGCCACCATTAATAAAACATTTTGACTTTAAATTTGACAACCAAAAACGTTTTGTTGGTCGCATTTCGTATCGAAGGAAACGATTTAGCATTTTCCGGAAGATACGTTGGAGTAACGATCGAGTGAACTTTCAGGGGCTAATCACACTAACTTTGAACAATAATGACAAAACTAAACCAAAATAGTTCCGTCCGAACAGTAAAGGCGATAGAAAATAGCGCAATTAGCCTCCAAAACCAATGACCCAGGACCCATGTAGATTAATACTAATAATAAATAGAAATGAGCAACTGCTATATACATATTACGTTGGCTCAATTTATTCTAGTTTTGGTGAAATCCAGATTTATTTCGCCTCACATGCCTCACCCGAGCACTCATGCTATGACATTATATCTATGCGTTCTTCTTCTTCTACATCAGTGCTCGGTTGCGGCATGCGCCTGCATGATGTAGTCGTAGCTAATTACAAATAAAAAGTATCTACTCTTAGAAGTAATAGATATGTAGGTACATATGAAAACACATGAAACGCGATTCAAAGGTTCTATACCTGACTTAGCTTGGCATTTGATAAGGAATCGGAACTACCTATATTTATTAAATTAAAGTTTACAAATTCCATGCATACCTAATACCTAAGTACATGGTAGTAATTTGTGGAGAATGTTATACGGACACATAAAAGCATTATATAAAAGCAAGCGGCGCGTGTGGGAGATACTAATCAAAGCGATGGATATTAAAATTGCAGGTAATATCAATTTATATTCCCATTGTGTGTTACTGAGGTGGTAAACAAGCGTACGGCCCGCCTGTTGTTAAGCAGTGACCAAAGCCTGAAGGGGAGAGAGGGAGGGGAAGGGCGGTGGGTTGGGCTTTGGGCTCTCGCACTCATCGTACGAAACGCAGCTGTAATAGCAACTTTATGCCGATCTTTTGGGCGGGCAGAGGGCTCAAAAAAATTTGCTTTGTTTGATCTTTTGTTTTAATTTACTAAAATTGATCAATTTACATCTTCCACAGTTGCAGTGTTTCTAGTGTTTGCTTCGCAAGCGTACAGTACGTTTCTATGCCCCTTCAGTTTAGTCGATAAATTTGTGCTCTATTGCGGCATCAATGGAGTCACTTATAAATCCTTATGCGAAATAACTACTGCCATATTCGAGAATCCTATTATACAAGTTTTCCACAAGGGTCCGTGCGATTGAGTTCCTGCAATGCCTGATGTATTTGACGACTTTACCGACAAGCCTGGAAAACTCAGTCCTAATAAAACACCTAAGACGAAGAAATGGGATGTTTATGAATATGACGAACTAGTAGCAGAGAGACCTAGAAAAACTGCGCTGAAAAAAAAATAGGAAACCTTCGACGAAGAAATGGGATTTTTATGAATATGATGACGAACCTGTGGTAGAAATACCTAATAAGAAACCGGCGCCGAAAAAAATTTGAAAACCTACGACGATGAATTGGGATGTTTATCAATATGACGAATCAGTGGCAGAAAGACCTAATAAGAAAACTGCGCCTAAAAAAATAGGACAACTTCTTAGTCAATTTGAAAACCTACGACGATGAAATGGGATGTTTATGATTATGACGAACCTGTGGCACAGAAGAAGCTCCAAAGAAACAGGACCTCTTTGACGAATATGAAACATCAGAATCTTATCCAAAAATCGAGCCAGAGTCTGAAGTAAACAAAAAGAAGAGACCAAAGAAAAAACGCAAAGCCAATATAGGAATACAAAATTTTGCTAAAAACGAAAACAATATCAACAATAAATGAAAATATTAATTAAATCTGTTGTATGAGGTACCAACTACTTAGAATACATACACACATACACATTACATACACATACATACACACACACACATACATACATATACATTATTTTGGTCTTATCTTTATGAATTTTATTTCAATTAGGATCACTCAACGATCTTTAAAGGCTGACGTTGGGATCACTACACTAGAAGATAATTTTAACAAAAATTCAAACGTGTTAGGTAAAATGAGACATTTTTTTTTTTATTATTGACATTTTACCGGTACTATGCTCTACAGGTACATACATTACTTATCTGATAACCTACTTCTGTCGCCTATCATCCACCAACATAGTAACTCATCATAAATCTCAATGTCGTGAGGCGTACAGCGATTACATCTTTTTATTCACATAAAGCCATGCATATAATAGCGTTCATCCTATCCTACTAATATTATAAATGCGAAAGTAACTGTGTGTGTGTGTGTGTGTGTGTGAATGTTTGTTCCCACGTATCTCCATAACTACTGCACCGATTTTAATGAAATTTGAAACGTAGATAGTGTAAACTCTGGAAGGAGACATAGGCTAATCATACCTATAAATTTCAACCCCTAAGATGGTTAAATAGGGGATGAAAGTTTGTATGTAGGTTCGTCATTTTTGAAGTTAGAATTATGAAAATTTGAAATTAGGTGTCTTTTAAAAAATAAAAAATAGTAATTTCAGCGTATTTGAAAATTCAACCCCTAAGGGGGTAAAATAGGGGATGAAAGTTTTAAATGTTATTTTGCATGGATGTTTGTCAGTTTTGAAGTTAGAGTTGTGAAAATTGGTGTTTAGGTTTCTTTTTATATATGTAAAAAAATGATTTCAGGGTTTTTGAAAATTCATCCCCTAAGGAGATTAAATAAGGGATGAAAGTTTGAATGCAAGTTCGTCATTTTTCAAGTTAGAATTATGAAAATTTGTAATTAGGTGTCTTTAAAAAAATTAAAAATAGTAATTTCAGCGTTTTTGAAAATTCAACCTCTATGGGGGTAAAATACGGGATGAAAGTTTTTTATGTTATTTTGCATGGATGTTTGTCAGTTTTGAAGTTAGAATTGTGAAAATTGGTGTTTAGGTTTCTTTTTATATATGTAAAAAATAATTTCAGCGTTTTTGAAAATCCAACCCCTAAGGGGGTAAAATAGGGGATGAAAGTTTGTATGTTATTTTGCATAGATGTTTATCAGTTTTGAAGTTAGAATTGTGAAAATTGGTGTTTAGGTTTCTTTTTATATATGTAGAAAAATAATTTCAGGGTTTTTGAAAATTTATCCCCTATAGGGGTTAAATAAGGGATGAAAGTTTGTATGCAAGTTCGTCATTTTTCAAGTTAGAAGTATGAAAATTGGTGATTAAATGTCTTTTATAAAATGAAAAATGTTAAAATCAGGGTTTTTGAAAATTCAACCCCTAAGGGGTTTAAATGGGGGATGAAAGTAAGTCATTTTTGATAGTTAATAGTTGTTTTGGTTTCTTTAAATAAAAATAATAATAATTACAGGGTGTATGAAAATTCAACCCCTAAGGTGGTAGAATAGGGGATGAAAGTTTGTATGGGAGTTTGTCATTTTTGAAGTTAGAATTAAGTATGAAAAATGGTGTTTAGATGTCTTCTTAAAAATACAAGTCGGTTTTGGGATACGTGATATACACCGTGTTTATGTTCATTTACTTTAACTTCGACATAGTGTTTGGAACATTACCATAAATGGGATGAGGGATGCGGGATTCGGGATACGGGATCCGGCAAAGGCGATCCGGGATCCGGGAAACGAGATCCCAGATACGATATCCGGGATCCGGGATCAGAGATACGGGATCCGGGATCCGGGATCAGAGATACGGGATCCGGGAAACGAGATCTAGGAAACGGAATCCAGGAAACGAGATCCAGGATACGGGATCTGGGATATGGGATCCGGCAAACCGGATCTGGGATCCAGCAAACCGGATCCGGGACCCGGGAAACGGGATCGAGTCCGTCTTTTTTTAATTTAAATTCGCGGGCACTTATTTAGCTTTTGCCGACGAATTCGCGGGCAAAAGCTAAATAAGTGTATGTGTCTGTATGTGTGAATGTTTGTTGCCACGTCGGTATCTCCATAACTACTAAACTGATTTTAATGTGAAACGCAGATAGTGTAGGCTCTGGAATAAGACAGACTAATCATAAACATCAATTTCCACGCGGGCGAAGCCGCGGGCACAGCTAGTACTTCATACATTATTAACGCAGTAAAAGTTGTATCGCAATTACGAAGCAAACTGGACCTCGAACTAGTTCGTCACGTATCGCTGTGGATATCAGTTGGTCATTGACATTAATATTTCTGCACGGTGTCTCATAATTCCGAAGACTTGGGGGTTTTGATGAGTATCAGGTGAAATGAACATCTCGAAAGTTGCTTATAATTTACAAACTATTTCTTGATTGTTGGTCATCATCTGCCTTACCTTTTCACATTATCTGGGGTCGGCGGTGTGGGGTGGGGTGGGCGGTTGTTGTGGGGTCGGTGGGGTCTTATTCTTCCATTCATCGCGCTTTGCTATCATACTTTCATCCACTCCAACCTCATTTATACAGGCGGTATCTTTGAAGGCGTAAAGTTAAAATAGTCAAAATAAAAAAGCAATCCCGTGGTAATACCTTTGAATATAATTTAATAATATTTTATGTGCGAACTACTAATGTGATACCCAGTATGTGGTTTCAATTATTGTCATGATGTCGTCACCATTCTGTATAACTCTTCATACAATCCATCGATCTTTTCTTGGGTCTTCCTCTCGCTTTGTATCCTTCCACATTCATATTCAGCACTCGTTTAGTCACATGCTTTTCATCTCTTCTCATCACATGCACAATTTTTTGAATGTCGGTGCTACTCCATAATGCAGTTTACACAAGTTTTATAAGCCATTGATGTGTTCTAAGGCCGCAACACGAATGTTGTCACAAATATTCAAAGGCCCATATGTCAGAAAATATGATAGTTACGTATCATTTGGTATTGCACCAAAATTAATAATTCGGACTTTTAAAACTGCCTGTATACACTTGTCGATTAAACTTGATCTCGGGATGACTAACTATAGGGATAAACCTCCTGTTTATAAAAACTAAGTAAGTATGTCCTCTTATATTTTTAGTGTTGTTATATTTTTTAGTGTGTGTACTATTGATATTAAGTGCGTAAATATGAGCCGAGCAACGGTGAGCCCATGCAATCTGTTTTCAAGTCTGACTACGTCACGTCATATTTGATTGCTCGAGCGCGGCTGCTAGGGGCTTGTGGTCGCGTCCAAAACCTTGGTTGGTTCGTGTTGTCTACTATCGGCCCCCTTATTTATTGGGCATTTAACTGCGATTTAGTCGATTTCGTGATCAATATAAACATAAATCGTAATCATAATTATCGTGATAAAGATAAATTCGATAAAATAACTAGTAAAAAATGGTAAAGTATACAATATAATACAATGAAAGTACTTCAAAGCATTTTTATAAGGTATTTTATGGGTTCTTTCCGTTTGGGGCAATATTACCACTGTACCATATGACGTCACAGCTGCTCTAGGATTCAGAAGGTTGGAGTCAGGTGGCGTGTGCTACCTCGTTTTCATACAGGGTATCAAGTAACATGGTGACAGTTGGCGCACTTTTTTACAATAGGAGCACACCCAGTCACCCTCAATAGGTACTACTCCACCAAGCCAACTAGGCACTCGGGTATAAATATCAAATAATAATAAGTCAATGATTCCGCGATCCTTGCTACTGCCACAGGAGTGCTCAGGCATTGGTCCAGGCTCACTGCGTTGTGGACGGACCGCGTGATATTTATACCCGAGTTTCAAGTTGGCTTGGTAGAGTAGTACATAATAATGCACATGAGCTCAGCGCGCCAAATTGTTCTCTTCTGCATGGGCGCGCACGAGCAATCAGTTTTGACATCTGCGTAGACATAACGTGATAGCTGACTGCTCGGGCGCAGCTGCTTTTACCTTGTGGACACACCTAATTAGCTATAAATAAATAATAATTGCTCGAAATGTTTTTATTTCTTTTTGGTTTAAAAGTCTACCAAATATATTTTCACGTATTTAAACAGTGCTCAACAAGATACTCTCTATCGGTCGCATAAAGCTATTACTTAAGTAATTCTAAGTAATTGTGCTAATTTTGTTGGTATACAAACTAAACTAAATTTTGCCATCAGGCTCATTGAAATTTTGTAAAACTTAAAATACTTTGAAATACTATTTGCTGCTATAGTGCTTTCATAATAAAATTCATTAAAATGTTATGTTATTTCCATATTGATATTAAAGTTATAAATATAGAAAGTTATGAAAGCGGATATTGATTGATATGTTTCAGATTAATTAGCAGTTGCGCAACGGAAGTGTGACGCAATAAAAACTTATCATGTACAAATCCTGTAGGCACGTGCATACAGTACCTAGGAACATAACAAGAAATAAATGTTAATGATTGACTGCATGCTAAACCAATGTAGTTGTATCGGGAACTTATTAGATATTGAAATTCAATTTGTAAGTTACACGGTTCTGCAAACTATATAATTTCGCATTCACACTTATTTCTATTTAAATCGCAAACGTGTTTAGACGCGTGTGTTTGCAGAAATGTTATTTTTTTGTAAGTATTTTAATTTTAATGAAATTTCCATCGATCTACATATTTGGTGGTTATTCTGTTGACATAAACTAATCATGACAAAGAAGTGCGTCGTAATGTGTAAATATGTCCGCAATATTTAAAGACACCACAGACATGCTACTTTATGCATCGGCGATCGGCGATTTTGCGACTGTGTCGATGCTGCATCGCGATTTGGCGACTCTCTGCGTTTGGACGCAGCGACTGCTCCGATGCCAAAAGCGACTAAATCGCTGATCGCCGATGCAAAAAGTAGCGTGTTTGCAGTGGCCCTTAGTTTTATTTTATTAACAACATAATTTCCGATCCTTTATCTTTAAGGCCGTAGTCTCCTAGGTATTAAATGCCATAGGCCGCTTACAGCGTCACGCGTACGCCGCGTCACAATGTTACTAGTGACGTCGTCGGCGTATGAAGGAGACCACAACAGTACATTTCTATAGTAAGCATTGTACGCGGCGTACGCGTGACGCTGTAAGCGGCCGATGGCATTTAATAGGAGACCACGGCCTAACTCTACCGGTATTAATAATTATAAGCAAATGGAATTAAATTAGTAGAAGGCGACTGCGAAAGTTTGCGAGATCTTTATTCAGATGTATATTGGTAGGTACTTTTTATTTATTATAGTAAACGTACAGACGTCATAAAAGTTTAAAGTAGTGTCCGACCGAAGATTCGGTTTCGGTTTCGGTTTCGGCCAGTTTCGGCTCAAAAATCTAGTTTCGGCACCAGTTTCGGTTTCGGCTGAAAACCCACCGAACCTTTCGGCCGCGCCGAAACTCGGCGTTCGTGAGTTATCGCGCGTCACTCGGTTGATTTCGGGAGAGTTCGTGTCTCGCGTTGCATCCGCCATCGCGCATCGTCAGCTGTCAGATCGCCGGCCGGTACGGCGTGATTGTTTTGTGAGTTTAGTGTTATTTCTCGCTTTATTGGCCTTTATTAAGCAATGAAGTTCTTTCCGTTGAGTTATTCACTCGGATTTATGAATGATGATAATTAAGTATGTAAAAGAAAGAGGTTATATTATATTATATTTGATTCACACATTCATCATTTATTTATTACTTATGTTACGGTACATTTGTTTTAGGTTATTGTTGTTGGATGAGGTTTCAAAGTACCCAAACAACTACCAGCTATGATTTAGCTGTGTGTGACCTTCAGCAGGGCTATTACGTATCTCAGTTGACAACTGGCGGCGGTTGTACACCGAACTTTGATGATAAATTAGAAAGACATAACATTGGTATTACGTATTTAGGTGAATGGATATCAAGGTACAGTGGGTTTAGGTTAGGTTAGCCCTGCGAGAAATACTTAATACCAATGTTATGTCATTCTAATTCACCATCAAAGTTCGGTGAACAACTGAAGCCAGTTGTCAACTGACATACGTAATAGCCCCGTAGATACATAATTTTTTATTGGTAAAATAATTTGCTGTTGTCCGTATATTTTTGAGAATCGATCTGAACGTGACATACCTATCTACTTAAGTATAAAATGAAAACGGGGGTTTAATAAATTACTATTACCACCCTAAATTATAAAAAAAATATGAAAATTCCACAAAAACCCTAAATAACCAACTGCAATTAAAATTTAAAATGATCTCAATTAATGTTAAATTTAGTCTTAAACATGTTGTGATTATAAACACAATCGAATTGACAAATTTTTGATCCAAGAAGTGTTAACATGATTGTTATAATTATAGTATTGTTAATAATAATATAATAATATTATTATTAATAATTATATTTTCACATACTTCAATTATTGTTTTTTATTTCATTTAACACATTCTAACATTTCTAACTGTCAATATAAGGGTACGAAATAAGACAAATTTCATTAAACAAAAGATTTCTAACTTGTCTGAAAAAGGTTCGGTTTCGGTTTCGGTTTCGGCCGAACCTAAAACAGATGCCGAAGATTCGGTTTCGGTTTCGGTTTCGGCAGAAAATCCTGTTTCGGTCGGACACTAGTTTAAAGTCAGTTGCATTTTATTGAAGCCTAAAAAAAACTTTGTTCTCTTCCAGTGTTCTTGTTGCTTTTAAACATATGGTCTGTAACCAGTCGTCATGCGAACTGCCATACCAAAGAGCCGGTCTGTGGTAACAACGGAAGAACCTACAGGTCCATATGCCATCTGAACTGGGCGAGGTTGGATGACTTCGACCTGGATATTCTCCACGAAGGAGCGTGCAATTTTTTTCAGATGGTTCCAATGAATCTGAAGATTCCATGGAGTGGAGGCAGAAGATGCACTTTATACTATAGTATGCTGATATGTGTTTTAGTTATTATACAAAAAACTTGAAATAATTGTTTTTATTTTAAACTAGCTGTGCCCCGCAGCTTCACCCGCGTGGAAATTGATGTGTAAGATTAGGCTATATCTTCTTCCAGAGACTACACTATCCACGATTTAAACATTAAAATCGGTTTAGTAGTTATGGAGATACGTGGTAAAAAACATGTACACACACACTTTCGCATTTATAATATTAGTAGGAAGTAGGGTATATTTTAATTTAATAAAAATGAATCTTAGTTTTAGTTGATATTAGTTGTGCCCGCGATAACGTACGAGTGGAATTTAACAAAAAAAATATTGTTGATGTTTGCTAAAAGTAGCCTAGGTACTTCTTATAACATCAGTTAAATCTGCCATTAAAAGTTCCGTAAAAATCGGTCCGGCCGTTTCGGAGTTTAGCCGGAACAAACAGACAGACACACAGACAATTTTGTTTTAATTGCTTTTTTGTTATAAGTGCCGTATATACTTTCATATGCATTTAGTAAAAAGCTGTTATTTTGCATCGTTTATCTAGTTATCATGTGTTTTACCTACACCTTAACTTCACTTATTCCCTTGCCCTTTGAGAGAAAGCATATCGAATGTACGCTGTTTTCCTCGTCGTAAGTGCGTGTGACTTTTGTTTCACCACCGCTAAGTGGGTCTTTCTAATTCGATAACAATGTCTCTGCTTAGTAAAAGAATCGGTTAAACTGCCATTAAAGTAAATAATTTTAGTATGCCGTGACTTACGAGAATAGGAATGGAAAGGTGGAAATAACAATGGAGTCATGGGATTCCATAGAAAAATAACATATTAGTGATCATACACATTATGAAAACGACGACACGTTTTCCATTACATTTCTCGGTATAGGTACACGTACGGGCGCTGAATACGGCCATTAACTATCTGTCAAAAATGTATAGAAAAATATTGTCGTCTTCATAATTTAAATGCAGCGTTAGGAATTTTGACAGAAAAATATAAGATCTCAATTTCAAAAATATAAGATGCTATAAAATGACTTTTCGAGGTACCTTCCCGTATATGGAAAGTGGGGATACATTTTTTTTAGTTACCACATCATGTGGGTTATCGATTTAAAGAATCTGTTTAATTTAAATCAAATGTACCCATATATTTTTTTAAACGAGAGTTTCACCTCTTAATTTTTAAGCAATGCTCCTAGCTAACCAAAAAGTCTTAAGTTTTCGTTATTGAAATGGTTACGGAACCCTAAATTGTGGGTGCCCCGATATGCACTTGGCTGGTTTTATTAATAGTTCCCTGTAGGTGCCCACTCTACGCATTATCGTGAAAAGTTCATTAACGACTACCAATCAACCCCTCTAGACAAGTGGCTGACGTCTACAAGCGTTCCTTCAAATCGCTACGCTTCATGTATGGAAATGACATAAGTCACGTGTTCTACATAGCGACTTGTAATGCCATTTCCATACATTCTTCTATTCTATTCGATTAGCGTTCATGCCACTTGTATAGGGGATTGCATATTAGCCACGCATTTTTGTAAAATGAAATTTGAATTCGGTAAACACAAATCATTATTCACTAGCATAATTTAACCGTACAATGGACTGGGGGCGATCACAGTGTCACCCAGACCAGGGCAAATTACGAAAATGCCGTTTCCGAAATTTGCCTCTGGCAGGAATCGAACCTGCAACCACCCGATGTAATGCGCCAAGAGTCAGTAGAGATTATAAGTAGAGATAACCTTACCTCTAGTCAGTGTCAGTTAAAATTTTTGACCAAAAGTTATCTTAGAATGTGAATTTATTGTTCAACTCTGAATAAAATTCTGTATAGAAACGGCTTAATTAATTAATTGTACAGTGTGATTGAAAGTTTCAGCGTTTCATAATTAATTTATCGCTTAGTTAATTAACAATTAAGCATACACCCTTTTGGCTACAGACGTCTGCCAAATCCATGTAGCACAAGCAACAGCGATGGCGTTGATATGGATCCTAGTAATGGGTGAGTTAAAAGCAACATATTTATATTCCAAGTTATTAGATGTTCTAAGACATGCAGGTTTCCTCACGATATTTTTCTTCACCGTATAAGCAATAGATTTCGACAAGACGAGTCGTGCGAACCGGGGTTTGAACCCTGGATCTTAGCCCGTAAGAGGCGTGGCAGCAAATGGCTCAGGATCGGGAGTTCTGGAAGAAAAAAGGGGAGGCCTTTGCCCAGCAGTGGGACAGTTAATGGGCTATTAAGAAAAAAAATAAGAAAAAATATATTCGTTTTCCAGCGTTCTGGTCAGCAGAGAGTGTACCAACATCTTTGGATTACGTATCATCATCAAAAGAAATAAAGCCGAATGCTTTCTTATTAATAATCAGGGCGCGGGATCACAAGACACTCACCGCTCCCTTCGGATGGCCTCTCTTGGGCCCTGTCATTTGGCTCGACCGGAAGACTTTGAAACGAAAGAAGACTCAGGGATTTCAATTCACCGATTTAACGAAGTATAGTACTAAGCCTAAAGTAGGGCTCGGTCGCTAATTGGACGACATCAGTTTTTGTTTGAAATAAATTAAAGTTTCATGGCACTCGTTTTTTTGAATACTTAAAGCTTGCCTATGGGTCTATTCAAATGTACTGCAGCCGACTTGCCGAATTTGAGTACAGAAACTACGGTAATTTATACGGTTAAGTTATGCCCAGTGCATAAGGTGCCTGCATGTAAACCCGATCTTGTGACATGTTTCTGTACTCAAATTTCAGTAGGCCTCAAATATTATTTTGAGCACAGTAAGAAATAGGATATTTCGAGTTAACTAATCGTTTTTCAGTACAAAATGTATGGGAAAAGTTTTTGGCGATTTCTGTCATTTCTAGTACTCAAACCTTGAATGGTCCGAAAGAGTCTTTTGATCCCTACATGAAATAGAATCGAGGCAAATAAAATAAAAAAATTTTGGTATTTTAGCATTTTTCTCGCTGACTGTCCATGTTTTCCAAAATCTGTGAATGCAGTTCAGAATATCTCAAAAAGTTAGGGAAGGTCTCCTAAGAACGTTTTCGTGTAACTATAACGGTTCAAGTAGCTGCCATTACTGCCCCGTCTCAAAAATCCACCCTGTAGATAGTAGACAGGAGTGCCGAAAAATTGGTATATTTTTTATGAATTAGACACAATTTAGTTGACATACTAAACGCAAAAAAATATGAAAAAAATAGTTTAAAAAATAGAACAGAATTTTTTAGAAACATTTGTAGATTTCTCTCATTTCGGTTTTCAGTCAACAACGAGACGCCGCTTTAAAAAGGCAAACGCATGGATTTATAATCAGAGTGAATAAATACAGAATATTCTATAAGTAAGTGCCTACCTAATCGAAAAAAATACTTTTCACATTTTCACGAAAGTGGTTATAAGTTGTACATAAGTTAATTAAATCCAATTAGGCACGTTTCTCTCACAAATACTTGCCATGTGTTATCGTGACTTCAATAAGAAGCGAGTTATGAATACTGCATCATCATGGCTGTGGATTTCATTTATAGGTAAGTTGAAATTTCCAGCCTTTGAAATATTTTCATTAAGTACTTAACTCTACCCGGAGGTTATACATAGGTACATTGATTTGTCGGTAGAGGCGTAGAGATATGATAGTGTATGACAAATTGTGTGATAGCCATTCAAATATTTTACGTTACAAAAGCACATATTTAGGTACGTTACAAAATTTTACGCTAAAAATATGCCCGGATCATATTTATATATGGGCTGACTCGACCGGGGAGTACCACCCACTCACAGATGATCGGCGTAAAGTAGCTATTACAGCCGGGTTTGGTACGCTGAATGAGAGAGCCGGAAGCCCAACCCCCCTGCCTCTCCCTCTATCCCACTACTCTTCAGGTCGGCAACGTGTGAGCGATGCCTTTGGTATTGCAAGCATGTATATGCTGCGGTAACTTAACATCAGGCGGGCCGTACGCTTGTTTGTCACCTTAGTAAAATAATGAAAAATGCTCATTATTATAATTTTCTATTTCAGTTTTACTATTAGGCCCGAGTTTGTCATCGAAATTTTCCCCTATCGGGTTCCAGCACAAATTTCATGAGGGTTACAAGAACAGAAGCCCGCAGAAGGAGTGGAAAATACCCTTCTTCATCTCGCCTACCGAATATCTCAGGACAATGGACTTAAGGCCGGTGTACATTTACCTAGTGTGGTCACCTGAGGGGTCCGATTTCTATGGAGCACGTCAGTTGAAAAGAAGACCGACGAGAGGATTCCAGTTCAGAAGCATAAGGAATTTAAATTTAAAATTTGGCCGTTAAAAGTTGAAAGAAATTAATAAAGCATTTACGAAGCATAATTCGCTTTTTTTTAGTTCTAAACAATATTTCAGCCTGATCCACTATCGGATTCGTGGGGATTCGTTTTAAACAGTAATGGCCTGTCTTCGCACAAGTAGACAAAGACTAAATCACTGATTTTGATACACTAAAATCGGGAACCTTTCCAAAAATTATCTCATTGTTTGTTACAAAGTCATGTTTTTTTATGACATTATGTCTACGTATTCAGGAGTCAAAACTGATTGCTCGGTCGTGCCCCTCGCCTCTTTCTAGTCGCAGCCATTTGGTGCATCCAGATGCTTCGCACGCCTCGCCTAAGCACTGATGTCGCCTCTTTTAGACGCATTCGTTAATAGATGTGTCCATATGGCGCACATGCCTCACCCGAGCACTCATATTATGACATTACGTCTATGCGTTCCCACGTCAAAACTGAGTGCTCGCGCGAGGCATGCGCTTGATGAAGACGCAGCCAATGAAGACGCAGCCAGTATTCTCTCGAACGGCCGTTGTCACAATACTTGTCTAAGGCCGAAAGCGAAGCCAAAGCCGAAAGCGAAATCGAAGCCGAAGCCGAAGACGACGCCAGACGCGTTGAGCAACGCTCCGTCTCCCTGAACGAGGCCTTAGTAAGGGACCCATAGAATGTTTGATGTTTATGTGCGTTTGCGAGCTCCGTGAGACCTCATAGTACTTACGTACTTACTATTTATAAGTAACAAAATATTATTGAATAAGTACCTAGTTATGTTTTACTCCAGAAAGAAGCACATTAGACATACCTATGATTTGTTTCAATTAAAGTAAAACCTCAGAATAGATAACAGTGAAACTCGTGTTTGTGACCAAACAAATACACGGTTTTTTAATGAGTGTGTTGTAGTTATTTGTGTAGAATTTTATACGGAAACCTTTTGCTTACAAAAGCAAGCGTCGTGCGCGCAACACAAGTTAACGCGATGGCTCTCAATATTGCAGGTAAGTTGGTAATTTTATAATTATATTCTAACATAATTTATTACATTATAAGTAGGTAGGTACCTAACATACATAGATAACCACGTCTCAAACAGCTAAACATTTGAGTAGCGATCCAATATTTGGCAGATATTTCATTTATCGTGTAAATTCCATAAAAATAATATGATTCGAGTCCGCATATGCCGAGCGGCGCGGCGGCTCGACCGAGTAATCAGTTATAACGTCTGATCACCATACAATTTATTTGTTTAGTCGAGTCGAGCTCGTAGTAGAGGCCCTGAAGGGCTAGCCAAGTGGCATGAACGCTAATCGAATAGAATAGAATAAACTTCACAATGTATGGAAATGTCAAACGTTGCTATGTAAATCAACAACAAGTCGCTATGAAGATCACTCTTGAGATCACGTGACTTATCTCATTTCCATAGGTGAAGCGTAGCGATTTGAATGAACGCTTGTAGACGTCAGCCACTTGTCTAGCCCTTCTGATTGTTCGTGCATGGCTGCTCGGTGCTTGTGCTTGCTCTATGATGTTATAGCGTTATAGATCTCAGCGTGGAGTCACGTTCAAAAACTAGTTCGCCTTTGTGCAATGTTGGACCCGTGTGAATGCTACTTCATTATCGTATCATCATGACTGAGGGACGTAATTTTGGTGTGTAGCCTGATGTGCCACCATCTGTCTCCAGCTCTCTATCTTGTGCCATCGTATGGTTGATTGCAAGGTGGCCCCTGTTGCATCTTTTGTGGTGTGTGTCCATCGCGTCTGTGAGCGCCCCCTACCTCTCTGTCCTTCGACACAGTCAGTGATAATCAGCCTCTCTAGACTGCCTTGGCCTGACTGTGTGTCCAAAGGACTCACTGAGAACAAAAAAATACGACAACAAAATGGTTTTTGTAGTTCCTAGTCGTCTTTTTAGTATGTTTTACTAAACGTTTTGTATTTACAGCAAATGTTTTATAAATGCGAGACATTACATAAAACATTTGCTGTACATACAAAACGTTTAGTAAAAAACAACCTGGAGCACTAAAAAGCCTGAAATAATATTTCTATTACTACCTCTGCCTACCCCTTCGGGAAAACCAGACGTGATGGTGTGTTATCGAGTATTTGGGGTCGGTGCCAATCTATCTTCTTACTTTTATAGTAGGTAGACTTGGCATACCAAGATTGGCACCGACTCCAAATACTCGATGAATTATAATTATCGATTAATCATAATTCGATGAATTATAATTATCAAAATACCTTCTATGTACTTAATCAGTGTTTTTTAATTCAAGAAACCAATAAATATTGAATTAATTTCGCTGCATGTAGTGGTGCGCTGAGCACATTTTTATTGCTCAATGTTGGAAGGTACCACATCTGGTTAATCTGTGGCTTCATGTGGCTGTGGCTGACGACCGCTTAGCGCAGTGGTTTGAGTGCTGGTTGCGGGTTCGATTCCCGCCAGAGGCAAAATTTCGGAAGCGGCCTTCTCGTAATTTGCCCTGGTCTGGGTGTCACTGGGATCGACCCCAGTCTATTGTAGTCCATAGTACAAGCGTTGCTTAGTTTGGGACCACACCGCACCACAGCCGATGACGTAGACTTGCGCCAATCTCGTGACATGGCTGTTAAGGGAAGATTATACCACGCCAAAAACCAGACTATGCTACTCACGATTGTATGTAAACAATAAAAGAGGCAGGTTATATAGGTATGTACCTGTTACAAATATTACTCAACTTTAACGAGCTTCGTGAAGACAAACTCGTGAAGTTTCCCACAGCATATTAGGGCGACGATAAACATCAACCACGATTTAATTTTACTTAACAGCAATGATAATACCTACCGTAGAAAGTACCTAAATGTTAATTGTGGCAACGATTTGCTAATCGAAATTCTAGGCTCTTATTAATAAATGCATCCCAAAGTTGAGATCGATCTTAAGACGCTGTTTTTGACAGATGTTCCATACATTACATTAGCACGAGCCCTAGATTATCGAAGCAGCTGTTACTTATTTAAATATTACACATCTCTTCTATTCCTTTTTAACCAACTTCAAAAAGGAGGTTCTCAATTTGACTGTATGTTTTTTGTTGTTGTGGTCTATTCTTAAAATATAATATTAGCCCTTTTAACGCCACACCCCTGGGAACGGGGTTCTCAATGCAATTTGCGATAAGCGATTCAGGTTGTGTTGCAAAAGACTCGAGTTCTTTAGCCTCATTTTTAGGGCTCGAGCCTTTTTAAGAAACCTCGAAGGCTAAAGAACTAATTCAGCCCCGAGTCTTCGAGGCGAAGAGGAGGCTCTCGGAAATAAAGCCTTTATTTTGAAGCTCTTTCTAAAAAGGCTTGGAGCCCTTTTTTATTTTAGCCCTTTGTAACCATTCTTGACTTTAGTTGAATATGCACGACTATTCTCAACTATTGTTGACCACTATTGACCATTCTTGACTATATTTTCTATTTTTGACCGTTGTTGACTATTTCGACTATTTTTGACTATTTTTTTACTTTTTTTGACTATTTTCGAATATATTTGTCTATTTTTGATTATTTTTGACTATTTTTGACTATTTTTGACTATTTTTGACTATTTTTGACTATTTTTGACTATTTTTGACTATTTTTGACTTTTTTTATTTTTTTTTACCTTTTTTGACTATTTCTGACTATTTGTGACTATTTTTGACTATATTTGTCTGTTTTTGACTATTTTTGACTATATTTGTCTGTTTTTGACTATTTCTCACGATATCTGACGATTTTTGACTGTTTTTGACTGTTTTTGACTATTTTTGACTATTTTGACAATTTTTGAATATTTTTGACTATTTTTGACTATTTTTGACTATGTTTGAAAATTTCTGACGATTTTTGACTGTTTTTGACTATATTTGACTATTTTTGACTATTTTTGATTATTTTTGACCATTGTTGACTATTTCGACTATTTTTGACTATATTTGAATATGTTTGTCTATTTTTGATAATTTTTGACCATTATTGACAATTTTTGACTGTTTTGGACTATTTTGACTATATTTGACTATTTTTGATTATTGTTGACTATTTCGACTATTTTAAGCTATTGTTGACTATTTTCGACCATTGTTGACTATTTTCGACGTATTATGACCGTTTTTGACTATTTTTTGGCTATTTTTGACTATTTCGACTATTCTTGACCATCGTTGACCATTGTTAATTGCCTTTGAATATTTTGGACCTTCTTTTGACTATTTTTGACCAATTTTGACTATTTTTTACTATTGTTGACATTGGTCAAAAATAGTCAAAAATAGTCAAAATTGGTCAAAAGAAGGTCAAAACTATTCAAAAACAATTAACAATAGTCAAAGATGGTCAAGAATAGTCGAAATAGTCAAAAATAGTCAACAATGGTCAATAATAGTCAAACATAGTCAAATTGTCAAAAATTGACAAAAATTTTCAAAAATTGACAAAAATTGACAAAAATTGACAAAAATTGACAAAAATTGACAAAAATTGACAAAAATTGACAAAAATTGACAAAAATTTTCAAAATAGGCAAACATAATCAAAAATAGTCAAAACTAGTCAACAATGGTCAAAAATAGTCAAATAGTCAAAAATAGTCAATAATAGTCAAACATAGTCAAAAATAGTCAAAATTGGTCAAAAATAGTCAAAAGAAGGTCAAAAATATTCAAAAACAATTAACAATAGTCAACGATGGTCAAGCATAGTCAAATTAGTCAAAAATAATCAATATACGTCTAAAATAGTCAACAATAGCTAAAAATAGTCAACAATGGTCAAATAGTCAAAAATAGTCAAAAATCGCCAAAAATTCGTCAAATTTAGTCATAAATGGTCAAAATACGTAAAAAATAGTCAACAATAGCTAAAAATAGTCAACAATGGTCAAAAATAGTCAAATAGTCAAAAATAATCAATATACGTCAAAAATAGTCAACAATAGCTAAAAATAGTCAACAATGGTCAAATAGTCAAAAATAGTCAAAAATAGTCAAAAATCGCCAAAAATTCGTCAAATTTAGTCATAAATGGTCAAAATACGTAAAAAATAGTCAACAATAGCTAAAAATATTCAACAATGGTCAAAAATAATCAAATAGTCAAAAATAGTCAAAAATAGTCAAAATTGGTCAAAAATAGTCAAAAGAAGGTCAAAAATATTCAAAAACAATTAACAACAGTCAACGATGGTCAAGAATAGTCAAATTAGTCAAAAATAATTAAAATACGTCAAAAATAGTCAACAATAGCTAAAAATAGTCAACAATGGTCAAAAATAGTCAAATAGTCAAAAATAGTCAAAAATAGTCAAAATTGGTCAAAATTAGTCAAAAGAAGGTCAAAAATATTCAAAAACAATTAACAATAGTCAACGATGGTCAAGAATAGTCAAATTAGTCAAAAATAATCAAAATACGTCAAAAATAGTCAACAATAGCTAAAAATATTCAAAAATCGCCAAAAATTCGTCAAATTTAGTCATAAATGGTCAAAATACGTCAAAAATAGTCAAAATACGTCAAAAATGGCCAAAAATAGTCAACAATGGTAAAAAATAGTCAACAATAGCTAAAAATAGTCAACAATGGTCAAAAATTGACAAAAATGGTCAAAAATAGTCAAAAATCGTCAATGAATAGTCAAGAATAGGCAAGAATAGTCAAGAATAGGCAAGAATAGTCAAGAATAGTCAAGAATAGTCAAGAATAGTCAAGAGTAGTCAAGAATAGTCAAGAATAGTCAAGAATAGTCAAGAATAGTCAAGAATAGTCAAGAATAGTCAAGAATAGTCAAGAATAGTCAAGAATAGTCAAGAATAGTCAAGAATAGTCAAGAATAGTCAAGAATAGTCAAGAATAGTCAAGTATAGTCAAGAATAGTCAAGAATAGTCAAGAATAGTCAAGAATAGTCAAGAATAGTCAAGAATAGTCGAGAGTAGTCAAGAATAGTCAGGATAGTCAAAAAAGTCAAGAATAGTCAGGAATACAATAGACTAGCCAGGAATAGTCGGCTATAAGGCGACTCCTTCTTATACTTGCGAAGACTTAGAAAGCTCACAACAACGGAGCTCTAAAAGAACTCCGAGCCCAAAAAGGGCTCGAGGTTTATTTAAAACTCGAGTCCTTTTTTAGCCTTGAAATATTCGGAGTCGTTTTTCTTCGACGAGCCCCATAGAAAAGCTCGAGCCTCTTTGAGAGGGCTAAAAGAACTCGAGTCTTTTGCAACACTTGATTCAGGCCACATTCCACTACGCTGACCCAGTGCGGATTGGCGGATTTCACATGTCTTCCGAAAATTTGTTAGATTTTCTAAGACATGCAGGTTTCCTCACGATGTTTTTCTTCACCGGCAAGTGATAATTTATTTATTTATTTATTTATTAATTTATTTATTTATTTAGGAAACTCAACAGCTTATTTATACGATACATGCATACAAAGAATATACAGCCAGCTTATCGACTGGTTGTATTCACAATATTCTAAAGCCAATTACAGAGTTCCACGACATTAAAATATCTTAGTGTAGAAGTGAACGTGTGAGAAAGAGAGGGAAATAAAAATAAGTAAGTATATATACTTACAATTTAACCTAATAAATTATAAGAAAACTAAAGTTAAATTAATTAATTAATTAATTAACTTAAATTTTGATAAATAATGAAAAAATAAAAAAAATAAAAATAAAGTAAACAAAATGTTATACTAAATAGTAGGTAACACTCTCAGGTATTTGTTAGTGCTTGAAAAAGTGCTTGAATAAAAAGTATAATTATGTGTTATCTTATAATACAATGGATGGATGATTAACGGCACGTTTGTCTATCAAGTCTCGGCATATTTTATTCTTGTACACAATTTTAGTTGATTGAAAGATATCAATGTGAGCAAACAGTTCATTGTGATTACGGGGTAATCGTGTCATCACAGCGTTTTTTCCATAGTTTGTGCGGTGATGTGGGATAGAAAAGAGCTTAGTATTCCGCGTGCGCTTTTTAGGTGTAAAAAACATGACACAAGACATAAGATGAGGGCAATCCACGTTACCACGTAGGATGTCAAAGAGGAAACACATATCTATTAAAGTTATGATTCGCACATAGATTTCGAAAAATCCAGAGGTGTGAGCCGGGGTTTGAACCCTGGACCTTTTAAGCCCGCAAGACGCATGCTTAACTATTCGGCTATCACTGCTATGTCCCTACTTCATATTATAATTAATTTAATATTATAAATGCGAAAGTAAGTGTGTGTGTGTGAATGTTTGTTACCACGTATCTCCATAATTTCTAAACCGATTTTAATGAAATTTGAAACGTAGATAGTTTAGACTCTGGAATAAGACATAGGCTAATCTTACACATCAATTTCCACGCGGGCGAAGCCGCGGGGCACAGTTAGTAAAATATAAAACATACTTTATATAGAACACAATATTACGAGCCAGTTCTACCAGTACACCGAGGCACTGGCCAGATGATTGCAAAATGATTATTCACACAGTGGAATGTGGTCCTAGATCAGTGAAGTGTCGCTGATTGACATGCCTGAGGCGGAGCGCCGACAGAAATAAATAATAACCAAACGCAACAATGTTAGTATTATGTGATTAAAATGAGAATAGGATCGGCATAGCGCCACGTTGTTACATCAAAACTGGAACTTGGTACGGCTCTTGGCTAACTTCACTCATAAGTACAATACTTTATATGAGTGAAGTTAGCCGAGAGCCCGTCCTATTCTTATTTTAATCGTATTGTGTAGGTATCTAATTATACAAGGTTATTGGTAAGACACTAACAATCTTGCAGGACTGTATTACTAACATCATAGAAAACAACTTTTGTTCTATGACTTTTTAAACCGACTTCAAAAAAGGAGGAGGTTTTTACACAACATAATACATATAACAAAAAAACACGGTCTTAATAGTGTGAAACAAGAAAATATTCTCATCTCGACGATAACCGTGATCCGTGGACATATGCCAATTTGCCCTAAAGGACCTAAATGGACTATTACCACTATCACAAAACTATAGTTTTGCGTCTACTTACTCAATTTAGTTTTAACTTTAAATTCCTATCACTTTGACATATTTCCGCATTTAAAAACATAGTAATTTACAATCTATAGGAACAGTAATAGAGCGGAATGCGGTCCCTGATAACCGTGGTGTCGCAGCGCGGGCGCAGCGACCTGTTCGCTGCGTTCCTCGCCGCATCCTGTCCCGTGCGTACATTACTACTATTCGTAGCGATTGAAATAAATTTAACAAATCGACATACTGAAGTATCATTATACTGGGTATAACGTAAGGTCTGGTGTAGTGTGTGATAGGTCATGTAGTAAAATTTGGAAATTTCTTTTTCGTAATTTGCCCTGTTTTGGGTGTCACTGAGATCTCCCCCATTCAACTGTACGGTATCCATAGTACAAACGTAACTTAGTTTGAGAGCATATACTTAGTCAGTCAGGCGAAAAGTTTAGAATCGCGCATCATGAATACAACTTGTCCCATAAATGGGCTCAAATTACATATCGAAAGCAGACTAGACTGCAGACGAGTTCTGCGTCGTAAGGACAGATATCTCAGGCCATTGACATCGTGGTTCCGCCCTATCGCAACTCGCCCCACGGACCACGTCCCAGCTCTCACGGCTAGGGATAAATGGGATCATGTTACACGAACCTTTATGCGAGACGTAAACTAAAACAATGCATGTTTAACAAAAGAATGACCAAGTTTTTGTGTGGTGCTTAAATAGGTATCAAGTTTTTAGGTAGAAACAATAGGATCTATTTATACAGTACATTCGTGATGGTATTATGTGATAGAGTAGCTACACGTTTGACAGAGTCATTTTGAAGTTGGTTTCGGCAAACTTTTGTGCTTTGACTATTTAAATAGTCAAAGCTTTTGTGTTTTAATTGTTCAGTCTTAGAAAATAGAGTTTGAAAAAAAAGTTATTGGCGATCAAGTTTTGATTCAATTATGCTCTCAATGCTTATCGTCATCATTCAAACTTAAGTCACCGAAAGTGAGATTTACTGTCGGTAATTAATACTAGGTTGGCACCTTATAAAAGGTAGGTGTACATATCACACAAAAACTTTCTCTACAAAAGTACTTGCTTCACTTTACAAGTTTCAAAACATTGTATGTAACTTGTAAGTAGCTCGCTCAATCATTAGTAGTTCAAAACAACCACTTTGTTTTGCTTAGCACCTTACCCCATAAGAATATTAGAAGAAAAGAAAATTCCCTTCAAATATTGCTAAAAAGCCTACTAACTTTCAAATGAAAACCTACTTTCTTATGTAAGAAGGTATGTAAAAAATAAAATGCGCCGAATCAATACACTGATACACATCTAATTCATCCCACGACATGACAAGTGTGTGTCTGTTTACTTTTGTTCTGTTACGAAACATCGAATACTATGTTAACCCTGTTTGATGATATCATCAAATTAAACTTTATACCATCGATGTAGAGCTTGAAATAGAGCTTCGAACCCACGTAACACATTGTGTAGACGTTCCCTTTCAGTGAATCGCCTTTGGTCAGTATCTTTCGCCATCATCGGTTAAGCAAAAAAACCATAACATATAGATGATACTCATAGATATTGGGTGTCGTGATTAGTTACGTAATATGAAGTTGCAATGCGTAATTAAAATGTTGACGCACGCACTTGAAATTGATTTCGTTTTTCATTATTGGTTGTTTGTTTTGTGTAACGTGGACGTTTGTTTGTTTTTTTAATCAGTTGTAGATTATAAGGTATGCATCGTTAAGGGCCTCCACAGACTTGCTACTTTTAGCATCGGCGACCGGCGATTTTGTGTCATATCGATGCTGCGTCGCGTTTCTTCGAGCGCGAACGAGCGAGACGCAGCATCAAAATCGCCGATCGCCGATGCTAAAAGTAGCAAGTCTGCGGAGGCCCTAAGATACATATTTGAAAGATACTTGAAGTCTTCATAAGTAGTTTATTTTGGCTCATTATAAATTCACATAGGTATACTCAAGTGAAAACTGAGCACAATATATAAAAAATGTGAGAGCTTATGTCTTCCCCTGATTGAAAAACTCAAGCTAGGACTGATTTAGTTTTCCAACACGGGGAATTCATAAGCTCTTACTATTTTTTATGTTATAGGTTGGTATTGGTTGTTTTCGTGGACCAATTACTAAGGGGACTGGGTCTAAGCAACTCGGCCGAGTGGTCGGCCGAGTACTAACATCGACATAAAACGAAGCGAGTAGTTCAGCTATTTACCGGTAGATAGAAGCCACGCATCCCGGGAAAATGACCACGCGTTGTTTCATAGAGATATTTACTAAGAACGTCTCTTCTAATTAAAATCTCTATGGTTGTATTTTCACTTTATCTATAAGTTATATTATTAACAGGTTAATACATAGAATGCTTTACAACTACAACTATGTAATAATTATCCTTTCCTAATACCTAACTACAAAAATAATTACTTACTAGATATTTCATCTCCATTTCTTCTTCCAACATTCACGTCTAACATACTTATCATATCTAACGCAAGCAGTATGCTAATATTTGCTTACATAACTAGGTAACGTTATCCGAGCATAATGTGGCAGTCGTGAAAAAAGCATAAAATCATTGAGGCATGGACACTCATAGCGAATAGACGGTATAATGATATTCAGAATTTTGATACTCGAGTTACAGTTACGGTAGACGCCCGCATTTGAGATTAACGGCTATTGTATTATATCACAAATAAAAAATAACACACATAACAAAAAGTTTTATAGCAAGTTATTTGAGAAGAAGCGATCGCTTACTTTTTGTGTCGTGTGTCTAATTTTGGGTAAATTGAGGAACTCGGAAATTAAATAATGGATCGGCACTATAAGAAGAAAATGGATGCTGTCTCTTGTTACCACTATCTTTTATAGGTAGTGTCTTTGTTTCTGAGTCAGTTCTAAGATGTTGCGAAATGTTTAATACATTAAATGAAGAATTCAACTTAGATTTCTTTCAGTTGACGAAACCATAATTATTAAAAAAAATTACTTCTCAACCCATTCCATTGATACTTATTTATTTATTTCATAAAACATATGGTGTACTACCTATGTATCTGATGCACTGATATTAGTAAGTTATCGTGTTGTTTATCGTGCCTATTCTTATGTAAGCCGGCTAAGCAATTTACTTTTTAATAGACGTGTAGGTTTTCCAGGTTTAAAAACATTATATATTTTAGATCACTGAAATAAAACTACCTTCTTACCTATTTTGGATTGTAATATTAACAAATCCAAGTCTACCTAATATAACAACTGTGTAATTAAATAAGGACTCTACGTTCTTTCGATGGCGTTTCGTGACAAATTGTTCAAACAAAAAACTTCTGTTCAATGCTTTAATATCGGATTCTGTTAAAACCTCCTTGGCATTATAGGATGACTGTACAAAGGCTCTATTGTTTACTTCACCAAGGGCCGAGGTCACCAACATACTAACGGATCGTTAAATCAGTAAATGGACTGATACCAGTAGCTCCAACAATCGGTTACTGCTCTAACGGTCTATTAGAGTGTAGGTGAACTTAGTCTTAAGTACCTATACCTTTACCATGTTAAATTTGAGACTGAATAATCTGAAGTGCTTCTTAACTGCTGAAATAATATAGCAAAATCAGGAATAATATCAGCAAAATATTAATCGATTTCCAATATGGCTAAAACTGGGGTATTTTGTATTTAAATATAGCAATGCCATTACTATAGACCTACAAACTATACGCGATGCAAACGTAGCAGCCGTTTTTAGAAAGAAAATTATCTTTGGAAATATATTTCATGGAACACTGCAATTTATAGTTACCATGCAAGCAGGTATTTATAGCAGCAATAAGCTTTCACAAAAACGCATCATAAATGATTATTTTATTTCAGTTTCATATAGCGAAGTCAGCTAGTAAAACTGGGTTTAAAAATCGCATAAAAATTATAAGTCCCTCGGCCGGCGGCTCTCGAGGCCATTAGAGATGAGAATCGTAAAAAACAATCATCAGTATACATTAACAGCTAGCTGATGGTACTGCTATGCAAATCGCTATGCACGATGACGTTCAGACTAAGAAATTGCTTCGAAGACAATGGCATTTTTAATGAACACATTACAATAAAATTGTATTTTAATTATCGCTCGCTCACGGTGTATAGTGAAGGTTGTCTTGAACAATGTTGTTTGGGAAAAGCGACCACGTTTTGGAGGCATATTCAACCTTATCTTGACGACCGCTTGGCGCAGTGGTTCGAGCGTAGGCCGCTCGGTTCACTGCATTGGGTGGTTGCGGGTTCGATTCCCGCCAGAGGAAAATTTCAAAAACGGCCTTTCCTTAATTTGTCCTAGGTTTGGGTGTCACTGGGACAGCCCTAAGTCCATTGTACGGTACCCATAGGTAGTGCAAGCTTTCCTTAGTTTGGGACCATACTGTTTGTGTGGCGATATTTATTTAACTAGAAACATTTCGAAACTTAGCTGCACCGGTGCATCTCTGTCTACGAACAATTGTTAAACGTGCCGACCCTGAGTTGACGACAATGATCGTAGTAATGATCACTGAAGAGCATAACGAGTCGTTACACAGAGATAATCGTTACTATAACGAAGAAGAAGAACGTTATTTACGTTCTACCTACACCATCACAATCATGGCCAAGTTCACTAACACACTAACAGATCTTTAGTGCAGTAATCAACTGTTTGATGTACTAGTGATAGTCCGTTTATAATTTAATGGTCTGTTAGTATGTTGGTGAACTTAGCTCAGTTTTAGGTTCACATTTAATGTATGGAACATCTAGGTATCAAAAACAGCATCTTTAGATCGATCTCAACTTTGAGATGCATTTATTAATACGAGCCTTACGAGCTTATTACTAAGAAGCAGAAGAATGACATGACGTCTACTTTTGTTTATTGGTCTTCCTCTTCCTTTCCTTCCAATTTGACTATTGCTAGTAGAAGTGGGTGCTTAAACGAAAAGCCGTTTGAAAAGTTCGTTTTTTTACGTAAGCCCACAAGCGCGCTTACAAACACAAGCGTGTAGCTTTTAAGCAATGACGGCCAGAAAGAGAAAAAAAATCCAAAAATTTACAATAAGTTACCTTATTGTTATGAAAATACAGCTCAAATCAATATTGAATTAAATTGAACCTTATTTCTTTACCCATAAAAAGCAATACATTATATTAGATTGACAACCATATTTCTATGCGCATAAGGCTCACTATCAATTTTTCAGCAGATTTTGACGGGCCCGTTGGCGTGGTTGGCGCGGAGGCGACATTCACGCTGCAGGTCGTAGGTTCGATTCCTACCCGTGACATGCATTTGTGTGCATGAACATGTCTGTATGTCCGGAGTCTGGGTGTATATGTATATTAAGTATGTATTTACAAATAAAAAAAGTAGTATATGTAGTTATATCAGTTATCTGGTTTCCATAGTACAAGCTCTGCTTAGTTTGGGATCAGGTAGCCGTGTGTAAAAAATGTCCCAGGATATTATTATTATTATTATTATTATAATTTTTTGCTATCTAAAAGTTCAATGCACAAAAGCACTAAAAAAAGTAGAAAGCAGAAAAGTAAGTGAAAAAGTAAAAAGCAGAAAAGCTTCCGCGCTTTTTACAGCGACTTTTAAAAACAAGCACAAGCGTTACAGCGTGTTTTTAATATAAAGCCGTTTATCACATCTTTAATTGCTAGTAACGAAGTTCTTCGTAAAGTAGCCCAAACTATAGTAGTTTGGCCCACTTTACGTATAGCTTCGTCATGCTCATCAGAAACATTTCGTTAATATATTCCGAAGGCCCTTATGTGGGCAAGTCCATTGATTTACATTCAAATGCAAATGTTTATATTCAGAACCGACGCACGGTTGGGCTAAGAATTCGGGAACACTTAACGGTGGTTTGACCATGTCAAATTGCTGGTTTAATATTCTAGAGATGATTTGTCCCTTTTAAATTTTAATCGCGATTATCGTATCGAATGTATTAAACGTTATAGAAATTCTGAGAAATATTTTTTATGTTATTTTGCAGATATCTCAGACTTGTGCTTAGGGCACTACTATGCAGCGAAATATGGCACTCCAAATCGACAATCAACTTAAGGCATTTTAATGCGGTTTGTGGAACATGAGCCATATTGGCAATACCGATATGATACCGATATGTTTTCAACTGAGTTGTACTGTGTCCATGGACTCCGTTTAGTAGGACATACTATACTGGTCAGTCACATGTCCCCTTCTTTCGTGGTAATGTGATCTGATATTTTTTTACCTTTTACCTATAATAAATCGTTTGCGGATATTCACACGATGGAATATTTAACTAGAATGGGTTAATGTGCTACTAAATAAAGACTATACTCAAAACATAACACTGGCCTGCATTCGCACAACAATTTGTAAAAATCACCGGTTAACACGCAACGAATATGACAAGCGTTAAGCTACCGTTAAGATGTCGCTTAACGCATCATTTTGTTGTTAACGTCATGTAAAGTTTATTCTGTGAAACGAATAATATTGATTAAAAATTGTACTATAGTAACTTGTTAGCCTATAAAGTCATTGTGCGTTGAAATTAGAAATAGACTTCATAGAGATTTTTGGCCAGTTTACAATGGTTTTACAAAGCATTTCTAGGAACAAAAGTGATTTGTAATGCTAGTACAAGTCGATCACAACTTTCTATTTTGGGGAATAATATACAGGGATGATGATCAAATACAAAGCAGACAGGTTTCTTAAATTGACTACAGGACAAAGTACCTAATAAGCAGGTTTAATATCGGTATTTTACATTACACGCCAGATTTATGGCGTAGAAACACACAATTCTTCTAGCTTACCTACTAATATTTTATTAACATGGCTTTAACTTAGGATAAAATTACAAAGTATTACTTGGATTTAATGTACACATACCCACAACCGTTGAGCCCATATTGCGGTTAATGCCTACAGCTCAATAATTTTTAAATGTCACCCAGATTACGATCCCACGTAAATTTAAAAATAGAAAAACAAAAACAATGGACCATGAAACTGAAATAACGAAAGAACGTTATTTCGTGCGCAATTATATCGACTAATTAACATAATTAACTCGCGTTTTGTTGATGTTGTATACGTACTTCAAAACGTTGGAGTTTAAAGTTGAATTCTATTAATTCAGGGGTCAATGACAGACCCTGCAATCGTGAGAACGAATGAATGAACGTTGCATACCGAAAGAGAATGGCGCTGGCCATAAATATTAGATCTTATCTTTATTTTAGATACATTTTTACTTGTTACAATAATTGCAATATGCTATAAACTCGGTGAAAGTCCATGAATTTGTAATGTCGGATACGTTTACCTGAGTGAATGAAATTTGACGTTATCCGCCGGTACTTTTAAATGTGACTGTCACTTTATTGAATAATGTCCAGTCCATATAGTACAAGTTTCAATACACTTGTTATAATCGATTAATTGAGGTCGTCAACCACAAACGAGTAAGCTGCCGTAAAAGTAAAAAAATCGGCACAGTATTAATTGAGATTTTCTTATGAGCGCTACTGTACATATGAGTATTAGGTATATCTACTCACTTTATTCAATGTTAGAGCGACCTCCTGTCCTGTCCTACATAAATACTTACCAAATTTTAATATAAAATGAAACTAATATAAAATTACAAGCCCGCTCTTCACAATCAGGGCAAATCAATACAGCTGGCATACCTTGTCCAAACAAGAGTGTTACAGGGTACATACAGAACAGGGGGCTTACCACGAACTCTTATTGCGATTCAATTACAGGAACGTTTTAACGATTCAGCGTCTTTTAGTGCAATGAAGTGCCTTATTGTCATGACAATAAGACACGTCATTGCACAAATGGCCGCTGAAACGTTAAAACAAAACTGCTATAAGAGGTGGTGGTAAGCCCCCTGTTGGTTAAACTGAACCCTTATAAAAACCTTCTCGTAACAGAAACAATTGGTGCCTGCCCCCCTAGTCAAGTGGCTCCGTCCACAAGCGTTTCTACAAGTCGCTACGCTTCATGTATGGAAATTACATAAGTCATGTGATTTACTCACCGACTTGTACCTACTGTCAATTCCATTTATTTAAGCGTAGCGATTTGTAGAAACGCTTGTTGACGAAGCCACATGGCAGGGGGGGCAGGTCCCGATGGCCGTGTGAATGATCGTTAACTTCGAATTAAACCATTTACCGCCAATCGTCAGAACACAATGATAGTTTAAGCGGTTAATTGACACCTTTTTCGTGAGAATTAAAAGTGAAATGTAACTACTATTAATAAATTACACAATATGGATTATTCAATCACCAGATAATGCCTTAATTTGTTAACCAATTTGCCATTTATATACCTCAATGCCATATTAAAAGCCACGTAAGGTATTATTATCTTCTGTCATATACCTACAGTCACACTGAGAAAAAAAATAGGTTAAATGCAAAACCTAATGTGAGGTAATGCAAAAAGTTTGTTAAATACTACCTAGTTTAGGTTTTCTGAACCTAACGAAAGGTAATAATATTTCCCTACAATAGGTTCAGAAAACCTAAACTAGGTAGTATTTAACTAACTTTTAGCATTACCTCACAATTAGGTTTTGCATTTAACCTAATTTTTTTCTCAGTGCATATGCCTGTCGTCTGGTGTATACCTATGGGGACCAACTGGAATAAAAAGTTCGATATGCCCCTTGGCGGCAGCGCGGCGGCGATAGGGAGGAAAACTACCTACAAAATATGTACGCATTTTACATAAAGATCTCCTTCATACCTAGCGAAATAATGCTATGTTAATATTTTACTGGTAAGTAGGAAGCAGATAAGACTATTCTGTTACCTAAGAGTACCTACCTATTGAATAATTTATTCTGCAGCGAAACTTCTTCACTAATTATTATGGTTAAGGTAGAAACAATTACTTAACCGCGGAAGATGAATCTGTTTTATTTATATAACACCCGTAACAAGATGTCCTGTTTCAAAGGGAATGTAGGTAATTATATTAGTTGTAGATATTACATAAACATGCTATTATATCTAATAGAATGGAATCTTAAAAATGGTCCAATTCATCACACCTTTCTAACTTAATTGCTTTGAATTTATACCCGACGTGAATTTATTATCCTTATGCAATCAAAGGAATGGCGATTAAAAGGCTATAGTAATTACGGAGTTCTGAATAGCTAAACCAAAGACAACATCTACCTCAGTATCTATAAACTTCAACTACTAATCTAAGTTCGGCATCATTCTAGGTTCATCTGTAGTAACCAACAACAGTGGGTAGTTTTACACAAAAATAAATAAATGCAAAGCTAACCATTTTTGAATGTCTTTCATAGCGCTGAATCATATATCGATGTTAAACACACATTATTATTATGCCAATTATCCACCACAACCACTGGACCTGTGGCACCAATAAATTGGAGCCGGTAGAACGAAATACCAATCATGGACCAGTTACTAAGTGGACAGGCCCTAAGCAAGTCGGCCGAGTGGTCGGCTTAGTACTAACATCGACATAAAATGAAGCGAGTAGTTCAACTATTTACCAGTAAATAGTAAAATGAAAATGAAAAACAATGACCACGTTTTGTTTCATACAAATATCTAATAAGGGCACCTCTTGCTTTAGTCTTTACTCTGTGATACCAATACACTGAGTAAAACAAAAGATGCTCTATAACGAAAACGCTTATGATGGGTGCTTCTTACACAGCCGTCAAAATGTCCACAGCGATTTATCACAACGAAAAAATAATTTATTTTCTCTATGGTAGTTACAATATGTATACTATTGAAATGGGTAAATAAAAACAAATGAAGCTGAAACTTCCACATTCGTGTTAAAATATGTCGCATGTTTAAAATAACCAAAGCCCAATTAAAATAAGTCTAGACGTTTTTGTTGTGTAATTAACTGAAAACAATGTGTGTATTGCATTAGGATTGTATTAGTAGGTAGTTAGCATAAGTATGTCGTTGGTTAGTACCAAACCAATAATAAATCTAATATGACTATGTTAGTCTATAAGGGATTCATTTGGTAGGTATATGGAAAACTTTGGTTTCTGCGACACAAGCCTTGCAGAAACTACTGATATATGTAAATAAAAAATAATTTAACATTATTAGCATAGTGATTATTGCGGCTTAGCTGTTAAACGTTAGTAAAAACAAAACTGACGTTGGTACACTTAATTTGTCGATAAAGTTCAAAAGTTTAGGAGACCTCGTTAAAATTGACCGATAAAAGTTATGCATGAACAAAAACATCAAAATTAAAAAATAACTGCGAACAATTGTTAAAATAGATAGCGAATAAAGAGGTATGTCCATATTACAACATTCATCGCTTGGGTGCTCTAAAAAACAATTATACACCAATATTTTCAAGAACAGCTTGATGACGTAAACCGGATCAAAATCCATAAATGTTTCATTCAATAGAAACAGGCACCCACTCCATTTTGCAAATAGACCCTGAGGAGTTCAATGAACATGGCAAATGGAACAATGCGATAATAAACGTTTCTATTCATTTCTCATTTGCATTGGTCAAGTTTTTTATTAGGCATAAAATAATATCGGTTCCGTGCCCCATTGTAAAAATAGCAGTTAAAAAAGTGATATGCAATATTTAGATTATTACTAGCTATTTAATTTCAAGAACACTCCGTGATTTCATTAAATACTGACTTACTTTTTTGTCTAGATTCAAACGAAAGCGCTATGGATATGAGGTAAGTAGGTAATAATACCTACTGAAACTTTTCAAAGCTCTAATTCAATAAGGCCGGGGCTGCACTATTAACGCGACCGCGATCAAAACCCTAAAAAATATAGCGGTAGCCGCTTCACATAAGCGACATTTTGTATAGAAATCACCGTCGCTTCGCAGTCGCCTTACCGGTGAACCCAGGACCTCAGTATATTACGGTCTTCATCCGTAGGTACGTTAATACTTAATACCTCGATTGCACTACCTCTATAGTTAGATTTTTAATTAGACGAAGTAAACTGACAGGTGCTAATGTCACTTTTCGATATAAATAGAACAAATAAGGTTCAAATTCATAGAACAGCGACATTTTCAGCTGTCAGTTTACTTCGTGTAATTAAATTCAGACTATATCACTAAATGACCGAAACCTACTCTTTTAGTGTAGTTTGTCTAAACATGTCTTTATAACCCTAGGTTTGCACTGGCAAAACATTTACACAGGTTTCTGTCGTAGTCTGACATTTTAGACAGTTTAAAATAGAGCCAACAGTAAAAATCTGTACAGATTCATCAGTTGTAACTTCGTCAGTGCAAGGGTTACACCTCATTCTAACTGACGAACAAACTCACGATAAAATTGATATTTTTTTAGTTACCAAAGATACAGCCAGTATACAGGTACCAGTTTATAGTAGGTAAATGTGGAAATAGCCCTAATGATTGCCAACCTCCGGTTAACGGCCAACCAAGAGACGGCACTAGAAGAAGAAAAAAGATACAGACTATCTTCTAAAGACAATTACAGCCAAATGTTTATAGCAGGTGAAAACTTATTTGTATGAAGTCGACTAACACTATATCGCCGGAAAGCGTGACCACTTGCTCTCGCGCAGATAATAACTAGATTAGAATATTGTGCGGATATACTTGCAATTATCGATCCGACAGGTAGTTACGATTTGCATCAGCGTATTAGCGCAATATCTATAGGTATTAACGCAATAAATATGACATAATATTGTGTCTACATTATAATGCAGGTATGTATCGATAGGTATTTTATAATAACTGTAACAGCGGTTAGTCCAGTTTCGACAGATACGATAAGGATATTAAATTAATATTGTATTAAGTTGTAGTAGTAGTTAGTACTTAATGTTTCAAACTATACTTGCGTATACAGAACACGATTTCTTAAAATATAATTTAGAAAACAGTGAATATTGAATGTTACTTAGCTAACAGATAGTAGGGAGATCGCACCTCTGGAATTCTCGGATTTTACGTGCGAATCTCGTGTTCAGTAAAATGTATCACTTGCTAAACCGTGAGGATTACTGTAATAATAATCTCCACTGTGTTAGCTACAGGTAACACAGTGGTACAGGTAACTATAAAATTTAAAAAATAGGAACATAAAACTTCACCTTCTACTTTAGGTACGCGTCTTGCCTCTCTTCACTTCGCGCATCTGTTACCACAGTTACAATACGTAACGTAACCAAGGTTGACGTACTATTATCACACGCACCGTTTCTTTTTCACGAAAGTGTTTACTTACTAACCGCTGGAGACATCCATTGTTAACTTAACGGATTTAAATTTTGCAAGTAGCGGAGATAGTTAGCGTCAAGTCATATTACTATTGCTTATGAGATCTCCTGAAGTCTTGACTTGTCTTGTCTTGTCTTGACTCCTGAAGTCTTTCTTTTACACTACGAAATGGGGTTCTTTAAAGGGCATGCTTACCTACAGGGTCCCTAAAAGGTCGGCATTGCGTCTGCTCCCTAAACTGTCATATTTGTAATGCTTATGAGATCTCCTGAAGTCTTGACTTGACTTGTCTTGTCTTGTCTTGACTCCTGAAGTCTTTCTTTTACACTACGAAATGGGGTTCTTTAAAGGGCATGCTTACCTACAGGGTCCCTAAAAGGTCGGCATTGCGTCTGCTCCCTAAACTGTCATATTTGTAATGCTTATGAGATACTGCTGAAGGCTTTCCTTTAGACTAAAACATGGGGTTCTTTAAAAGGTATGTTTACAGGTCCCTAAAAGGTACGTTTACAGGTCCCTAAAAGGTCGGCACCGCGTCTGCTCCCTATACTTGCAGATGTTCAGGGCGACGATTACCTTGTCATCATACGTCCGTCTGTAGGTACGTGTGCGTTGCTATTTTTCATGGGACAGGTGGTTAACAAGCGTCCGGCCCGCCTGATGTTAAGCAGTTACCGTGGCCTATAGATGCTTGCATTACCAAAGGCATTGCTCGCACGTAACCTGTGAAAAAAACCTGCTGTAGGTATATACTCTGTGTAACATATTCCGGAAGTTCTTGCACAGCTATGTATCTGAAATCCGGAAATAAGTTGACAATATAAAATTTATTTTGTCATATCACACTTTCAAAGGAAACGAATTGCCGTTTTGTGTTAATTTTATTGATCAACCCACATTAACGTTACGACATAGAACTCTTATCAGTTACGGTTGTTTTAACGGTTGTTAAAGCTAAAACCATTTGCAAACGCCCATTTTACTAATTGAACCTTATTATTTGAATTATCTCTTAAACATTTAGGTAAGGTTTATTTTTAACAATACTTTTAAAACAGAAAACGAATGTTTGGGATCAGGAGCATGATTTTCCAAAACGTTTTTAAAGATAGGTATACCTACCTACCGCCAAATTTATAGAGATTTTTAGCCAGTTTACAGAGTAGTTTTCAAAGCCAGTGTAAGTACATTATAACTTTTTTTAAATTTTGGGGTAGTATTTGTGTGTGTGTGTGTGTCAGGTGTTATCTATCTATCTATTTTGTAATCAAGGCCCTCTTGTCTAGTTTACGAAAAAAGTTTATTGTAAAATTTATGAAATAGAAATAAAAATGAGGGTAGATTAAAACGTTTACAGCTTATTATTTCATTAAATAAATCACATTCTACTATTTGGAAGCAATTGAATGTGTCTTTTTCACCTTGATTCGGTATGCTAATGAATAATTGGATTGTGTCATTGGATTGAATATGATCGCTATTCGAATTACTATATACTGCACCAAGCTAACTAGACACTCGGGTATAAATATCAAATGATAATTAACTCAATGATTCCGCGGTCCTTCCACTACGTAGTGGGAGCTACTGCCACAGGAGTGCCCAGACATTGGCCCAGGCCCACTACGTTGTGAACGAACCACGGAATCATTGACTTATTACCTATCATTTAATATTTATACCCAGGTCTGTTGAACTTTGAATAGTAGGTATTTT
The DNA here is from genome assembly GCA_947859195.1 of Drymonia ruficornis. Taxonomy (NCBI): domain Eukaryota; kingdom Metazoa; phylum Arthropoda; class Insecta; order Lepidoptera; family Notodontidae; genus Drymonia; species Drymonia ruficornis. Next base: position 4,196,923 of record OX401908.1, on the reverse strand, counting down.
GCTGCTACACACGATTTATTTAAATGAATTTATTTAACGTAGAATAAATTATGAAGACAATTTCTCACAGAAAATAATAGCTAGATGTCTGAGTAGTGCTAATTAGAGCTAATTTTCATAACATGAGGGTACGCAGGAAATAAGCGAATGATTCACATTTCTGAAATGGAATTTTTCATTGTCACTCCTGTGTTCAAAGATGTGTGGAATGTGACTAAGCATAGATAGCTAAAGAGGACATACAGGCAAATTACTATAGCCGCAAATGGGTCAGGCCAGGCACTTATGAAGGAGTAGGGGATGTCTTTGCCCGGCAGTGGAACAGTTCACAGACTATAAAAAAAAATACCGTACTAAATTGAAGGTCACATACCTGACGGAGTCCAGCACTCCGGACAATCCTGGCACAGCGTCGCCCAGTCGAAGGCGAGGTCCTCAAAGCTCGCCATGGCTACACCCACTCAATCAAGAGACCAGTCCACTCAACATACTATCAAACGGCTATTCAAATCCCCGGTCGCACTAACACTTAACACCATAAGAATTCAGTTTCCACCATCAATGTCTTTCTAAAACAAGCTTAATGCACCGGATGTTATTGTTTTAAGGGTTATTTATCGTAATGTTGCAGCGGCCGTTTCCCGCGCAGGTGGTTGTCGGATGCGCGCGCGCACGTAGATATGCGGCCGGCGGAGTACTGCGAGGTAACCTCGCGCACCGCTCGGGATGTGTCGGTGGCCGGTGCGCTCGGAACCTGTTCTCGAGGCGCTGGCGTTCACTCGAGTACCTACACTCTTTCGATTTCAATGAACCGTTAACGTTCTTTTCTGGTTAGGTGTGTCTTATCTCCACGACATCACGTAACCTAGCATCGGCGATCTGTTTCGGAGCACAATAGGCCGATGCGAGATACGAAACCGGACTTTGAAAAGATCGACACTGGTAATAGATACGTTGCAAAACTTGCTGAACAAACTCATTGTAACCTGCATATGTAAATGTTGGATATTTGCTTTGTGAACACGTTCGGGGCACGTAGAATGGCCGTTAGTGCCGGCCGTCCTTATGCAAGCCCACGCACGTTTCAAGTGCAAACTAAAGATTTCGCAGTACTTATAAATATATTGAGAGTGTATTGTGGGCATTTTATTGTCATAAATATTCAATGCGTGTCGTAGGAACGTCGATGAATCTTTTCTTAGCATTAATAAACGTCTACGGCATTAATTTCTCAATTGCAATTATTAGATAGCTATAAAAGAATCGTAAACAGCAGAACCCCTTTCCGGAATAGGTACATAACTTGATTCTAATGGAGGCACTTCGATGTCTGAGTTCATCTTGCATAAGAGATCGAAAGAACTCTATTTCGGAAAGTAGGTATCCATCCATCGCGTAATTTTAACAAACTATCTAACTAAAGGACCTTTGAAACTAAATAATGCTTACTTTAGTACTTTTTAATTTCGTCGCTACAATTTCGTATTGTCTCTAAGTGTGTCACGTTCATGAAACCGTCATAGCGTTAACAAAAAATACACTTAACTAAATAGAAACTTAATTAATTATAATGCTGCTATTTTTAATGCTTACTTAATTCTTGTTCGCATAAAATTGGCATTAATTGCGATGTACATTGGTCGTGTTATAATTATTAAAGCAGAAAGCGGTAAGTGAGAGTATTTGGCGATTGTTACTGCAGTATGTTGTTTTACTATGACGTGAGATCTTTTGGACAGGTCATTACTGTTTGAGATCTTAATTTATGCACAGATCAAGAGCTTTCCAGAGACTTTTAACTTTATAGGTAGTAGAGCCAGGCTTTAGCCAATTTAGTGCAGTATACGGGCTGGCTCGCCCAGGGTAGTACCTACCACCCTCTCACAGAAGTTCGGGCGTAAAGTAGTTATTACAAGAACGTTTCATACGATGAGTGGAAGGGCCAGAAGACCAAAAACCCCTTCCCTTCGCTCTGTCCTTCCCAAAAAAGCACTATTAACTTAAGTCACCTTTTAAAGGTACTGCGGCTGAGCTAGACGCATGCACCTATCAACGCATAATCGATCATAAATAATCGCTATCGATCACGCACGTGTACGTAATAGTTACTTTACAACGAGGTTTATATCCATTGAAATGCACGCTCGATTGGAATGTATAGAAGATTTCAAGTTCAATGAACGAAGGTCTCACTCTAAGCAATTAAAATCATGTTACGAATTCCCTAGCTGGTAACATCATGTCGAAGAAACCTTTTTCTTAGATTCTGTGTTTTTTATATAGGACTGCGGTGGCAAAAACGTACGGCCCGCCTGATGTTAAGCACATTGCCGACCTGCAGGGGAGTAGAATGAAAATAGACGACTAATGATACTACTAATGATAATGATGATAGGATAGAGTGATAGAGGCTATACCTATGATTGGTTGATTACAAATGGATGCTAATCGGATGCGCAATGAAGATTGGGTTTAGAAGCAAGTAAAGTAATTTATTAAAACACTTGAACATCAATAGGTTACAGTCGGTTGCCCTAGATTTTCACGACGCGGGCGTCTACTGAATAGAGAAACAGGAAAAATCCAAGTTTATTGTACATGTCTAGTGGTGAATTAATGTCAATAAACTTTCACGGCCGTTCCTATTTTCCGATTCCGTTTCCACTGCGTACGAAGCCTTCTTAATATATGACAATAACTGGAACAGGTCTCCTCGGATGTGGTAGCACGCAGCAATGACATTAACAAGAGAGGTCATGATTGTCCGAAATAGTTTATCCTAGTAAACGCATGGGCTAAGTTCCTCCGGAACATCATCTTGAACAAGTGTTTGTATTTTCAATAATTTCACTTTGGTGAACGCATCAAAGTGCCAGTGTTTTTTAACTCAAGAATGAAATAGGTACTTAAATGATGTGTTTATTTCGGTGCATGTAGTGGTGCGCTGAGCCCAAGTTTAGTGATTTGTAGATGGTACCATTTCTGGCTAATCTGTAGAACGCAGTAATGTTTGAGTACAAATGGAATAACATTGTATTCTGTTTTAAACAGCTAAGTGGGACACAGTCATTTCAGTGCCTATTCGGCGATAAAACCTTCCACTAATTTCCAATTTAATACAACAACAAAACAGTTACTTAATTTAAATTTTCCGTCGTGTACGTGCAAATTAAACATTGAGTTTTTGTTTTTAGCCAAGTCAGGTTTTAAATGGGTTTTAAAAATCGCGCGCGTCTGTTCGAAGGAATAAAATGGCAACCTACATACATAAATAAACGCGTTTGTAGTAATCCGTTCTTTAACGTAACACGGCGTCCTTGAACTGCAGTAACACGGCGCACTACTTGACCAAGTCGACTAGGCGCTCGGGTAAAATATCAAATAATAAATAAGTCAATGATTCCACGGTCCTTCCACCACGTAGTGGGAGCTACTGCCACAGGAGTGCCCAGGCATTAGCAGGCTCACTAGGGTTGTGGACGGACCGTGCAATCTTGACTTATTATCATTTGATATTTATACTCGAGCGCCTAGTTGGCTTGGTGCATTAACGTAACTTCACGGAGCCTCGTTTTAAATGCTCGATGCACTGAGAAGGCTACGACGGACGACTAATGCCCGGTCTCTGTATTCAGGGCGCCTACTCCGAAATACGAAACGAAATGCTTCGGCTGACGGATCGTAGGTACGTTTTTCTACTCCGAAAGTGTTTCGGATACGATAGTCGTGATTTGACGTTTCTTCGCTCGTGGACCCTACTCCGAAAGAATCGGAACACTTTTGTAGTAGGAAAACGTACCTATACGATCAGTCAGCCGAAATATTTCGTTTCGTATTTCGGAGTAGGCGATTCGTTTTGATTAATTATAGTAAAATTTTGAACGAGTCATCTGTCAAAATCCTACTGTCCGTGCATAACAAAACGAATCGGTTCTTAAATATTGCAACGGGGCATAACTAGTACTAACTAATACTAGTACTAAGCTGCTCGACAGTATGGCGATACTTAAGTGGGTACAGATTATAATTTTCAACATTTTCACATTGACTGCGATGTTACCAGCACACTTTCTACCACTACTTATCTACTTAAAACAAAGTGTGTTCATAAGAGGCGGTAAATTGATTAGCTTCAGTAATAACTTTATGGTAGAATCCACCGTGAGTTACTTCCTTTTCGCTACAAAGGTTATATTCAGCTACTATTTGCAGATCGATAAGATATACCTAATATACCCCTTAATATACAACTTACAAGTTTTCGAAGTAGGTTAACTTATCCTCTCTTTTGCTAAGGAATATCGAGTGACTCACTACAATCCCCTCACTCACTGATATCCCCTTACTATCCTTAAATATTTCGGTGCTCATAGCCAGTTCACTTATCGATAAGTGATCGGAGCTTAAGCAACCTTGCCATTTATTGGTGATTTGAAATGAGCGTCTCCATGCTTCGGAGTGCCCAACTGACTGTTCACTTACTCACTCACACTCGCTCATTGTTACTGTTACTGTCACTGTCATTGTTATCTCCTCAACCTCACTGCATCATGCGTGTGTGGGATTGCGGGACAAATCGAGCCGCACAACTTCATGTAATCAATTAGACGTGTCTAAATCATGCACATGCCGCGCGAGGCTGCTCACACACATGCCTCGCGAAACACGACGTTCGCCTCAGTCGCATGCCGCGCGAGGCAAATGGCAACTGACACTCCAGACAAAGAAGGGTACACCCGAGCAATCAGTTTGACACGTTTGACATCGTTCTGTCGCATGAGGACAGACTGTGTGTGGCAAATGTGAGTGCTCAGGTGAGGCAGGGCGCGCATTTGCCTCACGTGAGGCAAGACAAACTTCGCGAGGCAAATTTGCCTCGCGCGGCATTTGACACATCTGGACATAGCTATTCACTTCCGACTTTCTTTTTTTCCTTAAATGTATACCTACTATAGGGTCTGATTATACCTATTTCTAGTAAATGAAACATACCGAAACCACAAATTGTTCATGATAACCAAAACATGCATACCACAATCATAACCTTTTATTGTAATCTGCCTACCGTCATTGGGAAATCGGACAGATACCTACTTACTATACATTTTACAACGCAATCCATAACAAGGTACATTACAACTCTTTATACCCAAGACATAGGTGTTAAAATGTGGGGAATGTTTTTATGTCTGTGCCAATCTGTGTAGAAACACAAGCGGTCAGTGCATCTCGACTTTCGTAATACGAATTGGAACATGAGGAAGTAAGAACCGAGTTGGATTAACCTTTCTTTGATTATAATTAATGATCAGTTGAATGGGACATTATTTAAATAAGCTAACCACAAAATTTAGATTATAGAGAGCATCACGTCTGAAAATTGAGGAAGTTTGATTGTAAAAAGTGAGTTGCTTCAGGATATTAACCCCGAAAAAAGTAAGTTGTAAACTTTTTACAATGGCATTACAAAGCTCTTTTGTTCTGATAAATACATTGAAATTTCTATAAATTTCTGAGAAACAGAGTAAAATCTGATAAAGTACCTACTAGGAAAACTAGTGCTAGTCGTTTAATATCAGGATTCCAACTTAATTCTAGGGCCGAATTTGCATCAAGTGTTTTCCCAACGCGAATATTCATTACGAAGAGAAACAGCGGACCTAGCAAAAGTCTGCGTTATTATAGCAATAGTTCCAACTTCCTACAAATTACATGCCCCCTAAATAGATTACTTACCTTATTTGATAGTTATCTGTTACCCGAATTTATTAATGGAAACCTCTGGTGATTGATTGTAGGCCGCATTCAATGCCAAACGTTACAAGATATCAATTCCAATACCTTATTAGATACAGCTACAGATTAACGCGTGGTCGTGTAGATTGTAGAACTAAAGTACAACATTTCTATATTTGTTATAAACAAATAGCTTGTGCAAGTGCGCTGTAGCCTTGAGTGAGCCTATAGAAATATACGTTCGTAAATATCTTCACGCTAGCTTTGTTTAGGGTCAGGAAAACTGGCGAAATATGTTACTAGTACCGAGAAGAAAGGCAATGGCTATACTACTCCACCAAGCCAACTAGGAACCTGTCAAATGTGACGTCACCTGCTCAAAAAGGCGGTGGCGGTGTGCGGGAGGTGTGGCAGGCGGGAAGCCGCAGGCGGTGGCGGGTGTGCTGGCTTTATGTGGGCTGGAAAAACGCATTCCATCGGAGTTCCTAGTTGGCTTGGTGGAGTAGTACTTACTAGTTAAAAGCAAACTATCAAAGAAACAATTAGTTTTACCAAGTTTTCAGGAGATTACATTTTCGTAAATCCAATTTCTCAACATCTAATGTAATGGTGATTAGGTACAGAATAGTCGTCTTATTGAATTTGAATTCTAATTGATTTTCAATTTATATTCTGCTTTTGTGTAGTAAGTTATCCGATAAAACGGTTATAACGGCGAATTTATGAAGCTAAAAATCAATTTATTATAACGCGTAAAATCAATTCACGAATCGAGTGTTCGGTGACCCTTTCTACGCAATTATTATTCAACTCAGGTCGTGATGATGTCATGTCGTCCTCTTGATCACTGACATCATTGGTAATCGTCTGTCTAACAATATGTAACTATTCTTCAAGTTAAACTTTATAGAAGAAAAACTGGTTTTCTGAATCAAAATGCGTTCGTTCCGATCCATTATTCGTTTGTACATCATTCGACATAGACCTCTTAGTTTTCACACCACATTTCGTTTCTTCACCAGCCGCCACGGGCGTTAGCCATTGATCGGTGTTAAATTATAATTAAAATCTATCAAATACTTTTAGTGCAAGTGCTTGAAGTTTCAAAATATAACAAGGGTTCGGTCCATTGTAAGATCTAGTCTTAACAATACAAATAGTAATGCGAAACACAGGTGAAATCGCTCGTATGGCTACGCTCACGTTCGTCTTGGCCAACTTAGCGCTAGACTGAGTTTAAGACGAAATAAAACGAAGTTTGCTCTGGACTGCAGTTTATTCTTCACTTCTATGATCACATATTAGTCATTAGAAACTCACATTACGTCGTACTTTTGCCGACGGATAAGAATCCAGAGGTGTTCGAGAAGTATTTGGCGTTCGCTTCGTTGATGCGCGTTTCAGCCGCTTGAGGGTTGACGATTTCGAGACCCTGGAACAAGAACACTCGTTAATATACACAACACCCTCCTTCCTCCTTCCTTTCTGCATTCCTTCCTTTGTTCCTTTGAATAAGAGGAAACAACAAGTTCAAAGTTAATTCCTCAAAACTACAGGAGGACGCACAAGAAACGCCGAGAACGATATGTGGACACGTTTTATTATTTTGCACCGTTGGCAATTCTTACTAGCAAAAATTATTAGCAAGAATGCAGAGAAAATTTCAAGCACACAATCCGCTTTGATCTTAACGAATTTCATGACATCCTTATTAGCGACAACAATTACCTATAGTTTTACCTTTAGAAATAGTATGTCGTGACTTTAACATGTAAACTTTGAACAACAATATGGCCTATAAAGGCATCGCAATAACTAAACAGCGGCCGTCTTCCCGGCCAACTAAACCATTCTAACCTGTCGTTTAAAGCAATCGGTTCGTTACTCTTGTTATTATCTCGGGATTATAATAGACTATTCCCATCGTACAGTGGAACAAATATGGCAATGCCAGTTAATGATCATCAATTTCACTGGGTTATCTCGTTCGACGTTAATCGCGTCGCTAAAAAGGCAACGGTCCTTAACTTTAGAATGGTAAAATGAAACCGCCGGACAGGCCATATGCAACTTAAGGGAGACCAGACGCGGTGCCGACTTTTTAGAAACCTACATGTTTCAACAATACAATCTCAGAAAAGAATTGAAGTGCACAAATAAAACGTCAAAGATAATAATATTCAATTTAGTACATACAGAACCTCCGATCAGTTTATTGGACCAATATATATTGTGCCGTGTCGCATCTTTAATCGTGTTCACTCATCCACGCCACACGGCACGAGCCAGTTCTTCGATCTCTTTACATAACAGAGAAGAGCTATTCTGAATGCAGATGAAATTCTAAACACTAGATCGATCCATTCAGTCTTTTTATAGTCGCGCAGCGGTCAGACAGACAAATTAGTTTCGCTAATGGGATTTTGTATTTGAGGAAACCATAAAAAAAGTGTTACAATCACTATTCCGAGGTGGTAGCTGACCCACTGGCTATTAGAAGCTGCAATCTTCATTTCTTTTCAATTACTTTTGAAATTATTATTAGTGTGCTAGAAATGGCTATTGAATTTTGATCGATGGCAGACCGATATTGGAATAAGTTGCACTTTCATCGAGATTCTTAACAACAGGAAATAACGTTTCGTTCTACTAATAGGTACTTATTGGCGAGATTATATCTCATCCAGATAACACTGCGGCTTGCAGCAAACAAGTCAAAGAGACGAAAGACATTTTACAAATAACAAAATAAATAAGGACTGATCCATAAAACTCTCTTTTGTTCTAAAATACATTCTGCAAACAATCAAGCCTGAACGGTTCGTTTATCGGAACGATCTCAGCATCTAGCTTGCGGCTTTTACGAGCATCAACTTGAGCCGATGCATTTGCAATACATACACAAACGGTCGGCGACGCGGGGGCATAATCTCGCTGATTGCTATCAGGGATAGGGTTATCATGGAAAATCCAGGAGAATCCATTTTATAATTGTATTGAATGATAGAATCAGTCACGAATTCCAACGAAAAGAATCGAATTGGACTGCATTAAAGAAGGAAAGGTAGAGAGTTCCGTACGCATTGATAAGTGACGCAAATTATACTCAGGTGGGTATTATTGGGACTAGACTACTACTTACTAAAATTAATGACGATGGTGAGGACTATCAGTCCCATTATTAAATTAGAAAAAGAAAGGAAAATAAATAACTTCTTTATAATAACAAACGGAGGCAGTGAGAGCCAACCTGAAGCTGACGACAATCCTGCCATAAGGGTAAAGACAAATAAGAATTTATCGCAAATTACTCCAAAAAATCTGCGGATGTTTGGAATGAAATCCATGAATCCATGAATGTTACTTCGTAGCCCTAGTGAGGATAGCTAACGGTATGGATGTGGCAGGTTAGCAGCCGGCGCACAGTGGAACGTATTTGAAAATTTGGGACTTAGGGGTTGAAATGTATATTTTTGGATTCACCTATTTAATACAAGCATTTTATGTTTCTACCACTTTTTTATAATTGCTTTACTTTCTGAGATATGGCCGCTCAAAATTGGCCAAAATGGAATTAGCGATATTAAAAAACGAAGTACCTTTAGAAAAAATCTGATGATGGATTTAGATTCAACTAATTGATCCAAGCATTTTATATTCAGGGTAATTTTTCATTAAACCGACTCTTTCAAAAGTTATAGCACTTAGAAGTTTTAGATTTTTTTAAATTGCTCAATAACTCGAAAATCTCACGTTATTTCAAAATATCTTTTATATACCCGTAAAGATAGCATCTTTGGCTACAATTTGCACTATATGCCAAATTGCGAAAATCTGCGATTTCGGGTCAATATAAGATTTTCTATAAACATGGATGATTTTTTTTTTAATTTCAAACTTAATCCCTTTAAATCCAAAAATGTGGGGTTAAAATGTATATTTTTGGATTTTCCTATTAAATGCGAGCATTTTATGTTCCCATAATTTTTTCGTGAAGGCCTTACTTTTCGAGTTATGGCCGCTGCAAATCGGTCATAGTGGACTTAGCGATATTCGAAAATGAAGTACCTTCAGAGAAAATTTGATAATGGATTTAGATTCTACTAATTGATGCAATCATTTTATATTCAGGGTAATTTTTAATTAAACAGACTCTTTCGATAGTTATAGCACTTTGAAGTTATTTTTTTTATGAAAATTACTTATTTTGCTGAATGACTCAAAAATCGCACGTTATTTCAAAATATATTTTATATATTCGTAAAGGTGATACCTTCGGCTACAATTTGCACCATATGCCAAATCTAAAAAATCTGCAATTTCGAGTCAATCTAAAATTTTCAATATACACGGATGATAGTTTCCTAACTTGACACTTTATCCTCTTTAAGTCCCAAAATTTGGGGTTGAAATGTATATTTTTGGATATTCCTATTAAATATGAGCATTTTATGTTCCTATAATTTTTTCATGAAGGCCTTACTTTTCGAGTTATGGCCGCTGCAAATCGGCCATAGTGGACTTAGCGATATTCGAAAATGAAGTACCTTCAGAGAAAATTTGATAATGGATTTGGATTCTACCGATTGATGCAATCATTTTATATTCAGCGTAATTTTTCATTAAACCAACTCTTTCGATAGTTATAGCACTTTGAAGTTATTTTTTGTATAAAAATTACTTGATTTCCTCAGTAACTCGAAAATCGCACGTTATTTCAAAATATATTTTATATATTCGTAAAGGGTAGTTCTCTACCTCTTGGGTGGTGTTAAAAAGAGAATATAAAGTGTCAAGTAAAAAAAACTATCATCCATGTATATTGAAAAACTTAGATCGACTTGAAATCGCAGATTTTCGAAATTTGGCATAGGGTGTAAATTGTAGCCCAAGGTACCACCTTTACGAGTATATAAAATATATTGTGAAAGAACGTGCGATTTTCGAGTTATTGAGCAAATTAAGTTATTTTTATAAAAAAAATAACTTCAAAGTGCTATAACTATCGAAAGAGTTGATTTAATGTAAAATTACCCTGAATATAAAATGATTGCATCAATTGATAGAATCCAAATCCATTATAAAATTTTATCTGAAGGTACTTCATTTTCGAATATCGCTAAGTCCACTATGGCCGATTTGCAGCGGCCATAACTAGAAAAGTAAGGCCTTCATGAAAAAATTATGGGAACATAAAATGCTCGAATTTTATAGGAAAATCCAAAAATATACATTTCAACCCCAAATTTTGGGATTTAAAGAGGATAAAGTGTCAAGTTAGGAACTATCATTCATGTATATTGAAAATCTTAGATTGACTCGAAATCGCAGATTTTTTAAATTTGGCATATAGTGCAAATTGTTGCCCAAGGTACCACCTTTACGAATATATAAAATATATTTTGAAATAACGTGCGATTTTCGAGTTACTGAGGAAATCAAGTTATTTTTATACAAAAAATAACTTCAAAGTGCTATAACTATCGAAAGAGTTGGTTTAATGAAAAATTACCCTGAATATAAAATGATTGCATCAATCGGTAGAATCCAAATCCATTATCAAATTTTCTCTGAAGGTACTTCATTTTCGAATATCGCTAAGTCCACTATGGCCGATTTGCAGCGGCCATAACTCAAAAAGTAAGGCCTTCATTAAAAAATTATAGGAACATAAAATGCTCATATTTAATAGGAAAATCCAAAAATATACATTTCAACCCCAAATTTTGGGATTTAAAGAGGATAAAGTGTCAAGTTAGGAAACTATCATCCGTGTATATTGAAAATCTTACATTGACTCGAAATCGCAGATTTTTTAAATTTGGCATATGATGCAAATTGTAACCCAAGGTACCACTTTTACGAATATATAAAATATATTTTGAAATAACGTGCGATTTTTGAGTTATTGAGCATAATAAGTAATTTTCATAAAAAAATAACTTCAAAGTGCTATAACTATCGAAAGAGTCTATTTAATGAAAAATTACCCTGAATATATAATGATTGCATCAATTAGTAAAATCCAAATCCATTATCAAATTTTCTCTGAAGGTACTTCATTTTCGAATACCGCTAAGTCCACTATGGCCGATTTGCAGCGGCCATAACTCGAAAAGTAAGGCCTTCACGAAAAAACTATGGGAACATAAAATGCTCGCATTTAATAGGAAAATCCAAAAATATACATTTTAAGCCCAAATTTTTGGATTTCAAGGGGAAGTTTGAAATTAAAAAAAAATCATCCATGTATATAGAAAATCTTATATTGACCCGAAATCGCAGATTTTCGCAATTTGGCATATAGTGCAAATTGTAGCCAAAGATGCCATCTTTACGAGTATATAAAAGATATTTTGAAATAACGTGAGATTTTCGAGTTATTGAGCAATTTAAAAAAATCAAAAACTTCTAAGTGCTGTAACTTTTGATAGAGTCGGTTTAATGAAAAATTATCCTGAATATAAAATGCTTGGATCAATTAGTAGAATCTAAATCCATCATCAGATTTTTTCTAAAGGTACTTCGTTTTTTAATATCGCTAATTCCATTTTGGCCAATTTTGAGCTGCCATATCTCAGAAAGTAAAGCACTTATAAAAAAGTGGTAGAAACATAAAATGCTTGTATTAAATAGGAGAATCCAAAAATATACATTTCAACCCCTAAGTCCCAAATTTTCAAATACGTTCCACTGTGCGGCGGAGGGCACGGTTACAGTAATAGCTCTATATTTACCGCGCCGACCGCGTCGCTAAACGCTGGGTGCGGTTGAGATCTTTCAGATCCCTGTGAGTGATGAGACTTATGTACCTTCGAGGTGCTGTTAGGAGATTTATGTAGGAACTGAATGGCGTAGAATGTTTGTTATTGTATACTCGATTGTAACTACATATAATCCTTACTCATTATAATACCTTTTTGATATTTTTGGCCCTTTACTCCTTAGAACCACAACTCGGCTGCTATTTGAAAGATACTAGCGCAACAAGACAATGGTGCTTATTCTGTTGCTCGTCTACAAATTATGACTAAACTAAGTTTGACAGATTTAAAAATATTTTAGCAGTTATAACGAATTCACTACTAAAGTACGAAGGCTGTTTGTTGTCCAATTATTTACGCTGGATGATTTGATCAAAGTAAACTTATGATTCCACTTTGTTGACCCAGGTGAACATATTTTATTTTTATTTTATTATATTTGGGGAGCTTACGGCTATTTTTACAGAGTGAATATGATAATATATAAGCAAATGCCAATTACAAGCTTCCACATATAGAAGAAAAACATAACTAAATAGAACAATAAAGCAGACATAAATATTAGATATAAATTTAGGTCAATGACAAAAACGTTATAACAATAATATTTTTTGCTTAGATAACAATTTTTTAATATTCTGAGTACTACTACAAAATAGGTCAAATTGTGCGTTATGGTTGAGTTTGTTAAATAAGCGTAATACTCTAGGTAAGTAGCTATTAACCCGATAATTGTTGTGGCAGAGTGAAACGTGAAGTAGATTGCTAGAACGTAATCTTCTAGTGGGAATGTTGAGCCCGATGTTACCAAGGAGCTCCGGACAATCTAATTTATTCTGAGCTATATTAGAAAGAAGACAAATATCAGCTATCTTTCGGCGATGATAGAGAGGTAAAAGATGCAGCTTACTGCATTGTAGTTCATAGTCCAGATGTGGTAATTTAAATTTGAATCCAAGATACCTGACAAAACGTTTTTGGATTTTCTCAATATTGTTACTATAGATATTATAGCAGGGATTCCAAATTTGACAAGCATACTCGAGGTGGCTGCGGACATAAGCACAATAAAGTACTTTAACAGTTTTCATATTTTTAAAATCTCTAGATGACCGTATCACAAAACCGAGCGCTTTATATGCCTTATCAATAATGTGTTCTATGTGTTGATCAAAAAGCAATTTATTGTCATGTAATACGCCAAGGTCTCTAATAACTGTGGTAGCTTGAAGATCAGATCCCTGTAGTTTATATAAACCGATTTTAATAGTATTTTAATTTAAATCAGTCAGGAAATTGATTAAATTTTACGACTCTTCTTAACAACATGATTGAATTTATATTACACTAGTATTCATGAATTCTGCCATCCCATCGATTGCGGACGATCTTACGCGAAAGCCATTCACGACTTAAAAGGCAGCATCTGTCCTGATTTGGTCATCATTATATCAAGCATTCAGACATCGAACAAAGCATTACATTGCTTAAACATTACGAAAATAACGATCTTTAACGAACTGAATAACACTCCTTTACTATTCCCGTTTTGACGCAATCTAGAATCAACAAGAAATAACATCGTTAAAGGTAAGGGCGTAGCCATTGCCATAGCACAAATACCAACAGCGAAATGTAAACGGTGAAAGTCCCCCACTAACCAGATCGCCTGAAATACCAATGTGCAATTTTCTAGGCCTGTATGCAAACTCGGCGACTGTCCATATTTATTTCTGTTAGCATTTTACCCATCGCGAATTATAGAACTTCACTAACGATTAACCAGTCCATTGTATTTGTATGGTAGCTATAGTAAAAGCGTTGCTTAGTTTGGTACCATACAGTTGGTGTAGAAGTCTGGCGATATTTATGTATTTAATGTATTAATCTTACAAAATACCTGGACACAATTTCGGTCGCTTAGCAATTAAACTGCCACTGTAGTGGTTTGCTATTGTGACGGACCCTCTGATTGGTCAGTAACAATAGCAAATTCTACAGTGGCAGTTCAATGGCTAAGCGACGTGAAGGATTCATGAGGTACTGCCAATACTGTACGTAATTCTAGGTACTATAGCCAATTAGCTTACCAACCGACTCTATTGGCAGTTCCCCATATACTTTAAGCGCCCTTTGCAAAATATTCTCATAATAGGTATAAGTAGGTACTCAAGTACAAAACCAGGCTACTAGTCCCATCTCTACAGTAATATACCTCGGCTTCAATAAGTGGCAACGTACTAAAAATAAACACGAGGTTACGGGCCCAGATGCCCCATAATATGTTAGGTTTCTACTTTCACCATGTAAAGCTATACGTATTTCAGTTGGTAGGCCACTTACCGCCGTCTAAGCCTTATTAACGTTATTAATAATGGTTGATTTTGACGGCCAAACGATTGGAAATTGGCGTGTATGAATTGCTATGTCTTACCAAACATTTTGTATAGAGAAAGATACGGTTTTGGAAATTAAAAATCTAGTAACGTATTATTATTGGATGTGGAAGAGCCGAGCTGTAGCTAATTTACTGCAGCACATACACGGGTTGGCTCGACCGGGGGGAGGGGGAGAATGTATTATTACCCGGTATTATCGTCATTATGTTTGTTATTTGACCGTTGCCATGGAAACGTAACAAACAGGTATGTTTATGATTCGTAAAAAAACCAGAGTTGCAAAAAAACAGGAATTTAAAAATGTAAACTGTTTAAAACGTGTTTAAAACATTGTTTAAAACATTGATTTAAATCAGAAGGAATAAATCACCATGTTTAAAACATGTTTAAAATGATTAAAACATGTTTTAAACACGATGTTTAACACAAGGTGATTTTTTCGTAACAACCCTGAAAATAAATGATTGAAGGTTAAAAACCGGCCAAGTGCGAGTCGGACTCGCGCACGAAGGGTTCCGTACCATTCTATAAAAACGGCAATCATGTCTGTTGTATGGGAACCCCACTTAAATATTTTTTTATTCTGTTTTAGTATTTGTTGTTACAGCGGCAACAGAAATACAAATTTTATTCTGACTTTTCGGATAGTTTTGATAAAATCTATTGCTCAATTCGAAATTGTATCCATAAAGGGCTATGGTAACTAAAGAGTGCACAGTATGTGCCAGCATTCAAGTCAATATTGATAAACACATTATCTATTTGAGTATAACCCGTTGTGGTAACAACACGAGGAAGTTTTGAATTTAAACCAATATGGTCAAAATATTTTTTTAAAGGTGCATTCTCATTAGATTCCAGTAAGTCTACATTAAAATCCCCGCACACTATAGTCGGAGGCAACGGGAGTATTCTGCCATCAAACACACTATGAAAGCAATACAACAATTTCCAATCGATCGAAACCTAGAGATAACGCAAAACTTGTCAATAGCAGGCGAATTTTGGTCGTGACTATATTGCGATCTGAAAGACGAAACCATAGCGCGATCTAGGAGCTCATCTAGCGTCATCTAGTGGTGCGTAGCGGTACTATTATTTTATATATTATGAGGTTCTTATTTTATATTATCTTTGTTATAGCAACAATTATTTACTCTTTGCCACCTCACTCCCATAAAAAAAAACTGCTCAACATCAGGCGGGCTGTACGCTTTTTTGCCACCTCAGTCCCATAATTGTTAGTACACACCTGCAATAATAGGTACATAAAGTACACAAATAAATAAATACACATTCTGTGAAAAACTATTACAACGCCATCCATAGTTCTAATACTCTGTGCTTGAAACTCCGAATGCATTTGAAACTTGATTTACAAATATGTTTACGTACGTAAACAATGTATTTGCACAAATCAGTTTAGTGTTAACATTATTTTAATTTAAGCTGTGGGCGACAAAAAAAATGCTAATTACTCAAAAAAAAACAGCTCATAGTAAGATTCGAACCTAATACCCACATACACGTGGACTAACGCCTTAACCATACGGCTAAGATGATCTCTAGTATTGCACTCGAATTATTATACTACTTATGACACTGTAATGCCAATGATATCATAACAATGTTAGATGGCGCTACTTTGACTGGTACTATTAATTTAAAACTTATTTATGGGTCAAAAATGTAGTTTTACATTTCTTTTTTTGTCAACAATTTATCTAAAATATGTCATAATGATCACTCATGGTTAAAATGTTAGTTTTCTCTTTATATATTGTTAAATTTATGAGTTATCAATAAAAACGCCAAAAATATCGAGTTTATTGTATGGGGACCCCCTTTATTTTTAAGTTTTATTTTATTTTTAGTATTTGTTGTTGTAGCGGCAACAGAAATACACATTCTGTGAAAATTTCATGTCTCTAGCTATTACCGTTTGTTAGATACAGCCCGCTGACAGACAGACGGACAGACAGACAGACAGACAGACAGACAGACAGACAGACAGACAGACAGACGGACAGCGTAGGCTTAGTAATAGGGTCCCGTTGGCACCCTTTGGGTACGGAACCCTAAAAACGAGTAGGTTGTGCCGTTGCCATGGAAACGTAAACAGAGAAAATACACAACTATAGATATAGTTCGTAAAAATACAAATATAATTGTATGAATTTTTATACCTACTTAGCTAGTTTTGTTTAAACTAATAGTCGCATTTTTGAGTAAAGCACTATACAAGCCTTGGTCTCTAATGAGTGTACTGCTGACCACGCTATAATGGCCTCAAGCTAAGCTTCGCTACGCTCTCGGCCTCCAAGCTTGGTCATCATTGCAACTCTTGCTGGCCGCGCTATAAAGGCCTCGACCTTTGGTCTCGGCCTTTATTTTAGCTTGTCCATCAAGAGTTGCAATGCTGACCACGCCGTGAAGGCCTGGAGCTGCGCTGCGCCGCGCTTTCGGCCATCAACAACGCGGTCAACAACACACTCATTAGAGACCGCGGCAGTAATGTACTATTATTTACTATGTCTGATCATGGTTTAGGCATTTAATAATTATTTTAAAGCGTAAACACCTGTAGCCTTGCTAATATTTAAATTAATTTAACAGTAATTTTCTGGTTTTTATTAAAATTAAATAGTTAATACACTTGGCCTACGTGTCAGGATGACGTCTAAGGTTCTGGCTAGGTATACTATGAATGTATTACCAACTGGCGTACAAGGTTTTCCTCAATACCCATAGTTTAATTTTGGTTTTCGCGAGGGTGCTCCAACTAGATGGAGCATACGCACAAATAAAATGCGACACCAAAGTCGACGTAATTCAATAGATCTGACAGCAACCAATGTATGAAACTGACGTGCCGCGACGATAAGAAGATGCCGTATTTTTTAATATTTTTTCATACAAGAGCGGTATCTA
Source organism: Drymonia ruficornis (assembly GCA_947859195.1). Lineage (NCBI taxonomy): Eukaryota > Metazoa > Arthropoda > Insecta > Lepidoptera > Notodontidae > Drymonia > Drymonia ruficornis. The sequence continues at coordinate 4,179,093 of OX401908.1, read as the reverse complement.
GTTAAAGCGCTCGCGCAAAACTTCTATACCCAAAATTATTTTCTGATTTTTTTTCAGTATGTTTTAAATGGCAAAACGAACTCAATTACCTATCTACTTTTCGAAGAAGCCTAAAGGGTGCATTAAAATCTTCGTGCGTTGCGATGGTAACGACCTCCAAACGACTATTTTTTGTGTTTATGGCGTGTGAGGACTGACGGTAATGATGGGAGACGCGATGATGCGGGAAACATGAACACGTAATCATCCACGTGTGGACAAAAATATCGACATTAATGAGTTCTGTTTATAATGTCCACTTTTAGATGATGTGACAGAACATCGATGAATCTTATTAGGTTGGTGATGCCAGGGCCAGATGACATTCTAATATAGGCTTCATCCTGTTTGGTGAATAGGTAATCCTCTGGGGGTGATTTCTCTTGCCAAGCGTCTCCACGGTAAACGGCACAAATATGTAACTATTTAACAAGTTGTGTCTATGATTCATTAGTAAATCTAGAGATAGTGATGGTGCCTAGTTGGTTTATTAACATAAACATTTAAATCACACTTTCGTCTCTGGAAAGATTTATATGGAGTGGCAAAATGGAAAGTGTAATATGTTAAATAATCTGTTTTTAATTTGGCAATAATTAGCTTAAAATTCGTTAAAGATTGCTCAATTTAACATTTATATAGATATATCAATATTTTAGAATTATTTATAAGAATCTGTAGGCCCGGATTCGTTCGACAAGCATTTGGCTTGACTTCTATTGTTCTAGTTTTAGGTCGACTAGGAACGTATCCAGTCACGAAAAAACTAAACTTAATTCATCTAAAATATGTATTTCTTACTCACACGTTACCGCTACGAAAAGGATGGCAACAGGTAGTTTACAAAGGTAAAGTTTAGTTTTTGTGTCACCAGAATTGGCACTTTTATTCAATAACGTAGCGACAGATAAGACGTTAGAAAAACGTGTTAAAATTGTTATGTATAATGAGATAGCATTTGTGTTATGTATGTAAACTGGTAAATGAATACGTGGGACACCGACGACTCAATTACCGCACAGAACAATGCAACTTGTTGCCATCGTACATCGACACAGATTCACATACAATAACCACTTATGTAATTTCAGAGCGTTTATGGTCATATGAAAATTTTCGCTGATTGTGGAATTTAAATGTAGGGCGTAGAGCACCAGACTAAGATGGTGTTACAGCGTTCTTTTAAAAGGACATGAAAGTAAACTTAAGTACGATTACATAAGTGATTGTGTAATGTAAAATTTCATTGAGAATATGTTTACAGCAGGTGTTCAGAACATAAAATTTCGAAATTGCATCATAATGATAACGGCATTTTAATACAAGCGTTACAATTAATTAATCTGACATCACTCATTCATGCTAATAATGTAAGTTTTCGATTAATTTATAGTGTATTATATTATCTGCTATAATAATACGTTAATGCTCATAAATAAATAAATTTTAAGTGTGAATTGCGATACTAATAATGAAAAGCTTAAATCAATAGCGATTGCACTTTACTACAGGTATAAAGTTAATTGAATCCGCCCTTTGCATTTGATAATTCCATTAATATACTATAGATAGAGTTTAAACTATTAAACCATAGAAGCATTAAACTAATGGATTGCTCGTTACAATAAAGGACAGAGATAGATCGAGTCTATAAACTGTAATTGAATGTCTAATAGAAAATAGTTTGTTTCAATTATGCAGAATAATACGCGCGTAATATACGCGGCTGTCGGTTGGAGTTTACCCTGTGAGCTATAAATCGTGTTAATCTTTTCTGCATTAAATGTTCTGTCGCTTCTGTGTAAAATTAAGTATGATTAAAACTACACTAGATGCGTTTTATTGAATACTTATGAACATTATGTAAGTAGGTACTATGTTTGTGTAGTTAAATAACAAATAAATGAGTGTTGTTATTGAAAGTAATAAATACTAAGCATTTAAAAAATATGTCTACCCTACTAGTCGCATTTTTAAATACACGAAGTAAACTGTCTAAATTAAACTTTCGATAGAAATGAGGTTCAAATTTAATTTAAATCTCGTGACACTGACCTATTCTACAATCTACCTATGTGATCATCCGTGTCATCGTTATCTAACGCGAGGAGCTATGTTTATTGATAGATAAAACGTGTAAATTTGATCGCATAATTAAGATAAACATTTTTGGTGGTCATTCACACATTTCAGATAAAAATCAGTTGTAAATAGATAACCATTTATCGTTTATTCGAACAGTGTTTAATGCCATGTGTCACATCTATAAAATGGTCAATATTTTAATGAAAAATGAATGAGAAATCAATCTTCAAAATGACTTGACTTGATGATGCGCAGCGGTATTGATGATTTGTTATAAAAGCTCGATTCTAACGAATATTTATGTTGTGACGTGATTGATATTGTTAGTATTCTTCTCTTATTCTAAATGAGAAGAATATAAGATGTTAACTAAGCCCCTCTTTAACCGTTAACGTTATAAAGGCCTCACTGATTGTCGTGGAAAATTCGCGCGAATTATCCGCAAGATGGTCAACGTACAAACAAACTTTATTCACTTCTCCACTGCGCTCATTTTATAAAGAAATCGCAAGAATGTCCAACATACCGAGAAACATCAGGTGTTGTTACGATATACTTAAACTCATTCTGTCTAGTCAAATATCCCTTGTTAATTTTGACATAACTCGTTTTCACATACATTTTGATTAATTGTGTTTTGCGTGCGGTAATTTCGCGCAGATTTTCCGCCGCAGTCGATTGGAGTCTTAAATGACTACTACCTCATAAATAATCCCTTTAATATTGACAATACGAACCTGCAGTGGTGTAAACGCGACGGAAGACGCAGTCCCCGACACCTGTCTCCTAATACTGGTGGCGCCTCCGTACTGCTGCTGCTTCTGGAGGTTCTTCTGTAGTGTCTTACTGATCCGCACTTTAGTCTTCTCGTCTATTTGCGGCAGTCGGACGCGTCCAGTGCTCGACTTGCCGATCGTGCCGCGCGTGTAGCCGAGGTCTTCTTGGTATGCGTCGTCTTCGATCTGAAGGGAAGAATAAATAAATTAATACCGCCAGAAAAACGAACAACTGTATGGTCCTAAATTAAGCGCTATGACTACCGTAAAGCCTAATGAGAGCGGTCCCAGTGTCACCCAGACTAGGGCAAATTGCGAAAAGGCCGTTTCCGAAAATTGTCCCTGGAATGGCGTTGTGAGTTGAACGCCCTACCACTGCGCCAAGTGATAAATAAAAACATAATATTTTGGTATTTTTTTATAAAATGGCTCAGTATCGGCTTTTATGGAGAAGTGAAGGGGAGATCTTTACGCAACAGAACAGGACAGTTAACGGGCTATATAAAAAAAGTTTTTCAATAAAATGTGTGTAAAGCTAGGACTACAGGGAACGATTGATCTGTACCGTTAAATCGTTACGTGTGTAGCCAGCATTCGTATGTGATTAGCACAGATCGTTGCAATAAAATGGCTCGTGATCGACGCGTTATAATTTATCACACCGCGGCGTCATCAAGCGAACAAATATAACAGCTTTGGACACACAGACATAATTTTTGGCGCACATACAGCCCGATGTATATCGAACAGATTGTCTGTTGGTTACTTATGGTCACTCGTCAGGTTAGATAGTCAGAATGAAATCTATCTCACAACCAATAGTAGGTACCAAAAACCGGCCAAGTGCGTGTCGGACTTGCACCTAAAGGATTCCGTACCACCGTAAAATAATATCAAGTTTCTTGTATGGGGACCCCCTTTATTTTTAAATTTTATTTTATTTTAGTATTTCTTGTTGTAGCGGCAACAGAAACAGGCATTCTGTGAAAATTTCAACTCTCTACCTATTACGGTTCGTGAGATACAGCCTGCTGACGAACGGACAGACGGACCAACGGACGGACGGACAGCGGAGGCTTAGTAATAGGGTTCCGTTGGCATCCTTTTGTTACGAACCCTAATAAAAAAACGAGAAACTGAAACAAAGTAAGTACTTTTTTTATCCTCATTAATTTCAACATTGTTGGACCTAAAAGTTTATCAACCGCCAGTGCGGTGTGTCCCCCATAAATGGCAAGCAGCGCACGCGCGCCAACGGGACCGGCGGACGTCCGTGCGCTTCAACAGGTCGGGTTCCGGTCTATTTGAGCGCCGCGCGCCGCGAAAAAACCGCCGGCCACTTGCTCTGGACCATTTGAAATTCAACGCATCTGCCGCGGCCCGGTGAGCGTGACGTCACATTTATACCAACGAGCCAAGACACATACATTGCGGAACGTTCAGATAATTCGGAACCGGCTTTTTAAAAAGGTTCATGTATAAGTTCACACAACTACAAACATGTTTTTACAAAATGCCTTACAATTATTTCGTGTTTTTGTAGATATTTTTTTATATTTCTGTCGCACGAGCCTATCTACAAATCAGACGAAAAAACGAATGTCTGGTATTAATTAGTGTATTAACAACACCACGCCTATTACAGCAGCACGACAAAACTTTATCTCACAGATTTTGTCACGCTGAGTCGTGGTCTCTCTTTCGAATTACATTTCTCACATTTTGTCTCGTCACCGCTTGCTGATCTAGGCCTACTGCTGTATGATCCACTATTCAACTTTGACGATTTGCTGTCTAGTGGGGTTTCGAAATTCGAACGCATGGCAACCGTACGGATTCCGTGAAAGATGTGCAGGCGCAGCTAATGATCACCATTAATTGCATCGGCGTTCACGGCCGATTATTGTATGTATGAGGACGATTATCGCCGCTCTCACCACGCTCGATCCGTATAAAGTTATACTTAGCTAGTGAGTACTCCCTCACTCATGAGGTGATTCATTTGAAGTCCTCATTACAATTAAATGAAAGAGTCACTCGAAATTCAACTTTGTACCACCCAGGTTCTGATTTTAAATATCAACGCCTAGAGAGTAGTCACTAGTCGCGAGGAACGATGAGATTTTGAGGGAGTGGTGAGCGAGCTCAATCCCTCATCAAGTCAGTGAGTAAAGGTGAGTGAGTGAGGAAAGTGAGTGACTGCGTCGCCTCGTGTAAAATAAGTAGATGAGCTACACATCACTAGTTATAGCTTTATAAATGTGGGTTAATAATGGAATTTAATCCAACATTATACTTGTTCCATTATATTATTTTCGTTCGGAACAATCGTAGCGGTCATTATTAGTTTTGCTCTAATGGACAAAGCAGTTTTACTCTGAAAAACGAGATAAAATCTCGTTTTAAAGATATGGCGACCGTTATATTGCAATTATTAATCTTCAGTTAGATGAAATAGCTCCGATTAATTACAAAGCTATTGATGTTATTAAAGTAAAATGTGTGAGTTTAGTTAATGAGGTCGATGCGGTAACAAATAAGGTAATAATAAAATGTAACAATTAAAAACATAGGTTTAAAGGTCTATGGTTGGATCAACCACACAAAGAGAGACGCAGTAAGAAAGAGGCAGAAGCAGAGTAAGAAAGAGGCAGTTGCCGTGCATCACATTTATTCTCCTCCATCTTTCTCTGTTGAGCGGTTGTAGTGACCATGTAGAAGAGCCATCGACGCCTTATACCTATTAATTTGCAATACAAAATCTTTAGTCAACTAACTGAGATGAGCGGGCGCGGGGTACTGAATGCTTGGTTGGGATAAGATCACGACAAATCTTGACATAGGTACACGCAAACAGACACAGATCGATCGTTACTGGCCAAACATTAGGGGGCGTCCATAAATTACGAGAGGTGATTTTTGAGATTTTTCGATTCCCCCTCCCCCCTTGGTGAGATTTCGTGAGATTTTGCTAGACCGCCTCCCTCCCCCTCTAATCTCACGTGAGATTTTTCTAAAGCTATATTCTAGAGGAGAAACATGTTGTACTTAATTTAACCCAGTTTTCTTGAAATCTTACACTGTTTCTTGCGGTAAAAAAAATTACGTGTGATTTGCCGAGACCCCCCTCTTCCCCACGTGAGACTTGGTGAGATTTTGCTCGACCCCCTCCCCCCTAAATGTCTCACGTAATTTATGAACGCCCCCTTAGTGGGCGTGGATTTATATAGGATCTCTCTTCCCAATGTGGTATCTGAAAACGTTCATCCTAAAGTAGTAGCATCAATATACCCGCCCGAAAGACCCATAAGTGCAAGGGTTCGCGCAATATGCCCTACTCCGTTCCCACGATTTATTGCCCCGCGTGCCACGAGATTGGCCACGAGCGATGGCACCGAGCACAGAGTAAAGACTAAAGAAAGAGGTGCCCTTATTAGATATTTGTATGAAACAAAACGTGGTCATTGTTTTTTCATTTTCATTATACTATTTACCGGTAAATAGTTGAACTACTCGCTTCGTTTTCTGTCGATGTTAGTACTAGGCCGACCACTAGGCCGACTTGCTTAGGGCCAGTCCATGGACTAATTACTAAGGGGACTGGCCCTAAGCAACTCGGCCGAGTGGTCGGCCTAGTACTAACATCGACATAAAACGAAGCGAGTAGTTCAACTATTTACCGGTAGATAGAACAATGAAAATGAAAAAACAATGACCACGTTTTTTCATACATATATCTAATAAGGGCACCTCTTTCTTTAGTCTTTACTCTGTGGGCCAGTCCCCTTAGTAACTGGTCCATGGCACCGAGTATAGGCGTCTACTAAATATGAAGTCGATGAGAAGGGCTCTCAACGGTACACTACACTCACGTCAGCGAAGTTGAGCCGGTTCGCGTTCTTCCTGAACTCGGTCATGGCGTATCGCTCTTTCATCTTTCTGACGCGTTTGCCGCCTCTCTTCTTCCTGCTCTGTTCTATTGGCTTCGGCAGAGGCTTCACGAACTTCACTGGAGGTGGTTCCTTTGAGGGACAGAAGAAGTATTAAAAGTATGGGCATAAATGAATTTGAAATTATAATCGATACACTGAATCACCTACTCGCGCAGTAACGAGCTCTAAACATAGTGAGTGAGAAACGTATTACTTAGCATAGCGTTGATGCTATACTTTTAATAATAATAATATCCTGGCACAATTTTTACACACGGCTACCTGATCCCGAACTAAGCAGAGCTTGTACTATGGAAACCAGATAACTGATATTACTACATATACTACTTTTTTTGTTTGTAAATACATACTTAATATACATATACACGACCCTGACTCGGGACATACAGACATGTTCATGCACACAAATGCATGTCCCGGGTAGGAATCGAAACTACGACCTGCAGCGTATAATAAGATTTATATTGAATTATGTCATAAATAGTGTTACCTGTAGTTTGTCGAGTTTCTTCTCAATGGATTCACGTAACTGTCGTCCAATAGCGCCGTCTGTGCTCTCGTGGCAGGCGTCCACTCGGGCGGCGAGGGTCAACTTTGTCGCCACTAGTTTCGCTGCTTTGTATCTGAGTTCCTAAAAAAAACACTTATTTTGTCCCTTTGCTGGGCAAAGGTCTCTCTCATTCGCCTTCATTGACCTCAGTATTCAGTCTGTGTAACTTTTTAGCGATTTATATTTATCTACTGCATAGATATAGGTCCCTATTTTGAACAGAGACAATTAGAGAAAGGAAAGGGAGGCCTTTGCCCAGCAGTCGAATATTGGAAAAAAGAAATTGATAGAGCCCTTTTATACCGCTCAAGAGGTAGTGTCTGTCTGTGTCAATCAGAGGAAACTATAATCATCTTGTAGGTATTTAAGAGAAAAAATACATGTAGGTATAAAACATTATGGAGTTTTACTTAGAATTCATAGTTTACTGATCCACACGAAAACCAGCTTAAATCATAGGTCAATTCAATGGCTGCGTCACAACAGGCGCATATTGCGACCAAGCACTCACTTTTGACGTTGGCACGCATAGACACTATATCATGCATGAGTGCTCGCGCGAAGTATCTGGACGCAGCGATTAAATACAAATCAGACTTACTGGTTGCGTATCTTGAACTATTTGTGAGAAGTAAATGTAGCCAGTGTGCGGCAGGGACGCGGCTTGTGAGAACCCTGACAGCATTTTCTTCTGTTGTCCAAGTGGTAACACGTTGCAAGCCGGCATTTTAGATAGTTTCGATAATCCACCGGCTATGCCGAGGATTTTTGCTGCTGTTGATGCACCTTTAAAAAAAGAAGTTACGAGTAGGTATGTGTCTTTTAAACTTAGATAAAGTTAGTGCGCATGCAGGAAACGTTATGAGCAAAAGCAACCACGCAGTGGATCCCAAACAACGGGAAAAAACAACGCGGCAGGCCCAGGAAGATGGCGGGATGAGCTGGACTCCTACTTGACGGATTGGTCCCGGGTAGCCATAGACCGGAGCAAGTGGAAAAAGGGGGAGGAGGCCTTTGCCCTGCAGTGGGACAGTATGGGCTAGAAATGAAATTAAAGTTAGTGCGAGGTCATTTTAGCTTTGCTATCTCTTGCTGCAATTGTGATTCGTTACAACTCACCAGTGACCCACCAGTGACAGCGACCTTATTGTTATGTTGCACTCTCCCCGGTATTGTTTGTTTTAGCTCATACGTCCACGGCGCTACTCAAAAGAAACTAGTTACAAACTCGAATTACTAATGAGTTGCTAGAATGTAATAGCACTAGTATGTCTGTGGTGGCTCGTATTAGTAGTGCGCGACTTGACATGTATAACGCGCACGACTGGTATCGAGAAATTTCTGTGTCGCGTACTTGAGTGATTGTGTTTTGTTTTTTCTTGTATGGAGCTTGGGAAGGTGATTTCCGATTGCGTTCCTTTTGAGTAGCACCTTGAACTAATGTCCTTACGCTACCTTTCGACTTTTTAGGGTTGACGAAGTTACTTTTACACCTGCAGCTTGCCCCTAATATTATTATAAATGTTTTGCTCCTTACCAACTATAGCAGTTATGTTTGGTGCGATGAATGTCATCCTGCTCTCAACATACTCGTATATCCTGGATTTGAAGTTGTTCAACTCGCCTGTCATGTCACATGCCTCATTTATCTCGGCTAATTCATGATCTGTCAACAGCTTTCTAAAAAAAAAAAAATTTGGTCTAACTACACAATAAATCTAAAATTCACACAACCATATTATAATGAGCACTTATAAAGATAATTTTGCCATCACTGGCGCCATTCATATACATGTATCTTTCAAATAAAAACAACATAAACAGCACAAAATAAAGCTCCTTGCTGTATAGTCAACTAAACTGACGTACCAACACCAGGCCTCAGTCACTCTGTGGTTTCGGTCGAACTAGCTCCGATCGGTTCGCGTACAAAGTCTGTACGCAATTCAATATGGCCGCCGCGCTCCTGGCGTGAACACGCGCTATAACGTTTCGCGCGCTTTTGGTTGGTCGCTCGCGTTGGAATTATTATTTTAAAATTAAAAATGACGAGCAAGACGAACTGTGGCGTATATGGCTGTCTAAATAGTTATAGAAACTGCAAATTGACTTTTTTTCTTTGCCAGCTGATTGTGAAAGGTAATTGAAGCTAATTGAAGTTTTATTTTGTTATTTAGATATAAAAAGAAGCTCATAGTTCAGTGCAGTAGACGTTATTTACAAGAGGTAGGATCGAATAGTGGAATTGAAGCGAAAATATGTAATTTGGAACAGAATGAAATGAAAGTTTTTTACGGTTATACCACGTTATACCTACTAGCATCGATTACGGAATACCTACCTACCTTAATTCCTTTCATAGTTGACGAGATCCATCGTGTTGCCAGTTTTTCTACTTACCTATATTCGTATTAGACACTTACCTAAGTCGATATAAGTAGATACTAGTTGCCGTAGCGTTTTATGAGCACTCGGCCACCGGCGGAAAAAGCGAGTGAGAGAACTATAAATTCAAGGTTAACGGTCATAACTCAATGAGCGACTTGCACTTGCTGTTGCTTGATATTCTACTATGCATCCATGCTATGCTATTGCGTATTGTTCCCATGCTATTGCGTGCTGTTATATGCGCTAATTAATTTACTAAAACATATTAATTTCACCACTCCATGTCCATGCTTCCCTTCAGACTACATTTTTAAATTATTTGTTGGATTTCGCATTTATGCTGCCATTAAATTTAATAACCGCTATTTTAAAGACAAAAAATATCGAAGGCATTACATTAAAGTGCAACAACTGTAATTTTTTAAAATGTATAGTTTTAATTAACATTTAAATACAAAAATGTTGGTACTATTTTATTTTTATTAATTGTGACAACCCTACCGATTGAAGGTTAAGTAGCGTGCAGCAGCGTGCGGCAGCGGGACGGCGAATTACATACGCTAACGCGTTGCGTCAAGGCACAATTTAGATTGCGCGCGGTCGGGCGCGGCAAGTTTAGGTAATAATAATAATTTAAAATGTCGGCTTTCTTCAAGATCAAAGGAGTGCAACTTCTGTACTCCTTATCTATTCTGTGCCAACACAATGTTCCATTTGAAACACACTGTAATGTAACATAGCAAGGAAACACGTAAAAGATATTCAACCGTATAGTATTAGTATCTTTACACCAAATTAGCCTTGATGTGGTCATGATGCAATTTTGGTAACTGTACGTAGTTTAATAATCCTCACCCTTGTGTGGTTGATGCGGTAACCGACACTATCATAATAGTGGCTTGTGTTAGAATGCCCTGCAACGTCTCGTTATTCTTCGCTTGATCCAAATCATTGCCAAGCTCCCTCACAGTCCTAATGTAGTCCAACGGAGATATGATTAGCGACTCAAGCTCGGGGAACCGTTTCTGGTACTTATCCCGAACAAATCTGTGGATAATAGCTGGAAAATAAAATTTGAGACTTATGTTTGGGCCTAACCTAATAATTTTGTGTATGTTGCAACAAACCCCAAACCTGAATCATGAATTGTAATCTAACTGCAGTTAAACATAACTCAAATTAGAAATCTAAGATCTCCTTCACTAGAATATTTGAGTAGTGTTTTAGAATTGACACCATTTTCGTTATTGGTTTGTCTTATCATCCGGGTATCACTGGAATCGGCCCAGTCCATTGTATGCTACCCATATTACAAGCTTTACTCAGTTTGGGACCATACAGTTGGTGTTTGACAGCCGAATACTACGCAACTTAAATTTGAGCTGCTTAACTTTGATGCACCATACTAAAAATGACGGTTAACAACGTCTCAAACAGCAGTTTGAGCAGTTTAAGAGCAGTTTGCTAAGTGGGACTTAAACATTTAAGTAGCCTTTGAGTATTCGCCTGTCTCTCTCTCACACACAAAACAGGCACAATCTAGTTATTTATTTGTGGATCACAGAACAAATTTATGTTATAGTACTTTGATATTGAAATAGCAGACACCTACCGACTTCACCATCAATCTCCGCTGCAATATTATTGGCTTCCACAATCAACTGATACTCGGGATCTGTCTCCATTAGCCCACTCACTTCGATCTTCTTTCTGTTGTTACCAACATTGTTCTCAATCTCATTGATTACCTAAAACATGAAATTTACAAAAGCTCAGCTTTTTATTGAAGTGTGTAGCCACCTGGTAACTGGATGAATAAATCATAATCACTTATATTAACAGTAAGCAGCACTTTGTAAACATGTATCTTCAAGCAACACTAGGTTTATTACTTTCTACTTTTTTCAATAATTAGTACGACGCTAAAATTGCATGCTGTGTTTACCTATAAGTAGTTGTGCATTAGACTTAAGAACAAAAATATTTTGTATTTTATACTCGTAAGAATGCAACAACTGTTGGTGAACCTTATTAAATAAAATAAAATAAATAAATAATAGCCAAAAGAATTTGAACCTTAGTTTCCAAGTTTTATAAAAGGGTTTTATGCTTCGTGTTTTTGTCACCACGATGGTATACGAATACGAATAATCCTAGATTAATCGTCCGGTCAGCGGACTTCTAGCAACTGCACATTCTTTACAATAGATATGCCTACTTACCCTTCTAAAACGGTCTGAATCCCTTAACTTGGCCAATTCTCTTATGGAAACGTTTTTGATATCCTCTTCTTTTGGTAATACTGGATAGGGCACGGCGAATTCGTGTGCATCATTCAATGTTTTGTTGTCAATTTGCGCCTCGAGCTCGCCGTCGTCATTTTCCTCCAAATCAGCTAGAAGTTCGTCGGCTAAAGACATTTTTCACAAACAGCAATTATTATTACTATTGCAATTATATCTTAGGGCCTGAAAAGCTTTCAGGCAGGAATCAGGGTATTTTCCCTATTCCCTCGACGACTCGATGATCGGTAAAAAAAAAACCTCAACTAGGGATGGCGATCTGAGATCGATTAATCGAAGAATCGATTTTTCGTGCCAAAAAAAAACGATTTTTTAAATCAATATGTAGTACTGAATCGATTCCATGAATCGATATTTTACCCTTGAACATCGTCATTCGTTTTTTCTGTTTTGGTAAAAACCATTAACCTGGTGAAATTCATAGTACAAAAAAAAGAAATCCAAGATGATAGGTATATCGACGCTTGAAAGTCAAAAGGTAACAAGCGCCATAATAGCAACTTTACAGGAGAGCCGTTTAAAGTTTTAAAATTCGGAAAAAAAATCATAACTTTTTACTCGATAGACCTTTTTAGATAAAACCAAAAGCAGAAAACCTACAAAAACATGCTTTATCTACTCAAACAACTATTTAATAAATAGGCCCCTTAGTTTCTGAGATAGTGGCTCATAAGCTCTAAAAACATGACAAGGCGGCAGGTAGAAAAGGAGCAAGCGACAGGACAATTTTTTTTAAATCGAAACAAAAAGACATAAACTACAATAAAAAAATAAACACGATTAGACAAAAAAGGTTAAGTAACTTTTTTTCTCAAAACAAATGCAAGTAGAAATGTTGCTAACGACCCACTGTGATTTTCTAATAAAAGACAAAACAGCTCAAGTAAAAGTTTATCATTGTCAATTTCCGAGCAGAAATATCTTAAACGGGACAAAAAAGTTAAGTAATGTATTGCAAAACGTTATAAACGGCGCTTTTTTATTCATCATAGCGAGGCAAAACCGGCAACATGACAATACTAACAGATATGCCGCTTTAAATTTCAATACACATAGCCTTAAATTTTAAAATAATGGTAAAAGAACATGCAAAATTGATTATAAAATTAGTGTGTGTTCTGCAATTTAAGGTAAGTATCTATTTTATTTATTATAAGTACACCTTGAATGTGTTTATTGAAATTTCCTACTGCTCTTTTAACGCGAACGACAACTTAATGTCAATAATAACTACCGCAATCGCTGAGGGGCGTAGTCGGCAGTTGTTGGATATCGTTGGCAGTTGTGTGAAAGAGCTCTTTGTAGAGAAACAGTATTTAAAATAACAAGAAATATAATCAACTTATAAAATCTGCCGTAAATAGCACTAACCCATCTCATTCCTTGGGTGCCGTAAGAGGCGATTAAGGGATTCACCGGAGGATGGGCAGCAGCGTCCTCCGAGTACATATTTTACCTACTGCGATCGCCAACCCATCTGCCAAGCGTGGCGATTATGGCAAAACCCCCCAATGAAACGGACAAACAGGGACCAACCCCCAGTCCCCGGCAGCCTCGCTAGCTAGTCCTGGCCATGGTAGCGGCTATGGTAACGGCGGGGGAGGGGGTGTTAAGAATTTCCGGCAGGACGGCTACCACATAAACCGACGATTGGACCTGGCAACATTTAACATGCGCACACTGCGGACCGACGAGAAGATCACTGAGCTCGAGGAAAAATTGAGTAGGGTACGGTGGGACGTCATCGGATTATCTGAAGTCCGAAGAGGGGGGAGGACTCGATAATTCTGAAATCTGGTAACCTGCTCTATTTCCGAGAGGGCGACCAGCAGTCCTAGGGGGTGTCGGGTTTATCGTCGTCGTAGAGTGTGTCAACTAGGGTGGCGGCGTATCTTGTTCTCCGAATAACCCAACTGTATTCGTTAAAAGTAGTTCACGTGTACGCTCCGACATTGGCATATTCAGACAACGAAGTGGAAACTATGTATGAGGTTATCTCTAGAGCTATGCATAGTTTCAAAACTTACTTTACCGTTGTCATGGGTGACTTCAACGCGAAACTGGAAAAATGAGACGGTGATGAGCTGCGAGTAGGGCAATTTGGAGTTGGACGGCGTAACCACCGGGGCCACCAGCTGGCGGGCTTCATGGAGAAGGAGGGACTCTTTATGATGAACTCCTTCTTCAGGAAGTGTGAGCACAGGAGGTGGATCTGGATGAGCCCCGACGGTGCAACATAAAACGAGATAGACTCCATCATGTCGACGAAGAAGCAAGTATTCAATGATGTATCTGTGATCAACGCGGTCAAAACCGGTAGTGATCACCGACTGGTAAGATGCACATTGAATCTCAATATAAAACTTGAAAGATCTTGACTGATGAAGTCTACGCACCGGCCAGCACCAACCCAGATCCAAAACCCCGAGAGCTTTCAGCTGGAATTTCAAAACCGATACGATGTCCTAGGGAGTAACGTGGACGATTATTATAACGACGGGTTCGTGGATGCAAGGCCCGTGGTACAAAATCTCTGAGGAAAGAGAGGAGTGAAATGATACTGCAGTCTTCAGAAGACGCGTCTAAATACCGGCAGCTCAATAGACAGATTTCGAATACCTTGACACGTGACTTCCGCCAATTTAATACCGAAGGTATTAAAGAGGCTATCGAGCGGAACAAAAGCTCCGAAGTGTACGCTAGAAATCTGTCTATTGGGCAAAGTAAGCTAATGAAACTGAAGATCGATGACGGCAGAATTGTTTCATCCAAACGACAGCTTTTGATGGAGGTCAAAGAACACACACACACACACATACACAGTTCTATAAACAGTTATACACGTCAATACGGGCACCCGTTACAAACCTGACGAACGACCCAAGAGCTAGACCAATCCGACACTATACCAAAGACATTCGAACGTCAGCTTGTGAGCTTGTGCGCGTGAGATTAGTATGGCTCTTAAACTGCTTAAAAACGACAAGGCACCGGGTGATGATGGAATAACGGCTGAGCTCCTGAAAGCGGGTGTAAAACCGGTGCTAAAGGCCCTTCAGAAGCTGTTCGGTTCCGTCATACTCGAGGGAAAAACGTCGCAGGCATGGAGCGAAGGTGTGGTGGTTCTTTCAAAAGGGCGATAACGCTCTGCGAAAGAATTATAGACCCATCTCACTTCTGAGCCATGTCTACGAGCTGTTTTTGAGGGTCATAACGAACCGTCTCGCACGCAAGTTCGACGACCTCCAGCCTCCCGAACAAGCCGATTTCCAAAAAGGCTTTAGTACCGTAGACCACATACTTACATACGCTGTAACAGGATATTATAGAAGACCGAGGAGTATAACCTGCCCCTTTGCTTAGCGTTTGGGGACAACGAGAAAGCCTTCGATTCGGTCGAGATGAGCTGTATTGCAGTCTCTCCAGCGATGCCAAGTCGATTACCGGTACATCGAAGTTTTGAAATGTTTGTATGAAAATGCCGCTATGTGAATCCGATTACAGGACCAGAACTCGAAAGTTATCCAGTTGCAGCGATGTGTGATACAGGGAGACGTTATCTCTCCGAAACTGTTCACCGCTGCACTGAAAAACGTTTTCAAGGTTCTGGACTTGGACGGGCTGGGCATCAACATAAACGGCGAGTACTCATCTTCGGTTTGCCGACAACATAGTGGTCATGGCTGAGACTATGGAAGACCTCAATACCAAGCTCGATGGCCTCAGTAGAGCCTCCGAACGAGTTGGTCTTAAAATGAACATGGACAAGACGAATTGATCTTCGTCAAATATCGATTTGCCGTGTTTTACCCACTCCCGTGAAGATCGGAGACTACGCTAAAAGTTGTCTGGGACAAACTATCCAGTTAGGTAGGTCCAACTTCGAGAAAAAGGTCAATCTACGAATCCGACTCGGTTGGGCAGCGTTCGGGAAGCTATGCAATATCTTCCCGTCCGAAATACCGCAGTATCTCAAGACGAAAGTCTTCGACCAGTGTGTGTTGCCAGTGATGACCTATGGATCTGAGACATGGCCGTTCACAATGGGCCTCATAAAAAGCTCAAATTCACTCAAAGGGCAATAGAGAGGGCTATGCTCGGAGTTTCCTTGCGAGATCAACTCAGGAATGAGGAGATACGCAGAAGCAGAAGGATCAAGGTAGCCGACATAGCCCGCAGGATTGCCAAACTTAAGCGGCAGTGGGCAGGGCACATTACTCGTAGAACGGATGGCCAATGGGGCCGAAAAGTTCTCGAGTGGCAGCCGCGCACCGGAAAGCGTAGGGTGGGTCCCGCAACGTGGACCGACAATCTGGTGAAGGTGGCAGTAATACACTGGATGCGGGCAGCGCAAGACAGGTGTGGCGAAACTTAGCGAAGGCCTATGTCCAGCTGTTGACGTCTTTCGGCTGAGATGATGATGATGAAAAATCTCTATTCATTAACTTCATAAACTTTTCATTTATTTCAATTCATTTGTCATTCACAAAAATGGGACTGACATTTAGACTAATATTAGACATCAACGCGATAATCACTATCATTGCACGCAGTTATTTAAAATAGGATAAACGACATTCAACTTCGATTTTTTGACTAAATTCTCATTTCTCGTATTCGGTAGAAACAGCACAAGCGACATCAATTTTATTTCAAGAACGAGGCAAAAAGGGATAAACGCCAAAATATTTTTTTTTATTTCCAGGCAAAAACGGATCAAGCAACATTGCATTAGTTTTTAAGTAAAAGCAAAACAGCCTAAACTCCTTTTTTGATTTTATTCCGAAAAGGCAAAACGCAATAAGTGGTTAAATGGTATTCTAGTTTAACAGGTAGAAAAGAAGTAAACGCAGTTTGTGGTATGAAGACCTTCAGGCAAAACTACTTAAAGACCATGCATATGAAAATATTGAAAAGCAGAATACACTAAACGCCGAAGTGCATTGCTTTGTTGTTTTTTTGTGTAGGCGTAAACAACAATTCCCTGATGTGAGAAAATTATGTGTCACTTGATACCTTTTGATACCTCTTTTTGCTAAAATCACATCAGGCATAAGTGACATCAAAATGCTCCTATCGGAATGAAACCCGGTTCATTCGACGCAGAAAAAAAAACTGAGTATGACCTCATACTTAACTCATTTTCGACCAAAGTGGCGCTTGTGACCTTTTGCCTTTCAAGCGTCGATATAATTTTTCATAAATCAACTGTTTCGCTTTTTGTCTCATTCGCGCACGCACTAACAGTCGCTGTGCGAATAAATGCGCCATACTCAACTTCAAGGCCACGCGCGTCTGATACTTTGATATGGTAATAATAAACTTATTTGTTATTATCGAATTACCTGATTTTACTGATAATGGCCCAAATTTCAATGCTCGGTGATCGACATCGGAGCAAGAGAAAATGCTCCGATGTCACTCACCGACCATTGTATTATGGACCTTATTTCAATTGGATAAGTATTGAATTTGATTGATAAAAATTAAAATGCCATGCTGTGCCGTCATCTATGTGTGTTGGCAACAACATAGATTAATAAACCTTAGTTATTTGTATGTTGGCAATATTAGTTTTGGTATGTTGGCAACTGCCGGTTTTCGCTCTCTTCCACGAATGTCCGCCCACGTAAACGGTCGTGTAATTAAGCCTGTGGCTATAATATTAAAATAATTGTTTGTACCTATTCAATGTGTTCTGCAAATACAGTGATATAAGTGAACAGTGCCGAGATTTTATTTATAGCGCCCTCACCACACGCCAGGACACACGAACACACAATATACATGAGCCGTACCTAATGCGCTCATTGGTCCTTCTTCGCACTGAACGCGACCTATGTTGCAAATAAACTAGTAATGATAACAACCGTTACGTCTTGAAGAAAAGGGTCGGAGGAAGCAGCAAAAACCTAGAAATCATCAAGGTCAAAGTGAAGGTTCATAACTCCAACAAAAAAGTAAGTCCATTTTCAAGCGGCCATTTTGTTGTCAACATTCACCAACCAAAGAAGATCATCATACAAGAATTCGAGCGTCAAAATTCAAAAATACTACGTCACGTCCGTCACAAGCGCTGATTGGATTACAGCGCACGGAACGTAGCCACGCATCGAGAATTTAATTCCGCAAGGTTGGCTTCACGGACATCGCGGGGCCACGATTGGTTGCCGAGCGGAACTAAAGAACGACTTGAATGAAGCTGTCTCAACAAATACGTCACGTCACGTCCGTCGCAAGCGCTGATTGGATTAAAGCGCACGGAACATAGCTACGTACCGTCAAATGGGGTCAATAGGAATCGTGGGGGGAATAGGGAAAATTTCGGGAATGAAATATTTGCAACAATAATTCTAACACCCTACTAGTCACAGCTTATGAAATGGCAAGAATGTATAGTAGAATATTTATTTTCCCGAATGGAAACACATAAAAAACATACAACTATATATAGATACCACAAAAGTCAGTTTGAAATCATCATCTGAAATAGTGCTACTTAGAGGGTAAAGTTTCTTATCAATTTACTTTGTTTTTGTGGAAAAATCAGAGTTTTGAAGACTGTGTGCGAAGTTAGCATTTATTCTAGAAGCTGTAAATCGAGGAGTGATTACAATTAAATCATTTATTACATGATAAAACTTGATTTTACTGTGACGGTGAATTTATTTCAAAACAACGAGGTTTTTCGGTACACGTCGGGGAGTTCTAGGAACACTACACGGGGGCAATAGGGACGTAGTTTTTAATAAATAGACACGGCGACGTATAACAAGAGACAGTAAAGGGACTATAGGGACAGGGTTGTCACTTGTTGTTAATGGAATATCATATTTTTAACCACCGACGCAGAAAAGAAATGTTATGTGTTTGACGCCTTGGTATATGTTTTTATGTGTCTGTCTGTCTTAAAATATTTCATATAAGACTGATTTTGGTATCCTTAATGTTCATACGGCTTCATATTAATATGAAAGACTATTTTTTTTTGTTTTGTTAATGTTCGTGCATATTTTTATTAATATTTTTTGTTTTTTATAATTTAATTAAAACATAAGTGTTAATTTATACTTTAAACATAAAAACCTACTGATAAAAAATAATTAATATGTGAGACTGCTTTTGGTTTAGTTAATGTTCTTTTTTCCTAAACCTTTCCTGCAGTTTTTCTTAAATAAATTCTGACAGCCCTAACGCTTTTTCCCTATTAGTACATCGACGTTCCTACTGACCCCTACTTGTGTTTAAATAGGAATTACCTATATTTTCAATAATTACGTAAAACTGGATGGTTTTTAAGGTTTAGTGTAAAGTTTATAGCAATCTACGAGGTGCGACTCAAGTTTTGATACCAAATTCAGTATAATTATATGAAGAATAACTGGTGATATTTGAACGAAAAGTTCAAAACTGTGCCCATTCACCCCATTTGACGGTATCTCAATATTTCTTTTCGCAAGGTTGGCGTCACGGACAACGCGGGGCCACGATTGGTTGCCGAGCGGAACTGAAGAACGAACTGAATGCAGCATCATTCGTGAGTCATCGTGTCACGTGTCTCAACAAATACGACGCGTCACGACAAGAAAAATTCGATCGACGAACAAAGGAAATCCTCCATTTTGCATAAAGCTAGTGTGCAAGAGTTTAGTGAAAGTAACTATTTATAGACAGTGATAAGTAGTGGAATAGGTATTGTCATGGAGCACATAAGCGACGTCAAGTTGCTAATAGCCTCCAGGGGCCACTCAAAAGGCTCTATAACGCGGCTAAAAAACGTGTCGGCCACGTTTTGCGATATGGACACAGGTATGGTCATCGCCAAGCGCGACAGATTGCGCGAAGCGTTTTCAGATTACAATAGTATTAATTCTCAAATATCGGTGTTGTCACCGGGGGACGTTGAGGAGCCCAGCATTGTAGAGGATGTTTATCTGGAAACTATAGCTAAACTGAACGACGTTCTCAACTCGCGCCAAGGTAAAGAACCCAAGCCTGTCATTACGCCATATCAGGACCGAACAGTCTCACACGTAAAGCTGCCGCACGTCACTATTCCTACCTTTGCGGGGGAATACACGAAATACTACGAATTTATAAATATGTTCTCAGCTATGATTCACAAAGATACATTGCTCTCACCAGTACAAAAGCTTTACTACTTAAAAGGATTTCTAAGTGGGGAGCCCCAGTCGTTGTTGTGCAATTTACCACTGCAAGACGATAGTTATGACGAAGCGCTCAGATTGTTAAAGGAGAGATACGACAATAAAACCAAAATAGTTCAGGAACATATCTACACTCTAATGGATTTGCCACAAATAAAAAAGTCAACTACTACAAATTTACGAACTCTCATTTCAGATGCCAAGCAGCACCTTGCCGCATTAAAGAATCTCAAGGAGCCTGTGGATACCTGGGACAGTATCATAGTATGTATACTCATGCGCAAACTTGACACGTTTAGCATCCGTGCGTTTCAATTGGAGAGGGACAACAAGGCACTTCCAACCATCAAAGAGTTCCTGGACTACATGGAACGTCGCTCTCTGGCGCTCGAGTCCATGGATAACAACAACTCGAAGCCGCAGGGTCAGCACTTAGCAAGCCACGCTGTTGCTACACAGCAGGCACCATCAGCATGCAGCTACTGTAAGTCAATTGAACACAAGTTATTTCAATGCCCCCAGTTTAAGCTTGCTGCACAAAACAAACGCTTAGAGTTTGCAATAGCGAACAAACTATGCAAAGTTTGTTTGGCTCAACATAAGCGCAAATGTAAATATCATTTTAAGTGTGCAGAATGTAAAAAGGAGCACAATACACTGCTGCATGGAATAGATACACAAACAACACCTTCTGTGACATTATTATCCAGCACGAGCACCACTCAGGGCCAGGTTTTGTTGCCTACTGCACGAATAAAGCTTATTGCACAGTCGGGAACCATCATTTATGCCAGAGCTCTGCTTGACAGTGGGTCGCAAGCATCATTTGTCACACAGAAGGTTGTGGATCTGCTCGGCATGCTCCCAATGCACTCTAACACCCATATAGTGGGCATTACTAACATTGAACAAGCCGTTGACAAATGCATAAATCTTGAGGTTCATTCCACTGTTTATCCATTCAAAATAAATGTCAACTGTCATGTTGTGAAAACCATCACATCCAAATTGCCACAAACTCAATTGGACATATCATCCATTGCATTCCCTGCCGACTGCAAGCTAGCCGATGCAAACTTTAACATGCCTGGTGATGTGCATCTTTTGCTTGGAGCTGACATTTTCTTTCAGGTCTTGCTGCCGCAGCCTGAGGAGACTATCTCCCCTGCGCGCCAGCACCCTGCTAGTTCCAGTGCAGCCACTACCCAGCAGCCATCTGTAGTACACACCAGCTTCGGGCATGTCATCGCAGGCCGCAGCAACAGCACAACGGACAAATATAATCAGGTTGTATCCTTGCTTTGTATAGAATGTAATGACAATTTAAATGATACGTTGAGCGCATTTTGGAAAGTAGAAAAAGTGCCTGAAATTTTCCCAGAGAAAACTGCAGAACGAGACTACTGTGAACAATTGTTTAAGGCGTCCACCAAACTTGAAAATAATAAATTTCAGGTTACGATGCCTACCAAAGTACCACTAGATCAGATCAGCTCTCAGTTAGGGGAATCTTTCCATTTAGCACTCAATAGATTCTATAGCTTAGAAAAGAGGCTACAAAAAGATGAAACGCTTTGTAGTGAATACAAAAAATTTATTGATCAATATATTGAATTAAAGCATGGTGAGTATCATGATATAGGTAGCTATGACCTGTCAAAGGACCCTGTCTATTTTCTCCCCCACCATGCAGTGATAAAGGAAGACAGTCGTACCACCAAGTTAAGGACAGTCTTCGATGCCTCTATGCGTACGAACAAGAAGGTTTCATTAAATGATCTTTTGCTAAACGGTCCTGTGGTACAGAAAGACTTGTTTGAAGTCCTTATTGCATTTAGATTAGATAAATACTACTTTATTTGCGATATACGTAAGATGTTTAGGTGTATTGACTTAGATCCATCACAGCGGTCACTACAAAATATATTGTGGCGCGAGGCTCCTGACCAGGACATCAGATGCATACAGTTAAATACTGTAACGTATGGCCTTAAGCCATCATCTTATCTGGCTACTCGCTGCCTTATAGAGCTTGCTGATAGGTATAAGGATCAGTTTCCACTGGCATCTTTAATATTAAAAAACAATACTTATGTTGACGATATTTTATGTAATGGTCATTCTGAACAAGAATTATTGCAAACGCAGTCAGAACTGGTTCAGTTGCTTGCTTTGGGAAACTTTCAGTTACATAAATGGGCCTCCAATAGCGAGTCTGTTTTACTAAACGTTCCAAAGGAGAGCCACCATTTCGGAGAGTTGGACCTATTAAAGCAGGACTTGTCTGTAAAAACGCTAGGTATCAACTTTAATGTAGAACATGATGCTTTCACTACTACATGTCCACAACCCGACACTAAACTGTATTATACAAAACGCGACATACTAAGCTACATAAGTAAGTTCTATGATCCGCTAGGTCTTATAGGCCCTATACTTGTACGCGCTAAAGTAATAATGCAGAGGTTGTGGGCAAGTGACACGGACTGGGACGATAGACCTACTGAGGATATACGGGATCAATGGTCAGACTTTATTAGGGACCTAGCACAGATGGAGCCAGTCAGTGTGACACGTTGTGTGAAACCACATGACGCCGCTGTCAATCAGTTGGTAGGTTTCGCCGATGCTTCAACTGTGGCCTATGGCTGCTGTATATACTTACGTTCTATCGATTCAGAAGGTAATGTGCATGTTGAATTACTATGCTCCAAGTCCAGAATAAATCCGCTCCGCAAACAGCTGACTATTCCAAGGCTGGAATTGAATGCAGCGTTGCTTCTCTCAATTTTGACCACGAAAGTACATAACACACTATCCGCAACAACGAAAATAGATAATTGTTATCTCTTCTCTGACTCTCAGATAGTATTAGCTTGGCTGAACACTGACGTCACGAAATTACAGGCTTATGTCGCGAATAGAGTTAGAGCGATACAAGAGCTGACTCATAACTATCATTGGCAATATGTAAACACTGCAGTCAACCCAGCAGATTGCCTTAGCAGAGGCCTTCAGCCTCATGAGCTCAAACACAACAACACCTGGTGGCATGGTCCATCATTCTTACATGACAAGAGTTATATTTTTCATACTGAGTATGAGCCGCCTACACAACTACCTGAGTTAAAATGTAGCAATGATAAAATTATATGTGCTAATATAACCACACAAGATAATACTTTGTTTGATAGGTTAAGTAAGTACTCGAATATTAATAAAATGACTCGCATATTAGCTCACATAATAAGATTTTGTAACAACATAAAGCCTATGGTTATAAAGCAAACAGGTTTCTTGTCATCAGCAGAACTAAACAGAGCATTGTCACTAATTGTAAAGCGTGAACAACAACAATTCTATGCCAGCGAAATTAAATGTTTATCATCTCACAATCCAGTCACAGGTAGTCTGCAGCCATTAGCTCCCTTCCTAGATAGTGACGGCATTATCAGGGTTGGTGGTCGCCTACAAAACGCGTCGATACCTTACGCTAAGCAACACCCGGCAATATTGCCCAAACAGTCACCCATTACAAGCTTGATTGTGAGAGATGAGCACCTGAAATTGTTGCACGCTGGTCAAAAATTAGTTCTAAGTTCTCTCAGACAGAGATTCTGGATTGTTGATGGACTACGTACTGTTAAAAAGACAATACATAGATGTGTAATCTGTTGCAGGTTGAAGGCTGTTGCTTCAACTCAACTAATGGGTTCCTTGCCCGCTGCACGAGTCACCACATGCCGCCCGTTTGAACGTGTCGGGGTCGACTTCGCTGGGCCGGTATCAGTTAAGAACAGCCGCATCAGGAAACCGGTTATAGGCAAGGGTTACATAGTCCTATTTGTATGTTTTGTCACGAAAGCGATACACGTAGAACTCGCATCAGATTTAGCGACTGAAACGTTCCTTGCTTGCTTTAAACGATTTATTGCACGAAGAAACCTGCCCAGCGACGTCTACTGCGACAACGGTTCAACATTTAAAGGGGCGAGGAACCAATTAGACGAGCTGTATAAACTACACTCTTCTCAGAGCCACCAAATTCAGGTACAGACGTATGCGTCGGAACGCGCCATTAATTTTCATTTTATACCGTCTTACAGTCCCATTTTTGGCGGGCTCTGGGAGAGTGGAGTAAAAAGTGTTAAACACCACTTAAAACGTGTTGTAGGTAATGCCTTGCTTACCTACGAGCAACTCAATACTGTATTAACTGAAATTGAAGGTGTGTTAAATTCTCGCCCACTCACAGCTGTAACATCTGATCCTAACGATTTTTCGTTCCTGTCACCGGGTCATTTTCTTACTGGCGCACCTTTGCATACTTACCCAGGGCGTGATGTTACTGATAAGAATGTAAATTTGCTTAAGTTTTGGTCTATTACTATTAAAATAAAACAAATGTTTTGGAAATACTGGAGTAAGCACTACCTATCGTTGCTTCAGAGCAGACCTAAGTGGCGCGATAACATGCCCAATGTGGAGATAGGTAGCTTAGTAATATTGTGTAGCGACAATACACCGCCCTTACAGTGGCCTATGGCGCGTATCACCAATATATTTCCGGGAAAAGACGGAAAAGTCCGAGCGGTCGAAGTACGAACGGCCAACGGACATACACACCATAGGACAATCCATAAGATCTGTGTATTGCCGATTGATATCAGTGATGATAAATAATAAGCTGCACTATGTGTATTGTATTTAGTAAACTAGCATTATTCTATTGTTTACAAAGCAGGGGTCCAAACTGCTCGTATTTTGTCTGCTGTTTTTTTTTTATGTATAGCATCGAATAAATCCATGTTATGCTGTCTAGAAGGATAAGCTCAATATTATCGTACTAGTTGATTTGTAACTACATTAGCGTTATAATATCTATCTATAGTATTATAATGTACATTTCATTTATAAAAATTTAATTGCATATAAGTGCTATGCGTAAGGTAAAGTCACCTTTATTTTTTTGGCTTTTTATTTTTTTCTCTCGAGGTGGAGCCCTTATCTGTTTAGATATAGGTACCTTCTTAATTTTTAATTTGTAAAACAAATAAGTGTAGGGACTAGCTACATAAGGAAAAAGAAATTTATAGTTTTAACTACTATATTTAATAGGTAGGTATTAATTTTGTATTAGTACTGATGTTATGTATCGTGAGTCTGTCATAATAATTGCAGATTTGTCTTTGTAACGTAAAATTTAAATTTATTTCAAAAGTTGTAGTAAACTTCTTTATTGAGGCCGCAACATGTTGGCAACAACATAGATTAATAAACCTTAGTTATTTGTATGTTGGCAATATTAGTTTTGGTATGTTGGCAACTGCCGGTTTTCGCTCTCTTCCACGAATGTCCGCCCACGTAAACGGTCGTGTAATTAAGCCTGTGGCTATAATATTAAAATAATTGTTTGTACCTATTCAATGTGTTCTGCAAATACAGTGATATAAGTGAACAGTGCCGAGATTTTATTTATAGCGCCCTCACCACACGCCAGGACACACGAACACACAATATACATGAGCCGTACCTAATGCGCTCAATGTGCGCCAGCCATTAGACATCGTTTATTATGGTATATTTCTTGTTTTTATTAAAATGGATTTATATTTACATTGTAAATGAAAACTTGGAAAAAAAACGATTATTCAGAAATCGATCTTTTAGACCTCGATTTTTTTGTGAATCGATTCATCAGGTTACGATTCGAATCGATTTAAAAATCTATCTTTTTCGGAAAGAATCGCCATCCCTAACCTCAACTCAAGTTGGTTTGCTTCAAGCTTTGCTGGTCAAAAACTGGTGCGTTCCATTCACTGTTAATTTTGTTAATTTCGTTATTTTCGATCACAAATCTCGTTCCACTCGCACAATCTTGTTTCTGTCACTGACTGATCGGTAAATTCCAGCTGATGTTCCAGCGTAGCATACCTATACCTAAGCTAGCAGGCACGATAAATAAAATACTTCACGATACAAATATACATAATACAACCAAAGAAATTATAACCAGGGAATGCGGACTTGCCAGCAAAAGTGAAGCCGACAGCGAGATACCACATTAACGTTGTTTCCTTTTCCAAACAAGAGTGACCATAATATTTTGAAATTTGAAGAAAGTCCCCATGGACATCTGGTGAAAACGTGCTATTGTTCCGAGATTGTTATGATAGGAAAATAATAAAAATAAGGAATGTTTATTTTTATAAGAACATGAGTAAAATAAATTAGTCTGCGGTGGCCAAACTACGCGAGCGCCTGTCTTTAGGTATCTTGGCAACCTAAATGGAGCTACAAAATAGTATTTAAGAAAAATGTACAAGGCTAAGGCCGTTGATTTTAGGCCACTTTGTATCATACAGTAACATGACACTTCTATGTTACAGTAACGCAGAAGTAACGCGAAAAGAACGCATAATATTTTAAGGCTGAGTGCATAATGTGATAATTCATAAAATCTAAAAAAAATTAACTATTCATGAAAGTAACTCTCAGAGGACACAAAAAAATACTGGGAGACAAAAACAAAGTCTTCGCGAACAAAAAAAAACATATTTTTATAATAATACATAAGACTAGCCAGGAATAGTCAGCTTAGCTATTTGGCGACTCCTTCCTGTACTTGCGAAGACTTGGAAAGTCTTCTTTTTTATACTGGGTGAAATCGAAATCGTCGGCAATATTTTAACCAGTGATTCTACACATGATTCAGAATATTTAGGGAATATTAATCAACAAATCAATTGATAAAAATTTATTACCCAGGTAAGGTATGACAGTTAAATAGTTTGCTTATTTGCTTACCCAATCAATATTTTTTTAACAATCGATTTTTTTTTGTTTTCCTAAAATATTTTGAATCATGTGTAGAATCACTGGTTAAAATATTGCCGACGATTTCGATTTCACCCAGTATTTTTGACTTTTTGTAAGCTCACAACAACGGAGCTCCAATAAGAACGCCAAGCTTAAAAAAGGCTCGAGGTTTATTTAAAACACAAGTCCTTATTCAGCCTTGAAACATTCCGAGGCGATTTGCTACGACGAGCCCCAGAAAAAAGCTCGAACCTCTTTTGAAAAGGCTAAAAGACTCGAGACTAGCAACACGAACAACACGAACGCGATACAGTCGCGATGCAGTTTATTATTTCTGCCTGGTACGCCCCCACTATCCCCGATGTCCCATTCGAAGCACTACGCGTTAATAGCGACGTAGAGGCGCTAAGGCTGACCCCTCATTGGGCGTGCGTGCGCGTTCCTCGAGCGTGTAAATGACGCGAACGCCGCGTGCGAGCCGTGACGACGCAGCGTGAGCGTTGCGTTTTACCAGCGTGCGGTCTGTCGCACGTTGCAAATGCGACCGACTTCGAAAAGTACCTAGCGATGCAGTCGTGTGGCAACGAAAAGCGCGACTTATCGCTGCAAACAGTTGCTGTGTTCAGTTCAGTTCTAAACACAACAAGATTTATATTGTAGTCCTATTTACTACCGAAATTTATGACACCCGAACTTCTAAAATGTACGAAACATAGAAAACATAGTTAAACACTTACCTATAGTAAGTTAAACCGCAATCCGGATAATATTCGCTTTTACAGCCTTCTACGATGCATATTTTACCCATTTTGTGACGAAAATATCGCTCAATACGTTTAATTTAAAATTCGCTACAAAAGTCATGTGTCACGCAAAATGACGTTCTGTGTTTCAAGTTTTTAATTTTATTTCTGCTACGATTTTATAGACATCACGGAACTGACAATTACAATGATTACAAGCGAATTATTGAAGGAGGTAAGTACTAATTTCCAGACATTTATTTATGTTTGTAATTTTAATCTTAGGATATTCTCATACTTTACCATAGGCATCTCATTAATCGATTTTATTGTTCACTCTTCTTAACATTAAAATTTACCAAGTTTAAAGTGATCGAATAAATATGAACTGGCAACACAAGGAAGGTGAAAGGTGTACTGTTAGAACGGGACAAAAGGGTGGTGTTATACTATCTGGCTGGGACCGGTTTTTATAATGCGTGCATCGTGGGCGTTAAGTCCGTCACCTAAGGATTATTTTTGATTGAATGAATGGAAAATAAAGTTCGTAAGGTTCCGTCCTAGTATTATTACGTTCATGAATACAACACATCTCTAGACAGCTTGCGTGACAGCACAGCTCGAACGTAAATAAACGTGACAGTTCAAAGCAAGTGCTGCAAACTCCTATAGGCATAAAGGCGCTGTCCAAAAAAAGCGCCTATCCTATGAAGGTTCATGGGTCAAACAGTCTCAATGAGCATAAAAAATGTTTGGTCTACTACTAATCTACTCTCATGCTATGTTGATTATGAGCTACGGCTACGAGACATGCGCCGCGAGACGAAAAAAAAAAAATTAAAATTTTCACAATTTGCTAGGGCTGTGCCAGGTGGCATAGGGGAAGAAAAAAGTAACAATAATAGGTAATTGACAGCTGTCTTTGACTGTAATAATGTCTGTTGTCCGTCAGCTAGCGATGTTCAGATTCGATTATTTGTCTAATCGATTAATCGATAATGCGAACTCAGGTAATCGATTAATAATCGATTTTGGTCGATTATCAGATCCGAATAAATTGTTAAAAACTAAATCTACCCGATATTTTTTGTCGCCTACACACTCAAACGTCCCGGGCGACTAGAGAAGCCTAACCGCAACGTCCACCTGTCAAAATTCGCGGAAATGGCGAAAATTTTCGCGAGCCCCCCGATTTAGTCACCATCGAGACGCAGCCGAGGTCAGTATGACTAAAGCCGCCTTTCCATCGCGGCGCACGCTACACACATTACGCACGAAATGACGTCTGCCTGGGTTCGACAATGATGTCATTGCGTGTGTAGCCTCGCTTTCCGTGCGCCGCGGTGGAAAGGCGGCTTAAATTGGGGAAATTTTCTAAACATCAACTGTTCGCTACGTTTGCGAGGAGGATCGCTACGGTCTTACCCTAGCTTCTTATCCAAAATATAGCCAACAAAATACGGACTTCCTGCATACACCTTCAAAAATACTGATGTTCGGACAAATCTATAAAATACTGAATCTGGTCACGCAGCCGTAAAACAATGCTAAAAACAAAACATAATTTCATTCAGTGGCGGAGCAAGACCTAAATTTCATGTGGGCAACATACATTTTGCGAGGCCCTCTGGTAAAACTACGAATCGATTCAAAAACAGTTACTTTCTCAGTCCTTTTTAGGGTTCCGTACCTCAAAGGGAAAAAACTGAACCCTTATAGGATCACATTGTTGTCCGTCTGTCTGTCAAGACGCTGGTGTTATAAACAATATAACATTTTAACAATCGGTAGGTACCTTTTAAAGCGTAAGAGTAGAGCACAGGAATAATTCCACCCATTGGTGTGCGTTTCGATTGAAGCGGAGCGGGGCGGAGCGGGGCGGAGCGGACCGTGAATTGGCCAATCACAGTGCTCGAAATCTCCACTCCGCATCAGTGGAAACAGTATAAGCGCAGTGGAGCGGAGTTGAGCGGACTTTCGAATAAAACAAATGAACACGCGGCCCCGAGCCGGACAGAACGGAGTCGAGCAGGCTGTGGTGCCAAGTGGTGGGCACGAAGCGGAGCGGAGCGGAGAGGAGCGGAGCGGAGTGGAGCGGTGCTGAGCGGAACCGAGCGGAGCTGAGCGGTGCTGAGCGGAGCTGAGCGGAGCTGAGCGGAGCTGAGCGGACTTTTGAATACAATTTATGAACTCGCGGCCCCGAGCCCGATAGAACGGAGTCGAGCAGGCTGTGGTGCCGACTGGCGGGCACGAAGCGGAGCTGAGCGGACATTCGAATACAATATATGAACACGTGGCACCGCTCCATCCAGCTCCGCTTCAATGGAAACATTTGCCACTTCTCACTGCTATTCTCCGCTCCACTCCGCCCAGCACCGCTCCGCTCCACCCCGCTCAACCCCGCTCCGCTCCACCCCGCTCCACTTCAATGGAAACATTTGCCACTTTTCACTGCTCTTCTCAGCTCCACTCCGCCCAGCTCCGCCCCACTCCGCCCCACTCCACCCCGCTCCGCTCCGCCCCGCTCCGCTCCGCCCCGCTCCGCCCCGCACCGCTTCAATGGAAACAGTTGCCACTTTTCACTGCTCATCTCCGCCCCGCTCCGCATCAATGGAAACGCAGCCTTATTTTGCCTCCTTAGGTGTGGAATTTTAAAAAACGTTGAAATCCGAGTTTTTAATTTGTAATGTGTTTCATGTCTGTAACTTTAGAAATATGGGCCCCATATACAAACTTCCACCCCTTATTTTACCCCCTTAGGGGTGTTTTTTCCAAAATCCTTCCCATGCTATTTTTATACGATATATAAGGTACCTACTGTTAAAATTTCATGTTTCTAATACCAGCGGTTTGGGCTGTGCGCGTCTTTACAGACACACAGACAGATAGACGGACGGATAACAAAGTGATCCTATAAGGGTTCCGTTTTTTCCTTTGGGGTACGGAACCCTAAAAATATTGAGTAATTTCAGCGTTTTTGAAAATTCTACCTAAGGTTGTAAAATAGGGGGTGGAAATTTGTATGGGATCCCAATTTTTCTGAAGCTAAGGTGATGATGATGATGATTTATATTTAGGCTACCCACGTTGTTGTACGCTCCACGGCTGACTGTACGCTCTTTTGTATTCGGTGTATTTTTCTTGTGATTAGGCTTTGTTTTTGGCTTTGTTTCTGGTTAACCAGAAACCGTCGTTATCACGTTGATTTTGACTATTATTTGCTGGACTTTAATTGAGTGTATAATTTTATGTTTCTAGAACTTAACTAAGTAAAAATAATAATAAAAAGAAACGATTAAAGTTTCATATAATTTGGAATTGATTTTTCGTGATTATCATTATACATATTAATCGGATACTCAGGATACTGATTTCTTTGGTTCGTGAAAATTTTCGGCGTCTTAAACGCGACAAAACAATTTACTCGTCCTGCCTTCGAGGTGCGAGGCCCCTAGGAGTGCGAGGCCGTAGGCGATTGCCCAATTCGCCTACGCCTTGCGCTGCCTCTGATTTCATTATTTCCCCTATACTTGAGCTTTACTACCCACCCACCCATCACTAGACTTTTTACTAGTAACGGGGATTCCCTTTGTAAGTAGGTTTACCATAACTTAAATGGTTTCCTCTTAATAATCGATTGTAATCGATTATCTAATTAATTATCGATTGTAAACGATCATCTTGATAATCGATTATTGATAATCGATACTGCACAACGCTCTAACCGTCAATTTTACAAAAAAAAATCAACAGAAACCTACGGACGGACGGATGGGCAGAGGTTTTCTGTTCTGTAAAAACTGTAAATTGCAATTTCTGAGCAAAAAGAAAACCTTCAGGCTGTGTGAGAGCCCTGCCGAAGCACCAATTTTGTAATAAAAGTGATTGTAGTGGAATATAGCTTTAAATAAATCAGGGACATGGCGCTCAACCCACAGTACGATGCCATTGGAAAAGGTTTTGTCCAACAATATTACACATTGTTCGACGATCCGGTTCAGCGACCAAACCTTGTTAATATGTATAATGTGAGTATTGTAGCTACAAAGACACTATTAAAGTCTGTATTTTCACGTTTTCAAAGCTAGTTTCGCTTTCTTTTCACCAAAAAAGTTATACCCTTTTTAGGTTAACTCGACACTCCCGCCGAAATTGTAACTTTGTATGGCTAATTCGCAATTTATTATCGTATTTTAATACTTACGTGCCGAACTACTTTCTATTAGGGATTATAGAATTGTTGTTCCGTTAAACATACCTACTACCTAATTTGCTTGCCTATCAATACAAAATATGAGTCATGCTTGTGATTACTACGTTATGTGCCTACCTATGGTGCGTTCCACTCACTGTTAATTTTGTAATTTTCGTTATTTTCGATCACAAATCTCGTTCCACTCGCACCAATTTGTACTGAAAGTGATCATTATTATCGTTTCTAACACTTTTTGTGGACGAAAATAACAAAATTAACAGTGAATGGAACGCAACACTAAAGGAGCCTCTTACCACAGCTGTTACTATGTTTTGTGCGCTATCATTTTTAAAAAGGTGATGTTATTTTAGGTGGAAACCTCATTCATGACATTTGAAGGAGTGCAGTTGCAAGGTGCAGTTAAAATCATGGAAAAGTTAAATGTGAGTCCCATCAATATACTGTACTAACTTATTATTCCTCAATGTTGTCAACATCTTCAACTTGACGTTGTTGTTTGTATTTGAGTACTGTTCGAGTACTCAGCGGTAAGCCTCCTACATAAAACAGTTACTTTACTATATTCAAGGGTCATTTTGAACAATACAATCATTTTTCTTAATAAGTAGGTATGTAGCAGGTTTCTTCATTAATTGTAATTTGAGCCAGATGTTTCATTGATTGACAATTGGACAGTAAAACCCCTGTCTAATTACATATACAACATGTTAAGAAAACCCTGTCCGAGCCGAAACCGGTAATTAGGTTCCCCAATCACATGACCAAATAAAATAATAATAAAAAAAATCATGATAGTAAACATATTAAGGAACATTTAAAGTGCCATTTTTTTTTGCCTTTTTCCCACAAAATGTAGCTAATTTTAAAAATATGACAACACCGTTACCGGAAGTAATTATGTTAGATCGTGTGGCGTCACCTCAGACCACAAAGTATGTGATGACGTCATTTTATGAAGAAATAAAAATTATGTATACGGGGTATTTGTATTACAAAAAAATATGGGAGGCCTTTGCCCAGCAGTGGGACAAATACTATGCTAAAAAATTAAAAAAAAAAAAAAAAATAATAATAATAAAAAAAAGTTTTTTTTACAAAAATGGAATCTAATCTCGATACCCAACAATACGTTTTCGGGTCGGACAGGGTTTTTTTAACATATTGTATGTACCTAATTACTGTAATACCAGGTTTACGCAAAAATAGTAATATAATGACCATTATAATTATTATTGATATAATTTATTTGATTTTCCAGAGTTTGCAATTTCAAAAAATTGGAAGAGTTATTACTGCAGTAGATTCACAACCTATGTTTGATGGAGGAGTACTAATTAATGTTCTTGGACAACTTCGGGTGAGTTTACAAGACAAATAGTCCAAAATATATCAACATTTTGTTATTGAAACATCTAGTTACGTTTTGAAGTATAGCACCAATACATTAGCATTATTTATAAGACCTGTGATCATGTACGGCTCGGAATGCTGGGCGGCTAAAGTGCGTGAAGAGAAGCGTCTCCACTCTGCCGAGATGCGAATGTTGAGATGGATGTGTGGAGTGACGCCAATGG
The DNA here is from genome assembly GCA_947859195.1 of Drymonia ruficornis. Taxonomy (NCBI): domain Eukaryota; kingdom Metazoa; phylum Arthropoda; class Insecta; order Lepidoptera; family Notodontidae; genus Drymonia; species Drymonia ruficornis. The sequence goes on along the minus strand of OX401908.1, from coordinate 4,145,479 downwards.
ATAAGGTGAAGAATGTGTATATAAGAGGCAGTCTCAAAGTAGCGCCTATAACAGATAAGGTAAAAGGTAGGAGGTTGGAATGGTTTGAGCATGTGATGAGAAGAGATGAAAAGCATGTGACTAAACGGATGTTGAATATGAATGTGGAAGGATACAAAACGAGAGGAAGACCCAAGAAAAGATGGATGGATTGTATAAAGAGTGATATGAATGAGATTGGAGTGGATGTAAGAATGACAGCAAAGCGCGATGAATGGAAGAATAAGACATACTGCGCCGACCCCAGATAATGGGATAAGGTAAGGCAGATGATGATGACATTAGCATTATTTAATACTGATAAAATATGAATAAACAAACTTAATTTTATGGTTCAGAAATGCCTATGATGCGATGTAGTATTGTGATAATTTCGATTATAACAAAATCTGTTATTGATAGTGCAGCTTAAAATGAATGATGCTAAAATTTTAATTTAATTTGAAACAGACAGATGAGGATCTACCCCATGCATACTTTCAAACATTTGTACTGAAGCCAATAGGAACTTCATTCTATGTAGAGCACGACATGTTCAGACTGGCAATCCACAACGTCTAGTTACTTTTATCAACAGATACAAAGTAAGAGTCAACCCTAGTGCTTCTAGATAATCTAATGCACTATATTGCTTGCACTTGCTCGCTAACATCCCCCTGATTCCAAATTTTCATCTGTTTGGTGTATTATTTAATTGTAGAAATTTGTGTGAAAAGGTAATATTTTAGCGATTGTAGTAATGGGAAAAATAGAGTGCCATCCTTTTTTCGCTTCGTTTAAACAATCAATTCAAATTAAAAGGTCATCAATTTACGTAGAAAGAAACTATAATAACTAAGTAATGCTCATTATAAAACAAAGACCTTGAACATGTCTGTCCTATTTGACTAATCTCAGAAACTAGTAACATATTTTTATCTAGGTTTCTCCTGTCTCCTAATTTCTTGGTTTACTGACCTCAAAGTGACTAGCTAGTTATTTTATAGACTAGAATAAAGGCTTTGTAAATACAATATTTAACACCTACTAATGTGTTATTTTCAACCTCACTGCATGTGCTATAAATGGTAATTGAACAAAAGTGCACAAACCCAGTATTTATTTTATACTCACTGGCTTGAGTTACTTACCTATCTATAATGAGTTGACCCCTTATCACCACTTATAATAATAAAAAATAATTTAACAGTGATAGTTATATGACAATTATAAAATGATCTTATGAAGTTAAAAGCAATTAAGGAAGGGCTTAATGGTTTTGAGCAAACAATAAACCATTATGCTGCTGTCGTCACTGGACTTAACTATGCGGACGCGGACGGGGCCACAAACAAACCCCTCGCTCACTAGCATTAGGGGTGCCAAATATTTTTTGGTAAACAAGCATACGACGCGCCTCATGTTAAGCAGTTACCGCAGCCTATAGATGCTTGCAATACCAAAGCCTCGCTCGTTGTAGACCCAAAGAGGAGCGGGACAGAGGTGGAAAAAGGGGAGGGGGTTTTGGGCTTCCGGCTCTCACACTCATCGCACGAAACCACTGTTATAGCTACTTTACGCCGATCTGTGAGCGGGTGGTACTACACTGATCGAGCTAGCCCATATATGAGCTGCAGTCAAACGCTACAGCAATATCACTTTCTATTCGTGTACAAATACGATCTATTTAATTTATTTACATCATAGAGGTATTACTTCTCTTTGATTCATTCCCAACTCGATAAAAAAGTGTACTTCATATCGCACTTTCAATCCAACCACATAAAAAAAAATTGTCATGCCATTGACCTTATTGGCAGATTATAAATTATAAATTTGTATTAAGAAACTCATCAACTTGTTTTTTTTGTGATTGCAGTGTGACGACGACCCTCCACACCCGTACATGCAAACTTTCGTCCTAAAGCCACTCGGAGACTCCTTCTTCGTCCAGCATGACTTATTCCGCCTCGGAATTCACGACATTGCTACTGCTTAATCACAATACCTACACGTCACGTACATGTAATAATATCGAACAAGGTCATAAGCTCGTGTGGTCGCCGACGCTATTTCTAGCTCGTTTTTGGTTATCTAGGTATAAGTAATGATGAATTGCATATTTTTTAAATTTCTCATTGTAAAGTATTTTTCAATGGGAATTTTTTTTTTCTAAACATAAATTATCGCGCAATGGCGGTGTGATATTTAATGTCACCCAATTAAATGTCACCCTGCCATATCAAACCCTCGCATTGGGTGAAATTAAATGTCACGTCGCCATATTTCAGGCCCGCCACATACATTCGGAATTTCCGTACGGAATTCCCTTTCGAAATATCGAATCGGGGATTCCGTACGCAGTAAATCCATCCAAATGTATGGACGTAACGCGTTCGGAAACGCCGATTCGATATTTCGAAAGGGAATTCCGTACGAAAATTCCGTACGTTTGTGGCGTGCCTTATGTTACTGAAATTCTCATTGAAAAGGACTAATACTATCCGATTCGGAATATTTTGGCATTGTTTTCTGCTTAGATGTTTGAGATGGCTTAAGTGAAAGTAACGGCGGACATGATTTTTTTTTTCAGTTACATGTATACATTTTATAATAAAATACATTATTATTTTGTATTTTGTGGTTTCTTTCGAATCCGGAATATACATGTGCAGATTGAAATTCAGTTATCCTAAATGCGCCGGTACTGGTCCATCTTAATCAGCTTTCGAAAGTGATGTGAAAGTATGTCAATACATACATACCCAAGACAATGTAGCTGGAATGGCTACAATCTGTCTTTTCAGCTCTTGTCTCAAGAGGAATCGGTCATAATACCTAGTGAGACGAAAAGTTTGCCGATAATCGTACACTCGAGCCCACGACCCGCGCTGTTATTTTTATCTGTTTGTAATTTATACAGAACAGAAAGAATTATCTTTCTATTAATCTCTATCACATTTCTCCACCAAGGGTCCCTAACTCTTGACTCTGTCAAAGAGTAACTCAATACAACTCCCAGTTTTTTTTTATAGGACTGGTGGCTAAAAGCTTACGGGCCGCCTGATGTTAGTAGTTACCGTAGCCTATAGATTCTTGCAATACCAAAGCACAAAGGCATTGCTCGCACATTGCCGACTTGAAGGGGAGTGGGATGGAAGGGGGGGGGGGGGGGGTGTTCGGCTGATTTAGGGAAAGTGCTCTTAATTATCGGAGTACCCGCATCAATTGGCCGTTTAATATGAATGGGGCGGAAGGGGCGATTATCGGCTACATTGTACGCGATGGTATACGAACATGCATGGTTTGAGGTCATAAAAATACAAAAAATAGATGCTAGGACAATCATGTATTATAAATAGTCAAAAAATTAACAAAAAGAACCACTGAAAACAGGTACATTTTTTACCAATCTCAGAATTTAAGACTTGCTCCTCCCATTTTAAATCCTTATCCGCTAACACTTAACAAGTTTATTCCGTATGCACTACGACGGAATACACACAGGACCCGCCGCGGGCCTAACTTGTCTAAGTGAATGACTAGGTTGCAAAAGTGATACGTTCTTTGCAAGGCTGGCGCCACAACCGACGTGACGTCTCAACTTGACAGATTACAAGCTGCATCATTGCAGCTTTATTGGTCTAAGATAAACTGAAGAGCGACCTTCACCGATCGACTTACCGGATCAACCCTGGATTTTATCAAATAAAATATGTGTCTGAACATATACCAATAGGGTTGCCATAAAGAATATGGTCAAGGATAAAAAAAATGGTTATATAATTTTAATTAATCATAGCCATGACCATATTTTTACGGCAACCCTATTGGTATATGTTCAGAAACATATTTTATTTGATAAAATCTAGGGTTGCTCCGGTAAGTAAGATGGGTGAAGGTCGTCCTTAAGCGTATCTCGTACTATATTGTTCAATACGGGAAAATACATTGCATACAACTTGCTACACTCGCGCTTCATAACAGCATTATAATTGAAATTCGAGCCCGTTCATTATCCGAATTACAAACTAGCTACATGTATTTTAATTATTGCTTACCGAAAGCTTTTTGTCTCCTGTTAAAAATAAGAACAATCTTACCTTAAGATACAAATATTTATACGAGAACGGAGCGAATTTATTGTGGATCGTATTAAAATGTAAATATACTGAAAAGCCGTTTTTAATATATCCAAACTGCTAGGACATCTGAACTATCGTGATGAAGACTACGAAGCAGAGATCAAATAAGACATGGCAAGACCTTCCCGGTCACTTTTACATAAATAATATTTGTACATTAGCCTCTAATTGATAGTACTGTTCCGTTAAATTTCATGAATATTACATAAAATATATTAATGAGTTATTAGCACAACCAGCATTGCTAGCACAGCCGGCCTAGACAAGACAAAACGCGAGATAAATTGATTTTGTCTCATTCTCCTACGCAATATGTAAGAGAAAGCGACTCGCGTCATAACATAATGCGTGGCAAAAATCTTGTCTAAGCGCGTGTGCTACCCCTTCATCCAAATAATTTATTGTCGTAGCATCTCGAGTTAGTTATAATCACAACACAATAAAATTGATACGTATTTGTTTATTAAGTTTACTGAATTTTGCAGTCAAACCCAATAAAAATGTTTGGTAACCACTTCGTCTTGCATTTGCTAGTAATTTAAAATATGCTTCCCTACCACCAATAAGTGACGCGACATCCCACAATATAACTTACTAAGGTGGGAGTTCGGTCAAGGCAGCAGACGTCAGTCGGTCTCATAGAAATTGAATGCAGTCTGCCGTCGCGGCACATGTCATCGCCACAATTTGTATGAAGGTAGGAGTTCGGTCAACGCGGCACGACAGCAGACGTCAGTCGGTCGCATACAAATTGTGGCGATGACAAGTGCCGCGACGGCAGACGGCATTCGATTTCTATGGACCGACTGACGTCTGTTGTCTTGCCGCGTTAACCGAACTCCCACCTTAAACGCATTTATGTCGCCCACCAAACAACGTTAAGTAATCTTGAGCAACGCTTGGCAAGGTCACTCAGATATTGGAATTTGTACTGAGCGTCTCCGTGCTTTGGAAAGCACTTAAAACTTCGGACCCGGTTGTTGTCATCTATACAGCAGTCGTTAAGTCATGTCATAGGACTTTAGCGGCTTATGCAGTTAACTTAATCAAATACCAAGTGTTATTTTCGAAAACATAAAAGAAAACTGAATTTAATAGAACAGTACTACAATATTCGGTACTTCACACCACTGATAATAGCGATAATATAACCACGACGTCACTCGTAATTTGTATTATCAAGCTTAAAATGTTTGCTACGAACGATATTCTTAGTCCGTACATCCCGAGTTTAAGATCTCCGAGTAACAAGAAAACCTCGTCGGTATAACTGGGAGACAATATTATAAGAGTAGGTATACTCTCGACGACGAGTACACTATGGCCAGATAATAAAGGTGGGAACTGACCGGTGTACGGGGCATAATGTAACATGAACGTTACGCCGCGTCCTAAACTCGTTCTAGTTGCTCGCGTGTTCTTGCTCGTTTCCACGTACTGACTGCACGAATGCTCGCTTTGTAAGATGTTCCCACCTTAATATCTCAATTCATATGAAAACACGAAGCGCAATGCAATAGTTAAATACAAACTAATTTCATTCGAATCGATGATTATCAATTTTAGAGCTGCCAGTATCACCTTGTTGCCGCTAGTATAACATACCAATCAGCATAATTATTATTCAATGCAACAGTTCACAAAAATCGATAACACTAACCTTAAGACTCGAATTTTCTTTCGTAAGGGGGCGTCCATAAATTACTTGAGGCATTTAGGGAGGGGTGGGGGTCGAGCCAAATCTCACATGGGGGAGAGAGGGGTCTCGGCAAATCACACGTATTTTTTATACCGCTAGAACAGTGTAGAATTGCGAGTAAACTGGGTTAAATTAAGTAAAACATGTTTCTCCACTAGAATGTGGCTTTTGAAAAATCTCACGTGAGATTAGAGGGGGAGGGAGGGGGTCGAGCAAAATCTCACGATATCTCACCAAGGGGAAGGTGGGCTAGAAATATCACAAAAATCACCTCACGTAATTTACGGACGCCCCCTAACCACAAAAAAACACTGGCAACACAAAAAAAAAAAAAAACTAAAATTAATTCAAAATAGGAATACAACAGGAGATCATAAACTCGGTGGTGATCGCTAGTGGTGTTTAGGAGCCGCCTTTCTTGCGGCCGCGGGAGCCGGGCAGCGCGACGCCGCGCAACGACCGCATCGCCATCGCTCTGTTGAAGTGACGCTGCGTTTTATGCTCTTCGACATCGCCACCGTTGTCAACTGACGATAGTATCACCAGGAGCACACCCATGACCTGTTGGAAATATGGGCTTTCAATTAAACTGATGCGAAATAGTTTAGTTAGTTAGTTTCTGATGCCGAAGTGTATTTTTTTTCGTACACAAACTGTATACTTTTCCGTGCGTTTCCACTGCGGGAAAACTTGTTGGCACAACATACTGTTGTCTCTATTATTTTGCTGTCATTATATAGAGACAACAATATGTTGTGTTAAAATGGTTTAGCGCAGTGGAAACGCACGGCTATAGTCTGCGGATTTATCCGCTTTGTATGGATTGAGAGTTTTGGATACAGTCCGCTAGGGGCGCTGTTAAATTTGTCATAATAAATATATACTCCGACTACAGTGTACTGTAGTACAAACATTACTTACACACCGCCTTTATGGTCTCAAACTAAGCAACGCTTGTACTATGGGTACCGTACAATGGACTGGGGCGATCCCAGTGACACCCAGACCATGGCAATTTACGAAAAGGTCGTTTCCTAAATTTGCCTCTGGCGGGAATCGAACCCGCAACCACCCGATATAGTGAGTCAAGCGGCCTATTCTCGAACCACTGCGCCCAGCGATCGTCAAGTTGGTGGTCTGTAGATATAAAAAAATACTTGACGACTGCATTTCTCATACATACATTAGTTGTCGGTATATGGCGTCTCATTTTAATGGTCTGTGGTGTAAAACATGCTTACCAAACACACAATAATAAGCAGCGTATAGACATGCACCGACGCTTCCGGCGTGTTCTCGATGTCTTTCAGGGCGGCCAGCGCCGGCTCATAGTCCGGTTTCAAGTCGAGGGCGTGCCTTAGGTGCACCGACGCTTCCTGCACAACGGTGTTTTGCTATAGGAACACACTAGGGACACTACTATTGGAATTAGTTATAGGAGACACGTCGGATTACGATGTCGAACAAAACGTATTGTGTCCGGTACACACGGTTTTCTAGGTGCGGTGCGTGACAGCCCTGGGCGCCTACTCCGAAATACGAAACCAAATGCGTCGGCTACCGGATTGAACGTTTTCCTGGGGGCTTACCACCACCTCTTATAGCAGTTTTGTTTTAACGTTTCAGCGACTTTTTGTGCAATTAAGTTTCTTATTGTCATGACAATAAGGTATGTCCTTGCACAAAAAGTCGCTGAAACGTTAAAACGTTCCTGTAATTGAATCGCAATAAGAGTTCGTGGTAAGCCCCCTGCTCCCGAAAGTGATTCGGATCCGAAGTTCGGATTCGATAGTCGTAATTTGACGTTTCTTATTTTTGAATTTAATGTTTCGTATTTTGGAGTAGGCGCCCTGTAATGTTTGCGTGAGGATGGTGACCCACTTGAAGCCAACCATAAGTAAAGCAAGGTAAGTATTTAATTTACAGAAAAAAATAAACAAAACTGACTTGTTGGTCTATTCTTGATTCGGCTGCGGTTTTATTACGGGTTCAGCGCATACTAGGATTCATTTCAAGGCAGATAGGTATGCGACGCATTAAATTACATAAGCGATAAAATTACTGTAGCGCTAGCGTGTGTAGAATATTAATAAAAAATCGGTTGAATCTCAGTGCGC